>CM053597.1:32431514-32446741 GCA_028646575.1 Pseudocheirus occidentalis | reverse complement strand
CCTTATCACTTTTAATTAGATCTATTTTAGCTTTTGCTTTATCTGAGATAAGAATTGCTGCCTCTGCTTTTTTTTTTTACTTTTGCTCAGGCATAATATATTCTACTCCATCCTTTTACCTTTACCTTGTGTGTCTCCCCTTGTTTCAGATGTGTTTCTTGTAGACAGCATATTGTAGGATTGTGGTTTTTAATCCATTCTGCTATCCACTTCTGTTTTATGGGAGAGTTTATTCCATTCACATTCACAGTTATGATTACTATCTGTGACTTTCCCTCCATCTTATTCCCTCCCCTATTTATATCTTTGTATCTTCCTTTTCCCTTCCCCTCCTTAAGAGTTTATCTTTTGACCACCACCTCCCTCAGTATTCCCTCACTGTGTTCCCCACTCTTTCCCCTTTCCCCTTGCTACTCTTTCCCTCCCTTCTGACTACCCTCCCCTTTTTATACCCCTCCCCCCTTATCCCTCCTACTGCCTGTAGGGCACAATAGATTTTTATTCTTAACAGAATATGTTATTCCCTCCTTGAACCCAAACCAATGTTAGTAAATTTCATACATTGCTCCTCTCCCTCCCTCTTTTCCCTCCATTGTTTCTTTTTTTTGTTTCTTTTTCATGTTAGAATCTAAACATAGCCATTTATATTGATCCCTCTTTAAATCAGAACCAATGAGAGTAACGATCATATAATACTCATCTCCTTCCTTCCCACCCCTCCACTTTAGTATGTTTTTATGCCTCTTCTTGTGGCATAATTTACCATCTTCTGCCTCTACCTTTCCTTTTCTCCCATTACAATCCCTTTCTTCCTCTTAATATGTTTTTTTAATCTTCAGATTAGTTCACTTATATGCACACCCTCTTTCTGTGTACATCCCTTTTAAGTGTCACAATACTTATACAAATTTCAGTATTGACAGGTAGGTGTCTGCTTCTCATAAAGGAATATAAACAGTTCAAGTTATGTGCATGTGTGAGCATGTGTGTGTATATGTGTATGCATGAGTGTATGTTTTCCTTGTTTACCTTTTTACATCTTTCTTGGGTCTTGTAAGTGGAGATCGAATTTTCTACTGATCTCAGGCTTTTTCATAAGGAAAGTCTGGAAGTCCTTTATTTCATTAAATGACCATCTCCTTGCCTGAAAGAATATGCTCAGTCTTTCTGGGTAGCTGGTCCTTGGTTGCATTCCATTCCCTCTGATCTTTTAATGTAGCAGCTGCTAAATCCTATGTAATCCTGACTGTAGTTCCATGATATCTGAATTGTTTCTTTTTAGCTGCATTCAGTATTTTCTCCTTGACCTTGTAGCTCTGGTTTGGACTTTTCAATTTGGGATCTCTTTCAGGAGGAAATCAGTGAATTCTTTCAATAACCATTTTTCCTTCTGATTTTAGGATCTTAGGACAGTTTTCTTTGACAGTCTCTTGAAGGACACTGCCAAGGCTGACTTTTTCATCATGGCTTTCTGGTAGGCCAATAATTCTTAGGTTATCTCTCCTGGATCTGTTTTCCAGGTCAGTTGTTTTTCAAGTGAGATATTTTTCACTGTCTTCTAATTTTTCAATCTTTATGATTTGTTTGAATGACTCTTGCTGCATCATAAAGTTGTTAGCTTCCATTTCCACATGTGGAAAATTATAGGTCAAGAATGTCAAGATAAATGATGAAAAAAGTCAGAGAGTAAAGAGAATGACATTTTCTGGTCTAAAATTATTCTATAAATCAATGCTTATCAAAATAACTTTGTCTCTTATTTTAAAAAAAGATCAGTTGAATAAGTTACATAAGCAGAACCAAATGCATATGGTGGTCTGACATTTGATCAACCCAAGAACACAGGGAAAAGACATCAATTATTCAACAAAAACTGCTGGATATTTGGAGAACAGTTTGGCAAAAATGGAATTATACTAGTATCTAGCATGATAAGCAGCCATAAATTCCCAAGAGATGCATGATCCAAATTTCGAATGCCACAAGGAAGGGAGAGGGAGAATTGGGGGAGAGGTGAGAAAGGGCAGAGAAGAATGTTTCTGTGATTCAGAAACTACTGGTGAGGAAACTCCCCCTACTGGTGCAAGGGGAGCTCTTATGCAACTTAGAAAACTCTTATGCCTGGGTGTGAATATTCCCAGGTTCCGTGACTTGACCAGTCATTTAACAGACAGTATATAAACAGATATTATGTATCAACGGTGGGATTTAAACCCAGATCCTGATCTATAAGATAGAGAGGAAACATTATACCAAGAGGATAAGATTTCATGGATGTAGGAACTCCTTCATCCCGTACAAAATGACAACCTACAACTTTGTAAGATGAGCCTTTGAAAGTTATATTAGACTTGTTCATAATCACACAGTCTGTAAGTGTCAGAGTAAAAATATGAACCCAAGTATTCCTGACTCCAAGGCCAGCAGTCTATCTACTATGCCACACGCTCTCCCTAAGGGAATTAGTGAAAGACAAAAGGGGTCTATTTTCAATTACCTAAAAATTTTAAGTCTTTGCACATTTAGAGGTAATGCATCTATCATAAGAAGAAAGAACTAAAAAGTAAATCTGCTTTTATGAAATTTCTCGGATGTCCAAAATCTACAGGGGACTGGTATACTTTAAAAAAATGAGTCATTCCCTAATGAGCAGTGAAAGTATCTGAACAAATAATTGTAAAGAGAAATAGTACAAACTATCAACAACTACTTTTAAAAGTGTTCAAAATCCCAGACCTCTAAATCTTATAAAGCAGTCATCAAAAGCATCTAGTATTGGTTAAAATATAGAAGGGAAGATGTAGACAAGGGAGAATCAGAAACAATGGAATTCAATAATCCAATGTTAAATAAACAAAAAAATTAGTTAGAAATTCCCACTTGATTAAAAAAAACTGCTGGGAAAACTGAAAAGCAATCTGACAGCTATTAGGCATAGATGAACACTTTATACCATATTCCACAGCACTTTCTAAAAGGATAAGCATTCTTAATATTAGAGAGCACACCCAGGGGTGTGTTGGAGCCAGAACACACCTGCTCCAAGAGCAGATTTCACTTTGTTAATTTTCCAGATGTAACAAAATGATGAAGAAAATGTTAATGATGCAGATTAAACTTAAAGGTGTATCATGTGCAGATTTTTTTCCTTAGAGAATTGGTTGCTAAACGTGTGCCAACCTATGCCTGATCATACCATAAGAAAATCAGAACAGAAGCAGATCATATGCCTCTCCTGGATAAGGCGCATGTGTGTGTATGTGTTCATTATTTAAACAAGTGATAGAAGAAATTACAAAAAATAAAGCATAATGAAACTGAAAAGCTTCTACATAAAGAAAATTAACACAACAAGGAAAAGAAAGGAAGCAGCTGAATGCAAAAAAAACTGTTATCAGACTTCTCAAATAAGGGTTTATGTATCCCAGACATAAAAATAGTGAACAGATTTATAAGATCAAAAGTCATGCCTCAACAGATAAGTGGTCAAAGAATATGAACAACAGTTCTCAAAAGAAAAACTGCAAACCATTGACAATCATATGAAAAAAATGTTCCAAGTCCCATACATATCAAACAATCCCTAAGGTTTCACCATGTACCCTGTAAATTGGCAAAGATAAAAAAAGGTGGGAATCATAAATATCAGGGGGCTTGTAGGAAGATCATGTATTTTGGTGCATTGTGGGTAGAGCTGTGGATTGGTACCACCATTTTGAAAAGCACCAGCAAAAAATTAGAAACAAAGTAGATAGATGTCTATCAATTTGAGAATAGCAAAATATAATATGTAAATGTAATGGAATATTATTGTGCTGTAAGAAATGATAAATATGATGCTCTGCACAATGCCTGGCACGTAGTAGGCACTTAATAAATGTTTATTGACTGAATGGTGATCTATATGAATTGATGAAAAGAAAATAACGTAGCCAATGACTACCACAATGCAAATGGAAACACCACCACAAAAACTCAAACATGGATATTATAAAATTACAAAGAATAATTACAAAGAATGCAATAATACAAAAAAAGAAATATGAGAAGACAGCCCAACCCCACCTCTTTGCAACATGCCACATCTGTGATACTTCCAGAGTTCTTCAATGTATTAATTCATTTTACTGATTTTTTTCTCATTTTTTCTTCTTTATAGTGGATGGTCTTTAAAAATATTATTTGTTATGTGAAATGACTCCTGAGGACAGAAAGGGAAAGGATATTGGGGAAATTTTTAGTGAGTAAAAAAAAGGATATCAATAAAAGCATATTTAAAAAAAATTTAACTGTTCAAAATCACTAATTCTATGAGAAGTAAAATTAAAATAATAAAATGGTTTAAGAGAACCATCTTTCACCAATCAAGTTGGCAAACAGCTAAAATATGACCAAACTTAGGCTGGCAAGCATTCTGGGAAACAGGAATACCAGCTCACTGTTGGCAGATCTCTGAAGCAATTCAACCATTTTGTAAAACAGTGAGGAATTATGTAATAGTTTCCAAGAATAAAACTAAACATAAAATAGTGACAAAGGTTGAAAACAAGCAGAATCAAAACAACAATGTGTGCATGGACTTCAACTATATAAAAGAGGATTGCATCAAATGGTAAGAAAACTCATGGTAAATACAATGGACAATGTTGATGTTACCCACTTAATGCTCATCCACTTGGTCTTCATTTTATAAATGAAAAAATAACAGGAAGGTAAGATTGCATATACAATCATCCATTAATTTTTATGTTGTTTGCCTTGTTGCTTATGGATCTGGGATGTGGAGTTTTTGTAACCTATTTTGTTTATAATTTTCCTTTTCTGATTAATTTGTTTTGGAGAGCTTTTTGTTGGTTCTGTAGTTAATCTTATTTTGCTCATAGATTCTTTATTTGTTTCTTATGCATATATTTTAATGTGTATATCTATCAATGGAAATTAAATTTTGCAAACTTAAAAAAATTTTTAAGTTAAAAAAAACCCAACACCAAATTTTCTATGTATAGCTCCTTCCAAGTTGTTAATAAACACATTGAAAAGGACAAGTCAGTTCTTTGCACAGTGGGGAATCAAATATAGTAACATATCAGACCAAATTTATCTAATATTGTCTGAGTGATTTCACATGTGTGACTTTTTGAACCAGTGAAGCTTAAGTAAGCTTAAAACTTTAGTTATTTTTGTAAAAAAATCCTCAGAAATGCATTATATTATTTCCTGTCTTCCCAAATAGAGCATGCAAATAAATAAACAAACAAGTAAAATGTTATTGATTGTGCTCAGTCATAATTAGGGATATCAGCTATTTACTTTTTTGTAGCATCATGGTGCTTTCACCAACCCTTAAGGTAGGTAAGGCTATCCATCCTTACCCTAAGTAGCCATTTACTACTTTACTTTTTGAATTCTATGCCTTTTTTGTCAATTTTCACCTGTTGTTTGGGGAAAATAGGAAGATCAAAGCAGAGATGGGACCTCTATTCAAGATGGATGGGATAATAATTAGAAATAATAGAAGAAAGAGGTGATAAGGACTGAGACCCCCATGGGGAAGAACCATGCGGCCCATGTGCACATGGCCCTGCTGTTGCTTCTTTCTCTTTTGGGTCCATTTTTCTTGCTTTTAGATCAAAGGGATTGGAGATGGACTTTTCTATTTTATTTTACAGATGAGGAAACTAAGGGAAAGAGGATTAATTTACTTGCCCAAGGTCACACAGCTAGTAAGTAGAGTAAGAAGAACTCAACCTGAGTCCCAGTTGAGATACAGTGTATCATCCAGTGGTATACCACATTTGAAAGTGAACGTGGGGATCAAATTCTATGTAAAAACTGAATTAGGACTGGGACCCCTTGTAATGGTAATGGAATTTGGAGATTCCCCTGAATTGACTTGGCTTTTGGGTTGAATGCTAAGACCCAGAGCTTGTGAATCCCACTTGTGGGATGAACTTGTTGCTGTGAAGAGAGAGGGCTGAACTGGAAGGAGCCATGAATTGAAAGAAAGGCTCAAGCCCAGAGAAGGCCAGAAGAATTACTTTTGAGAGAGCAGTATCCAATATTGTGGAGCCTGAGTTGCTGAGACCCCATTGGAGCTGCCCAGAACTTTTGAGAACTGCCACCTGGAGCTGCCAAGAACTGAGGAGGCATGGCTATGATGCCAGTATTTTGTCTGTCTGTTTTGATGTTGTTTTTCAGATTCACCTGATGGTGGACAATGCTGCTGTTGTAGAGGTCCTAGAACCTGGCTGTTGGTTCAGAAGCCCTGAAGAAGGATGTTCTTGTTGTATGTTCACAGAAATCCTGGAAAGGGGGCTTGCTGATACCTTCAGGGGTTTTGGGACTGTTCTACAGGCAGAGTGTGACTTGATGAGGACACTGGCTATGGCTTTGTTGAGCCTTGTCTACCCAGGAACTGAGATTGCTGAGGGCTTGCCTCCAGTGAAGATGAAAGAAGGGCCTTTCCTTGGGTTTTCCATGCTGAGATGATATCTTGACCTTGTTATGGCTTAAAGGTGGATGGCCTTTTGTGCTCTCCTGCTCCCTTTTGGGAAAGTGCTTGGTGGTAATGGATGGTATTGTAATTACTTTGAGTCCAAGGGTGGGAAACCTTTGGCCTTTTTGTGCTTTGTGATTGACCAAATTAATGTATTTTGTTTATGATTGGAAACTGATCTCCATTTGAGAAGAGACTTAGACTGACTAAATGAATGTACTGTCTAGGGGTGGAGTGGTACCTGGACTGAATTAAGAACTCACTTGTAAATGAATGAGTTATACTGTATTTTGACTTTCTCTGTTGTGTGAGAGTTTGCTGAATAAATGGGGTTTGCTATGCTGGTAACCCAAAACTTGGAAGGGTATAATGCTTGGCATTATACCCCTCTCCCCAAAGATAGAGGAGACATAGAAGATTATGCCCCCAGAGACTGGGAGGAAATATTTGTAACTGGCTATATTTTAGCAATAAGCATCCTTTTGTAAAAACTAGTTTACATGAATTGATAAAAACTGAACTGGGCACTAGTCACTGGTGTTTAACAGTGAAGAAAACACACTAGAATCGGAGTGTGCGCTGATAGCATTAGGAAAAAATACCCTTAATTCCTCAGGCTGATCCTTACCTGTAGCAAACTTCACCCTAGAAGAGTCAGTTCGTTGTTTTGCCACATAAGGTGGGGGGCACAGGGTTCTTCTTAACAATTATAGCCAACAAGAAATAAAACAGGCAACTTGGAAAGGGAAGGAATAGGTTGCCCCAGTCCTGGGCTAGAGGGGCACTTGCAGTAGGCATTCTTGGTCTGGCACAGATTGGATTAGACAGACGCTGGGGAGGGTCCCTTCTCATTCTGAGATTCTCATTGCTTCCTGGGCTTGTACCAATGCTAAACCCCCTCAGATCTGATGTTTCTAATCTGCTGAGGCCTCTGAAAGCAGATAACTGACCTTCTGAGAAGTTTATGTAAAATAAGAGTGGGAGGAGGTCTTAACAAACTGTACATGGGGACTTTGGGGTAGCTATTTTGGCTAGTCAGAGGTCTTTTGGGTGGGGAGGGGTCATATCTGGATTATTGTAGAAACACAGAATTCTAAAGTTAGAAAAGATCTTAAATCCCATTCATCTCCTACCTCCAGGCCTTTGCACAGGTTGTTCCCCATGCCTGGAATATATTCTTTTCTCACCTTACTTCATAGCTCAGCACAAGTGTTACCTCTTACAAATGTTGCCTCTTCTGATCATGCCAGTTACCAGTGCCCTCTCCCCAGAAATCATTTTGTTATCTGTTTGGGGTTTACTTTCATGTTCACATTTTGTCTTCCCCACGGGGTAAATTTTCTTTTTCTTTTTTTAACTGTTGCAACAGAGTGCCTAGTATACAGTAGGTGCTTAATAAACTGCTGTTGCTGCTGTTCTAGGGTAACCTCTTCATTTTACAGATGAGAAAATTAAAACCTCCTGTGATTCATTAATTTCCCAGGATCAAACAGATAACTGATGACAGAGTCAGACCTAAAACACATACTTCCAACGTGCCAGGTCTGTCCTTTTTCGTCTATAAATATGAAAGTCATAGAATTTCACAACTGGAATGGACCACAGATATTACCTAGTCCATCCATTCACTTTGGGTCATCTGGTCTCCCTTGAAGACCTCCAGCAATGGAGAACTCCCTACCTCATTCACTATTGCACCATGCATCTTCTCAGCGGCGTTTCGGGTAGTTCCAGATTCTTTCAGATATCCGGGTTATTGGTTCTCAGATAAGTGAGGTGTTACAGTATGTAGGATTTTCCATTCTTTCTTGTTCTTGTCAATAAGAGTGAGAGCCAGCATTCCTATAGCACTTTAAGAACTGTGAAAACACCGTAGTTTCTCTCATTTGATCCTCAACAATCTTGTGATATAGCACCTATCTTTTATTATTGATAATAAAATTAATGATATTAATAATAGCTAGCAGTTATAAAGTGCTCTAAGATTTTCAAGGTGCTTTACAAATATTGATTCATGTAAGCTTTACAACTGTTACCTTGGGAGGTGGACGCTATGATTAGCCCCATCTTACAGGTCAAGAAACTAAGGAAAACAGAAGTTAAATGACTTGCCCAAGGTCACATAGACAATTAGTGTCTGAGAGAAGATTTTAATTCAGGCTTTCCCTATGCCAGCTCCAGTACTCTATCCAACACTTCCCTTACCAGTGATAAATGTTTTCTAATAGTTGTTTTACATAAATTATTTTATTTTCGCAACTACGATTACAAGCTACTTAAATGGAGGGACCATGTCTACTTCTTCCTTGGTGTCCTTTAAAACCTGCTACACACCATGGACCATCCTGAGGGCACTGAATGATCAGAAGACCAGAATTATGGTAATAACTCTGACACACTCATAAGCTCACCAAGCGCTTTCATCATAAAAATCTTACAAGGAGGAAAGGGCAACTGTTATCATCCCCATTTAACAGATAAAGGAAATGAATTCTCAAAAACATCAGCTACAAGTTCCATGTGTTCTCCACTCCCCCACTCTAGAACGCAGTGAAATCTTTTAAAAGTGAAACCTCCTTATATCCTTTCCCTCTATACTTGCTCACAGATGAGGCTCTGAAATTCACTCCCCTGGGGGAAATTCCACTGTAACAAGATTATGGGTGTACATGTACCCCAGATCAACTATAGTCACATAAAGGTTCAACCAAACACTGATATCACACAACCAGTGGAAAGATTAAAAAAAAAAGAGTCAAATAATGAATCAATCGATCACTTGGACTACACATTTGCAAAAACAAACAAACAAAAAACCCACAAAATACAAAACAAAAAATGAAGTTGGGGACCAAGTTGCCTAAATTGACTGTTTATTCTGCCACCTCGTGGAAGACAAAATTTAAGAAAGTCAGGTCCATAGAGAAACTTAACTTCCCTTTGGGTTTGTAAGACAGAATCTACAACCCTTAGTGTTTGGGCAAACACAAGTTACTTGGGAAGCCAAGTAACTGGGTATTTCACAAGATGGATCATATGCCCTTATACACTGGAAATTCTGGTTATAAAAAGAACTCTTTTTTTGCCATCTATCTAAACTAAAAAAAAAACTTCCTCTTAGGCAGGAAACAGCATTTCCTACTTTGGAGTATATTCACTATACATAATTTATTTTCACACTTGCTTAATCAGAAGAGCAGAAGTTCCCCTCACAGGAACTCTACGGGTAAGTCACCTTTCAGCTCTTCTATTTAATTACCAATGCTGCTCAGATGAACCAAGTGAAAATCAAATTAACTTTGGGAGGGGGGGATGTGTTTGACAATATGCCAAGATGGTGATAATATTATCTTTTTAAAAAATTATCATTATCAAGATAGGGAAAATAGAGAATTTGGAATCCATTCCAGTCTGTGATCACATTAGAGTCTGAGAAAAATTGTGATGAATGGTAAGTGCTCTTGAACTCTATGCTAACTGGGAAAAAGAAAATCAGTCAGATGACAAATTTCAAATTTAATCTCTAGTCAAAGAGAAGTGGCTTTGCTGAAACCTTGTTAAGAGATTCTCTTGTGTGAGGGGGAATTTAAACTGACCTCCCCAGTTCTTGGAGATGTGTCTCAGTGACTGGGTAGTGTTTCTCCAAAGGAAGGGAAACCATAACAAAGTCAAAACTGATAGCAAGTTACTCACAAGCTTCAGTCTCATTGATATATCCTTGGTCAAATGTAGAGTAGGGTCAACTGCAAATGAGAGATGGTGTGATCCACTAGAAAGGGCACTGGCCCTGAAACCAGGGGACCTGGGTTCAAATTCTGCTTTGGATATCTGCCACTGGGTTGGCTTGGGGCAAGTCATTTAGTCCTCAATTACCTTACCTGTAGGATGAGAGGGTTGGACTAAGTGCCCTTAGGGTCTCTTCTAGCCCTATTATCTAGGACCCTAGGAACCTATGTCAATAGAAAGAGCAATGGCCCTTAAAAGATCTGGATTCAAATCCCACCTCAGTCACTTACTACTTGTGTCATCCTGGACATGTCATTTAGTTTTTCTGAGACTCAGTCTCCTTACCTATAAAATGGATAAGATGGCCCTGATGTTCTTTCCAGCTCCAGAATCTCCTATGATCCAAATCCCAGCTCTGATACCAGACAACCTTGGGAAAATCATTCCATCTCCATGGGGCTTGGTTTCCTCCTCTTTTATAGGAAGAGTAAGGTGAACTCTAATGGATTCTAAAGTCCTTTCTAGCTCCATGAACCACAATTCTATGAAGAGCCATGCCTCATTCTTCATGGCACATGTTCCCTTCAACTAGATAAAGAGAGGGGTCTATACTTCTCAGTGAGGACTGGAGAGAGTCTAGGAATATGCTACTCCCCAGATTGGTATAGGCTGAGGTCAGACTTCTGGTTAAAGAGAATGTGAAATATCTATTGAAATCCTAAGAAGCCTGTTGACTATGTATGGCCTGCAGCATGCTTTCCACTTCACCATTATATGCACGAGGGATGATTCCTAAATATGGAACAACGTGGAAAAAAGTGAGAGACCATCAAAATTGGTAAATTTGAGAAATCTTTAGTCATTGCCTTGGAGAGAAGGGCTGGGACATCTAGATTATGTAAACTGTGTTAAGAAAACTCACTGGGTGACTGCACATCTCTCCCCTTCATTTAAACTGTAGAGACCCCAAGCCAGTCTAATTTAAATCCCCAGTCCTCCTATTCACAACCCACTACTGAAATGAGTTTTCTAAGGTGAAATGTGCTGGGGAAGTGTGGGGAGGGGGGCGGGGGGGCTGTCTCTCTCAACCTGAAACTGTTGAAGTTTCACTCCCAATTACTATGAAAACCCAGTAGATTTCTATTGGTGGGACATTGTGCTCATCCCTCTTCCCAACAGAACAAAATTCTTTGCTTTGTGAAAATAACAGGCAAATGTTCACCAAATCTTGAAATGTCAGAAGTTGGAAAAGAATCTAGGAGTCAGTTAGTCCAACCCCTTTATTTTTCAGATTAGGAAGCTGAGGCCTAGAAAAGTGAAACAACTTGGCTGTGGCCATATTGGCTAGCAAGTGGTAGGATATGAGTCCTCTGGGTCTATTTCCCTGTAAATACTGAATGATTTGCCATTCATTTATTCACTCATTCTTTTAGCAAATAGTTATTAAGCACATAACAATGTGGAACTGGAGATACAAAGAGAGTTCTTTGCCTTGGGAACTTGGCATTCTATTTGGGGGAAGCAATATATACAGAACTATGTAAATATATATGTGTGAAACATACACAAAGAAAAGTTCATGTATGGATATGTGTCTGTGTATATATCTAAACCATAATTTTAGTATTTAGGGTAGTGTGTATTTAAGGAGATATATTAAGTAAACTTTCTGTTTTTGAAAGAAGCGTCTCTTCCTTTACTCATAGGACAAAGCAAGATGGACACTGAGACAACCTCACCATTCTACTACCCAGACTATGAAGAACCCTGCCAGAAACTTGATGTGAAGCAGACAGCATCACAGCTCCTCCCCCCGCTCTACTCCCTGGTGTTCATTTTTGGCTTTGTGGGCAATGCTCTAGTTTTTCTGGTCTTGATAAGGTGCAAAAAGCTGAAAAGCATGACTGACATCTATCTGCTCAATCTGGCCATCTCTGATTTACTTTTCATCATCACCCTCCCCTTCTGGGCTCATTATGCTGCAGACCAGTGGATCTTTGGAGATGGCCTGTGTAAGACACTGACGGGATTATATCACATGGGTTTCTTTGGAGGAGTCTTCTTCATCGTCCTCCTGACCATTGATCGGTACCTGGCCATTGTGCATGCTGTGTTTGCTCTGAAAGCTAGGACTGTCACCTTTGGCATTTTGACAAGTGTCATCACCTGGGTGGTGGCTGGCTTTGCCTCTCTCCCAGCAATCATCTTCACCAAATCTCAAAAGGAAGGCACACAGCACACCTGCAGCCCTCATTTCCCTTTAGAGAATTTTTCTGCCTGGAAGAACTTCCAAACTTTAAAGACGAATCTTTTGGGGTTAGTGCTACCCCTCTTTGTTATGGTCATCTGCTACTCAGGAATCATAAAAACATTGCTGAGGTGTCGGAATGAGAAGAAGAAACACAAGGCACTGAGGTTAATCTTTGCGATTATGATCGTTTACTTTCTCTTCTGGGCCCCTTATAACATTGTGCTTCTCTTGAATACATTTCAAGTTTTCTTTGGTCTAAACAATTGTGACAGTTCCAAGAGACTGGACCGAGCCATGCAAATAACAGAAACACTTGGAATGACTCACTGCTGTATCAACCCAGTGATTTATGCCTTTGTTGGGGAAAAGTTTAGGAGATACCTCTCTACTTTCTTCCACAAAAACATTGTCCGGCGTTTCTGCAAACAGTGCCCCATTTTCCATGGAGAGACATTTGACCGAGTGAGCTCAACATATACCCGATCTACTGGGGAGCAGGACATTTCTACTGGTCTGTAAAACAGATTTATTATTGTGTCCATAGGCCTTTTTTTAAGTTAATGGAGTAATTGCATAAAGGTTTTTAAAAATAAGTTCTTGTTTTAAAAAATAAGACATTACAGTCAGATTTTTTTAAAACCAGTTCACAGTCATACTGATTGAAATGATTCATTCACTCATTATTTCTACAATCTTTTATTAAGCAACCATTGTACGCTCTGTACTAGATATTTTCAAATGCATAAAATCAAACTCCCAACGAGACTCACCAACTTGTTGGTGGAGCATGATCTCTGAGTTTTGTGTTGTCACCTAAAAATCAAACTATCAATAATACTGACTGACTCTTTTGCCCTTAACTCCATGAAGGATATAAAGAGTTATGAGACATAGATAGTCTTTATCCTCAAGGACTTTACTACATAGCTGAGAAAACAAGATATAAGAACAATAAGAAACAAGAAATACAAATTACTCTTCAGTATAACTATACAAGAGAAAGAATAAGGCAGGCAGAATGTAATCGATTGTCCAAAGAAGGATCTACCCTGGCGGTTCTGGACTTTTCTTATGTCATTGATCCCTTTGGCAGTAACTGTTGAAGCTCAAAGATCCCTTCTCATAATGGTTTTTAAAAGCAAAGAATAAAATGTATAGTATAACAAAGGAAATCAATTATACCAAAATAATGTTATCAAAATATTTAAAAATAAGTTCATGGACTCTTAAAATCTGTCCACAGACCCATTGGGGTAAGAACCCCTGGGACAGAACCCAGGTTAAGAAACCTAATCCAGGCCTTGAATATTGGAGAATACTAAGATTTAAGAGCTAATTGAAGTGATCCAGGGAAGGATTCACAAAGAAGAGATTCTAGCTTTGCCTTGAAAGAGAACTGGTGGAAAGAAACACACAAAGCCAAAGAGGTAGATGTGCTTTATTGGTTAATTGTGAAAATATTTATCAATTAGTATCTATACATATGTGTGTAGTATATTTTGATGAAATGAGTCCATAAGTATTCTGCTCAGATACTTGGAAAATGACCTTCATATTTAGATATAATATCTTTGTGCTTAAACTGTACCATGATAAATTCAGGAAAATGTTCCCCTTGTTTTACAGCTGATTTTTTTTATTGTAAAATATTTGTAATAATGTAAAAGCGTTCAATAAAAATGTTCAGTAAAAATCATGTCTTTAAAAAAAAGAAAGAGTTGCTTAGGTAGGTAGAGGAATATATTAAATAGGAAAAAGTACATGAACAAAAAGTATAAAGGCATGAAAGTGATGTGTTTAGAGTAGCAAGGACAGTATGGCCAAAGGGCAAACAAATAAAGTCCTAATAAGCTAGCACCCTTCCCTAGACGCCCATAGGTTCTGATCTCACCCATATTGTTCCCGTCTCCGTGGCGCCAGCTCCATACATCTTGATTTCCTCATACCTCTTCTTGTTCCCCTAAAACCATAGCTCATTGAACCATTTCCTTTGCTTCCCATCTCTAAAAACCTCCTAGCACAACCAAAACCACTCTGTGGTGGAGGCAGGCCACAAAGATCATAGGAACAAACCCTAAAACTTTCCAAAGTGGAATACTTCAGTATAGACAGAAGAGGAAAAACTCAAAGAGTCAAGGGGGGAAAAAAAGAGAGAGAGAAAGGCATGAGTTTCAGAGCAAGAGAATCCAGACTGGAAAGAACCCTAGAGATCAATTAGTTGATCCAACCCTCTCACATTACACAACAGGGAAAAATTTTGGGTCAAAGAGATTAAATAAGTTGTCCCAAATCATGTAACTATTAAGAGACAGAACCAGGATTCAGAGCTACAGCTTTTGGTCCTGAATCTACAACTCATTCTACTACTGCAGACTGGGATGAAAAGCAACAAAGAAGGAATTGTCAGCATATTGTCCCATCAAACGAATCTTCTTGCATTTTCTATGGTGATTTAAAATGAAACATCAGTCTCAAAAGATTCAGGAAAGTTGTCTTATGACAACATGTGTTTCCATTGGAGAATGCCAATAGGACAGCAGTTCTCAACCTTTGTTCAATTTGTAACAGTGAAAATACATCCTGCATATCAGATATTTACATTACAATTCATAACAGTAGCAAAATTATAGTTATGAAGTAGCAACGAAAATGATTTTATGGTTGGGGATCACCATAACATGAGGAGCTGTATTAAAGGGTTGTGGCATTAGGAAGGTTGAGAACCACTGCAGGAGGAGGACTGAGGATTCAGAG
>CM053597.1:32411448-32431014 GCA_028646575.1 Pseudocheirus occidentalis | reverse complement strand
AGCAAAACATAGTTTCCCTGATTATCTTTTAATTAGTTCTCTTTTTGCTTTTTTTTGGTCTGAGATCATGATTGTTTCCCCTGCCTTTTTACTTCAGTTGAAATTTAATTGTTCCAGCCCTGACTCAAAAACTTTTTTTAAAAATGCTAAAAATGTTTTACATGTAACTGGAAAAAATAAACTATTTTTTAAAAAATTATGCTTATATCACCTGTTTCATCCAATAGTTGTAAGGAAATGCTATGTAATAGCAAGAATATGGCTGGCACATGCTTGCTTAATAAATGCTTGTTGATTGTTGTCCTCTTACTCAGTGGCTATGACTTCATAGAATCACAGATTCTTAATACTGGTTGAGACCCTAGAAGTCATCTAGTTCAACCTCCTTCCAAATGCAGGAATCCTTTTTATAGTATTTCTAACATGTGGTCATCGAGCCAATGCTTAAATACTGCCAATAATAGGGAACTCACTACTTTACAAGGCAGCCTACTTGATCCTTGGACACACAGCTCACTTCTTCACAAGGCGGTCCATTTCATTTTAACAGCTCTGATTGTTAAAAAGTTATTTTTTTCTTTTGAACTGGTCTGCCTTCTATCTTCTACCCACTTTTCCTAGTTCTTTCCCCTATAGCACAGAAATGTACTCTCTTTTTCCTACCCTAGCTGTTCAAACATTTGAAGACAGTTATTATGTTCCCCATTCCCCTCCCCCATCTTTTTTCTAAGCTAAAGATCACAAATCCTTTGCCTATACCTAATGAGGTGCTTTCCATGCCCTCCTGAACCTCCATGTTTGACTCTGGGGGATATTCCAATTTGCCAGTGTTTCTCTTACAATGTAGTACCCAAATAAAACATAGTACCCAAATAACAAAGTTGTTGTTGTTGTTTTTTAAATGTAGTACCCAGAACTGGGGGATAGGATACTGCAAGAAATTTAGGTGATGTCAAAACAAAAGAACCAACAAACATTTCTTTAAAAAAAAAAAAAAGTACAGTATTCTGAATTGTATAAAATCATCCAGATACTGCCTGATGAGTCCAGAAGGCAGTAAGACTATTCCTTCCATTCTTCCAGTCTCTTCCAGACTCCCTCTATTCAGACAGGAAGCTGACATCAGCCTTGGGAATAATTTTGTGATTGCCTTTTTTAACAGTCTGTTTTGATTTGATTTCAGTTTCACTCTGAGTTTCCATTTCCCCCATAAAGAAAACAGACACAAATGCCACGTGACTGCCAAGAAGAATGTGTCAGAGTTGGGCTGGTGACTGGGGATGTCTCTAAGGGGGAGCCACTGAGCCTGGGGCTGGATTTCATCATCACTGTGTTATTCAGAGGTGGAATTTCCTAGTTCGCTGTATATAAAGGAAGGATCCTGGGGTGGTGAGTGATCGCTTTTGCTGGTGGAGTTCGGACTGGCTTCAACCCTATTGCCTCTGGGCAGGAATGGTTCAGCTCTGAAGAAAAGGAACTGCCTGACCTAAGCCAACCTTCAGCAGGTCAGGAAGGGGGCTGTGTGGGTCATTAGGGTGGCTGGAATCCTTCTGCTGTGCTCTCTTGGTACACTGGGAAGGTGGCTGATGGAGGCAGGTGGAAGGTATTATGGCGTTTCTGTCCCCACCACTCAGAATATTTTGGGAAATGAGGCTATGCTTAAAGTCCACACCACAGTAGGGTGTTAATTTACCAGAAGGGAAAGATATATAAATTTAGGTACCATCTTGGCTGCACATCTGATTTGGTTTTTTAATAGTTATTGATGTATTTTGTTTTTACATCACCTTTATTTTATAGTGGGAAAAGTACTCCTTCTGGAGCCAGAAGACCTAGGTTTGAATCATAACTCTGACACTAACTTACCTACCTAACCTTGGGCAAATCACTTAACTTCCCTGTTTCTCAGTTTTCTCATCTGTAAAAATGAGGGGGTCGCACTATATGGACTCTGAGGTTCCCTCTGGTTTGAAATCTCTGATGCTATTGCTGAATACATCCTTCCTGCTTCCTTTACTCAGAAAGCTATCCCTTGTAAACGGAGAATAAAAAGGAAAGAGGGGGTGAGGAAGCAGCCCAAGAAAGCTAGCATTGATTGCGTCTGATGGCATATGTATTGTTCCACACTCACAGCCCCCATCTCTACAAAAAGAGAGGGTGATGTATTTTCTGATGGGTCTTTCTGGGCCGAGTTTGGTCACTATAATTACACAGCATTAAGTTAACTTCTTCGTCCTTTTTTTATTGGTCTTTTAAAAAAAATCATATCCTTTGTTCTCTCTATTCAAGTCACTGTCAGCAATTATTATTAAGCCCCCAATATATGCCAAGTGCTGTGCTAAGTAAGCACTGAGAAAAGAAAGAAAGTCCTAAATAACCCCTGCCCTGTTAGACAACAATCTAATACCAGGGAGAGGAACTATGCAAAAAAAAAAAACAAGGGACAAACAAGATATATACAAGATAAGCTGGAGATTATCTCAGAGGGAAGGCATTAGCATTAAGGGAGGTCAGGAAGAAGTTTTTGCAGACTGGGCGGATTGTAACTGAGACTTAAAGGAAGTTAGGGCAGCCAAAAGGCAGAACTGAGGAAAAAGTTTGCTTTTACTATATTATTGTTATTGTATAAATCGCTCTCCTGGTTCTGCTCACTTCTTTTTGCCTCTGTTATACAGGTCTTTCTACACTTTTCAGAAACTATAAATCATTTCTTATAGCACAATAGTAGTCCGGCACATTCACACACCATTATTTGTTCAGCCATTCACCAGCTGGTGGGTAATCCCTCAGACTTCAGTTCTTTACTACCACAAAAAGAGCTGCTATAAATGTTTTTGTACATATGGGCATCCCGTGGTATCACTGAGTTTTGGAGCATAGATTCAATTTGCTTTCCAAAATGGCTGGGCCAGTTCACAGCCCCACTAACAGTACATTAATGCATCTGCTTTCCCATAGCCCCTAAAGCATGTGTCTTTCTCTTTCTTTGTCAGTTTTACGAAGTTGTTTTGATTTGTATTCCTCTCATTATTAGTGATTTGAGGCACTTTTCCATAAAGCTATTGATAGCTTGGATGTCTTCCTCTGAAAAGTACTTGTTCATATCCTTTGGCCATCATTTGAAGAGTGGTTCAAACATACTTCATCAGTTTTCCTCCATACCTTAGAAATAAGAATTTTATTAGAGAAACTTCCCACAAAGACTTTCCCCCCAACTACCTGGTTCTCTTATAATTTTAGGTGCATTGGTTTTCAAACAGAAGATTTCATATTTGATTCTAGAGGTAGGAGGAAGCCATGAAGTGTATTGAGTAGAGAAGTAACATGGTCAGACCTGCACTTTAGGAAGATCACTTTGCTAAATGAGTGGAAATGGCCCGGAAGAGGGGGAAAAAAGATGCAGGGAAACCAATTAAAAGGCTATTGCAGTAGTCTAGTCATGAGGTGTTAAGGGCTTGTACATAGATGATAGCAGTATCAAAGGGGAGAGTGGGGAGGACAGGAGAGACTTTGTGTAGACAGCATTGGCATGTCTTGGCAACAGATCGGATATGAGGAGGAGATGAGAAAGAAAGTAAGGAGTCAAGGATGACACCCCAAGTTCCAAGTCTGAGAGATTGGAAGGATTATGGAATCTGTGACAATAATAAGTAAGTCAGGGAGAAGGGAGGATTTGGTGGAGGGGGGGAATAGATGTCTACAGGATAATCTGTTACATGTCTAATAGGCAGCTGGAGATGTGAAACTAAGGCTCCACAGAGGGGTAAGGGATAGATAAATAGTTCTGAAATAGATCATCTGACTTACTTCAGTTTGCATCGACTCATCTAATTCTTCCCTCGCTGCCTTTTTATAAAGATCTGAGATGCTGCTTTATCCCTCTTGAGGTATACTGGAGAGTATCTAAAATGGCATTTCTACCAGAAATAGAGTAACATCCCAGCTACTTCCCCTGCCACTTTGTAGATACTGGTACTAGAAATGTCCATAATATTCCATCTCCTATCTTAGTACCTTTGCATAGTCCCCATACCTGAAATGCCCTCTCTCCTTACCTCTCAGAATCCCTAGCTTCCTTCAAAGCTCAGCTGTTGTGCCACTTCCTACAGGAAGCCCAACTAGATCCTCAGTTGCTGGTGCACTTTCCTCCAAAATGATTTATCTACTATCTCATTGGCATTTTCTTGCCTATGTACATGCCCCCACCTTCTAATAGAATGTAAGTTCCTCAAGGGCAGGCCCTGTTTTGTTTTTGTCTCTGAATTCCTAGTGCCGGGCACAGGTCAGTACCTGCTTGGTGAATGGAATGTATTTGGACTTGTAGTTTCCATGTGACTTGTCAGCTGTGAATGCGTGTGTGGGGGTCATAGCCGAAGAAGACTATTCTTGGACTGGTGGTTGGCCCTCCAGTGTCACAAGCCGCAGCAACTCCATCTTGACTTAAACCAAATATAATACCACAAACCACCCTTTTAAAGGTCAGTCTTGGCTAATGTGAAATAACATTTGTGACATTTAAAACTCATCCTTGAACTTGTATGGCTTGAGTAGCTTTTGTGATAGAAAAGCTATCAGAGGTTGCTGTTAAGTAAAAAAATTCTCAGATTAAAAAAATAGAATTCTCTCTGAGGATCTTTTAACAAGTTTAGGAGGTACCCCTTGGCCATTTGGGGGTACCTCCAGGACAAGAAAGATGCAATTACTACCATGCTAGGCCTCTAACAAAAAGAATGCTCTTCAAATAGTCTATATAAGTGGACTCTCTCAACTGATAGTCATCTCCAGCTAGGAAGAGGTAGGTTGGGTTGGGTGTAGAAACTCAACTCTACATAAACACCATTGAGGAAACAGGGTTAGATAGTTGAGATAAAGATCTTGGAGATTTAGCTGACCACAAGCTCAAAGATCTGGCAACCAAAAAGCTGATATGCTCTTTGACTACATTAAGAGAGGCATAATAGGCAGAATAAGAGAAGTGATTGTCCTACTATATTCTGTCCTGTTTAGATCTCATCTGGCATACTGAGCTCAGTTCTGAATGCCACGTTCTAGGAAGGACACTATCTTGAAACAGTAGTGTTTAGCTGAGAGTAAATAGGATGGTGAGGGGCCTCAGGCCCATGCCACACAAGGATTCTTTTAAGCAAATGGGGAACATGAAGAGAAGACTTAGAGAGAAATATGAGAGTTGACCTCAAATACTTGAAGGATTTGGGGCACTTAGATGGCTTAGTGGATAGAGCATTAGGCTTGGAATCAGGAAGACTTATGAGATACTTACTAGCTCTGTGACCCTGGGCAAGTCACTACACTCTGTTTGCCTCTGTTTCCTCTTCTATAAAATGAGCTGGAGAAGGAAATGACAAACCACTCCAGTATCTTTTCAAAGAAAACTCCAAACAGGGTCATGGAGAGTTGGACTCAACTGAAACAACTCAACAACAATGAACTTGGAAGGTTATGATGTGGACTAAGGATGAGACAGCATATCTTGAAGGTCCCTCACAGATCATCTAGTCTAACTACTTTATCTTTCAGATGAGGAAAGCCCAGGGAAGTTACATGGATACCCAAGTTTACACAGACAATGAGTGACAAAAACAGGGTTCAAAGCCAGGAGGTATTTTTCATTTGTACCATACTGCCTCTGTTTGGTCCCAAAGTACTGAAGTTAAAATAATGGATAGAAGTTGCAGAGAAGCAGATACTAGGCTTTATGTTAAATAAAATGTCCTCACAACAAAAGCAAGTGAAAAGGGAAATAGGTGACCTTGGGAGGAAACAGGTTCCCCATCAGTACAAGTTTTCAAAAGACAAACAAATGGACCACCCACCACTTTTTAGGGATGTTTGTAGAGGAAAAGCTTGATATGGGTTAGGCTCAGTTTCCCTTGATGTCCCTTCTGAGTCAAGATTCTCTGCTGATAGAAGTATTTTGAAGGAACTTATAAACTCATAGGACCACTTAAAAGAAAATTGGTGTTCTCATTCATAGTCTTCATGAACAAACAACTGAATCACTATATAAGAGAACAGGAAGAGGTGGCAGCCCCTTGACAAGAAAGACAACAGAGTCACACCAGGTATGACAGGAAGGCCCCAAGGTAATGCAGCTAAGGTCTGCTGGAGTGCAGGCTCCTAAAAGAGAGCAGGACTGGACTTGCCATGGGCTGTGTGGTGTGATGTTCCTGATCTTTTAGTCTGGCATACCACTGACCCAGGAGCAGGACTCTAGAGAGCAGCCTTTAGGAAGGCATGGAAATTCCAGTCAAGGAGAGACCTCTCTGAGAATATGGCCAGACCTGGAAAACCAGGAGTGTTACTTCTGTCTCCCAGGCTCTGGCTTTTCAATTCACTAAATCAAGAGACATTTACTATGTGCCAGGCATTCTGCTAAGCAATGGGGATACAAACAAAAAGCAGAAACAGACCATTGTCTCAAGAAGCTTTCATTTGAATGGGGAGACAACACATGTGAATCAGAACATACATGATAAATACAGAGAAGATATAAGATAACCTTAGGAGGTTATCTTAGTAGCTACTTATACTAGTAGCTGGAGGGACCAAGATAGGTCTTCTGAAGGAGATGAGTCTTAAAGAAAGCCAGGGATTCTAAGAGTCATATTGGGAGGGAAAGGATTTCAGGCATGAAGAATAGCCCTTAGAAAGACAAGGAGATGGGAGAGGGTGCCATATTTGAGGAACAGCAAGTAGGCCATTATGGCTAGATCATAAGAGTACGAGGAAAGGATTAAAAAGTCATAAGACTGAAAAGATAGGAAGATGGATTGTCTTCCTCATATGACAGAGGAAGATACCAAGGTTCAGAGACTCGCCCAAGGTCACAGAGTTCTGACTTCCAGTCCAGTCCTCTCTCCATTAGGCTACATTGCCTTCAATTATACTCTCATCATTATAGTCCCCTGCCTTGCTACTATGGCCCCTGAAAGCTACCCTATGGTTTGAGGAGAGGATTTTAAAATATCCGGTCAGAGTGAATGTTGAAGACAATCTGAATTGTAGATGAAAAGGAACTCATGACAAATGTAAGATCTTTGAGAGTAAAGATCAACTTTTCTTAGGTCATCTTTTTTTTGTTTATGTTCATAATTTCATTAGTTTGTAGAAATCCCTCTACCCAAGCAGGCAGACCCACAACTGGTCTGTACAACTAGCAGTCTTAGAGAGCTGTTGAAAGCCCTAAAGGGTTCAGCGGCTTGCCTAGGACCACACACCAAGTACACTTGAACCAAGTTTCCATGACTCCAGCACCAACTCTATATCACTGTTCCACAGCATTATCTAAGATGTAGTAAGAGTCTTTTAAATACTCATGCTTAAGAATATCCATTTAACAAGTATTTGAGTATATGAAGGTAACTAAGAATATGGTTCCTTATCTTCAAGGAGCTTTCCATTGGCAGAATGTATTAAGCGTATTATTGAATTAAGTTCAACAAACATTTACTAAGTACTTACTATGAGTCAGACTGATGTTCAGTACTAGAGACAAAGACTAACTGAAAAATAATCTCCGTTCTCTAGGAGGTAGGGATACAAGATGTAGACAGGTATGTAAATGAAAGTTAATTTCAGGAAGAACAGAGTACTAAAAAGAAGGGACCCAAAAAGGCTTCCTGTAGGAAGTAGCGCCACTTGAGTTCAGCCTTAAGGATAATGTGTGGGGTAGTTTTTGGAAAGACAAAGAGGTGGGGGATGTAACGGTGAGTTATAGTAATGGCAGGGAGACCCAATGAGAGTAGAACGTAGTCACATCATAGGAATAGTTAATGTATATTAATTCAGTCATGTGTATTCAGCAAAAGAAAAGAAATTAAATAGTATAGGAGACTTTGGCTGCTCTTTGACTCAATGTGTGAATGACCAAGAGTGTGAGATAGGAGACCTGCATGTTCCTTCTCCTTAGTCAGAGTTCTTTTCATTATATTTCACAGTCTGTTCCTTCTGTGTAGGTTGACAGAGCTAATGTTAATGAAAAGGAGACCCTAAATTTGCCTCTCTGGAATTCCTGGTCAACTAGAATGCCCTCAAGTGTTTCCTTTGGCACCCTTATATCTCCTCTTGTGCTGGTGGTGGTTGTTTTTGTTGTTGCTGTTTGGTCTTGCTTGACTCTTCATGACCCCATTTGGGCTTTTCTTGGCAAAGATACTGGAGTAATTTGCAATTTCCTTCTCTAATTCATTTTACAAATGAACTGAGGCAAACAGGGTTAAGGGATTTGCTCAGGGCCACACAGCTACTAAGTGTCTGAGGTCAGATTTGAATACACAAAGAGGAGTCTTTCTGACTCCAGGCCTGGTGCTCCATCCACTGCACCTCTTAGCTGCCCACCTGTCTCCTCTTACGTAATGGTAATGCAGAAAAGAAACGGTTGGGGGTGTGATCACCTTCTATTATGATCTCACTTCACTTCAAAGCCCCTTCCAGAGTATTTTCTCCCTAATTAGTTTTCCTACCATCTAAGTCTTAACCAATTGTTTTTTTCTAAAATATGAGCAAAAAACCTGGCTCTTGCCTGTTTCATAACAAGTAGCTTTACTGAGTATTGTGAAAAATGAAATTTATATTTGATTGTTCTTTCCAGATCAACATTTCAGTTGCATCTGCTATCTGACTTAGACTACCTTTTTGACTCTCTTAAACCCTAGGATTTGTGAGCTTTTGGGGGTAATTTTGATTATATACAATTTTTACCTTAAACACTGACTTCAGAACCTAATTCCCTGCACTGTACTGTGAAATGTCTGGGAAAGTGGACTGGAGGCAGACTCTGGGGCATAGATAGAGCTGATCATTTCTAGTTTTAAGACAGTGGGGCAGGGAGATCTGAGAAGGTTTTGAGGAACAGAAAGCATTTGGGGAACAACTTAGAGGGTGGATAGGATTTCAAGGGTAGAGATGGAAAGGAGGTTATTCTGGGATAAGGAATGGAATGACGTAAGACTCATTCTAAAATAGAAGTGAGCCATCAGAAGCTGCAAACCATCCTGCAGAGTGGCCACCTAATATGCTTATCTTGGGTAGCCAGGAGAAGTGGCAAGCGGGAAAACCAGAGGTGGGTGTGGGGGAGGGGAGGAAAAGAAAGAAAAAACAACCACTTCCTCTATTTTCACAGAAGCCTCTGAAGTCCTGATGACTTACTTGGAGGAGTCTCCAGTCTACTCATTTCAGGAAGTTACACAGGCTGACCCACAGCCAAAAACTAAGAGAGAGACCTTCCTGTCCTTCGGGGCTCAGAACTGCAACTATAAATGACCAAAGTCTCGACATTTAGCAAATGTATTATTCCTTTACATGGCTCTTTTGGTGGTTGGTCAGAAAACAACTGAATTTCACATAGGAAGATCTTTCTGGTAAGCCATTTTCTTTTAATTAACTGCTGAGTAGCCAATATATGTCATGTTTGCTTCTACAAAGTCTCACATACGTTTTCTTAGAACTAAGATAACAGGCCTTTTATGAGAAACTTTCAGTTGGTAAATAATACACACTTTTAGAAAAACTGTTACATACTCTATTTCATTGTGTTAGTACTTTAGCTGGTTCTTTAGTATTTTATATTGGAATGAATATCTTCTATTATTTGCTAATTATTTCATGAATACACGTTTTCCTCTATTCTTCCTCTTTCTCTTCCCCGCCCTCACTGCCCAAATGTTTGTGAGCTCCTCAGAGGATATATGATATATTTTTCATTCTCCCATAACACCTTGCATAGAGAGAAACACACAACTAAATACTTGCTTAACTTAATTCATTGCTTTGGTAAAGCATGGACAAGTTCTGAGAAATTTTTATCCCACGCATGAACGAAAGTGACTAGTCACATGAGAGCTAAGCCTACTCTGGTTAACATTATACGGTAGAGAAGTAGATGGTAGAAGTATTATCACTCTCATTTTTGCTGATGATGTAACTCAATCTTTGAGCCCCACAAAAATGCCGGTCATTATTATGTCTAGTAAATGGAAGAGTTCTGTTCTCAAAAAGAGACTTAGAACGTTTAAGTGACTTGCCTAGGGTCACAGATCCAGTAAGTGCCGGAGACAGGAGGCCGACTCAAGTGTTCTAACTTTAAGGCCAATGGTCTTTCCACTATGAAAACACTGACTCTATAAAGGAAAGCAGAGTTATGTTTACTATTCCTGCTTTGTTTTTTTCTTTTATTCAGAGAGAAAAAAGATCCTTCACAAGATGGACAATGATACTTGGACCACTGACTATGATGTCTTCATAGAAGATGATTTTACCGATGATGTAACACACCAGTGCCACAAACATGATGACAAAGTCTTTGCAGCACAATTTCTGCCCCCAATTTACTCCTTGGTATTTATCCTTGGCCTGGTAGGCAATGCCCTCCTTGTGCTCATCTTGGCCAAATGTAAAAGACTCAAGGAGGTGGTGGACATCTTTTTCCTAAACACAGTCATTTCTAACTTCCTTTTCTTGGTCACCTTTCCTTTCTGGATTCACACTGCAATACACGGCTGGAACCTTGGAGATACAATGTGTAAAATTATTTCTGGGTTCTATTCAGTAGGCTACTATGGGCACACATGTTTCCTGATACTTTTGATAATACACAGGTACCTGGCAATTGTCCACATGGGAAGATTTCGCCTGGCTGCCAAGAAGACCACCTATGTCATCATTATAAGTGCATGGGGACTAGCTGTGCTAGCTGCTTTACCAGAATTGGTGCATTCCCAAATTCAAAAGGAAGGCAAAGATTACATTTGCCGCTTTGTTCAGCCTCATTCATCCCCTCTAGGGGATGAGAAGTTCTGGAAGCATTTTCTGACTTTAAAGATGAACATTTTGGGACTTCTCATCCCACTGTTTGTTACTGTCTTTTGCTATGGGAGAATTAAAAAAACATCAAGATATAAGGAAAAAAAGTATGGACTTTTTAAACTTATTTTTGTCATGACACTTATTTTCATGGGGTTATGGACACCTTACAACCTAATGCTTTTCCTTAAGACTTTCCAAGAGTACTTGAACCTGAGCAGTTGTGAGAGCAGCTATCACCTGGACAAAGCAATCCAAGTCACCAAAATTATCGGCAACACTCACTGCTGCATTAATCCAGTGGTCTATGGGCTCCTAGATGAGACACTTCAAAGACATCTCCCTTGCCTTTTCCATCTCCAAAATAACACTGAAGGTCATCTGAGGGAGGGAGCAGAACAGCAATCGCCGACAACAAAAGGACCACTGTACCATTCCACTAGATGTTAAACTATATTTAGTGTAGGCTAAATAAATTAAATTCCCCTGATTTCATTTATTACTTGGATTTGGGTAACTGTTTTGGGTAAATCTCTATTATGTACTTACACATATTTGTACAGGAGTATGCATGTATACACATGTATGTATAGGAGCAACCATGTAGAGTACATGTCATGTCTAACCAATTAAATCATAAGTGCCTAGAGGACAGGGGTGAGCTCCAATCCTATTTATCTTCCAATAAATCCTCACAAGGGGCTCCACCCAACAAACTGGGGACTTCTCTCCTCCTTATACTGCACGAATACCAATGGAACAAGTGGCCATTGGCCATCTCTTGCTCTTACCCCATGATTAGTTATACATTTTTCTGTTACACATTTTCTCAGTTATATATTTCTCTGATGCTATCATCCTTTTTTTTTTCAGTTGATAATGTGTTGCTGGGGTAACTGGGTGGCAGAGCAGATAAGAGCGCCAGGCCTAGAGTCCGGAAGACTCACCTTCCTGAGTTTAAATCTGGCCTCAGACACATACATCTGGGCAAGTCACTTCACCCTGTTTGCTTCAGTTTCCTCATCCACAAAATGAGCTGGAGAAGGAAATGGCAAACCACTCCAGTACCTTTGCCAAGAAAACTCCAAAATGGGTCACAAAGAGGTGGTTATGACAGAAAAACAACTGAACAATACATTTATTGCTGCCAATCCACGACCTCTCTGAGCTGCTCCACTTCCTTATGAGTGTATCAAAATTAATTCTTCAAGGACCAAGTGTGGCATAGTGGAAAGAGTGGTGGACTTGCAGTGAGGAAGAGCTGGATTCAAATCCTTCCTCCGTCAGTTGCTGACAGCAAATCAATTAACTTCTTTGGTTTGGTTATATGTAAAATGGAGATAACAATGTATTAACACGCTTTGAAAATCTTAAATTGCTATATAGATGTCAGTCATTTATTTTTATACATAGCACGGCCAGAAGAGTATTCTTATTAAAAGGATAGGCCTTTGTTTTAGTGTGACAGTGTCAATAAAAAATATTGTGTAATGTCCATGGTACCTAGTTTGCTCTCCTCTCTTTTAATTCTGGACCAGCTCACTATCCATCTGCAATATATGGCAATTAAATTCAATTCAACTAGCATTTATTAAGTGACTGTCTGGTACCAAGCACTGTGCGAGGCACTGCACGTACAAAGACAAAAAGCAAACGGTTCTAAATTCTATTGTAGGTGGGGGAGTGGGGGAAAAGAGGGTGGGAGGGCACAAATGCACTAAACATCAGACATAAGATATATGCAAAGTAATTTCCAGGATACTGAATAGATCCTCAGGGTATTACCTTAGGAGCAGGGATGATAAAGTGAATTTGATTATCAATCCCTGTCTCTGGTACTGCCTGATAGTCAAGGTGCTGGTGCAGTACTTGTTATAGAGGAGTGAGGTATGTTTAAAGTGCTTACATTCTGATTCTCATCTAAGTCAGTTCCTCCCCAAATGATACATTGGTTGATTAAAATTTTCATAGAGATGGAAAAGAGGCATGTGGGTTGGCAGTTATTAGCATTCTCTTGATTGCATTTGTTTAATAATAAGGTAATGTGGTTTTTTTGCTAGCACCTTGAGATTTGATCTCAGTACACTCAAAATTGGGCCACCTCTATGAGGGATTTCCTCTGTGTAGAGTCATTTATGTTTGATTTAGCCCAGCTTCTCTTTCCACCTTTGCTTCTCATTGCTATTTCTACAATAATTCCTTATATAGCATACTTGGGACTGAAGTGTTAGAGTCCAAAGATGGCGGCTGTACTGGAATTTATGATGAAAAGACATTGCATGAAGATTTTTACAAATGTTTTCCATTTTTCATCTACTTTTTGTCTTCCAAGTTTCATCTTAAAAACTCTTCAGGATGACTTTTTTTGTCTTTCACCAATTTTGTGAATTTGCTTTTTCCCTTGTCTTTCTCTCTGCTGCTTCCTGCTGCCTTATGAGGTGCTGCTACTCATCATTTAAGCCCTTAGAAACCTTAAGACCTTAAACCAGTGTTGTCTTGGATGTCATCTGTCTCTCTTTAACAATTAAACCAAGTGATTGTGGTGCCTAGGATCTTTTTTTCTGGTAGTTGGATCTTTTTCGTGGTAGTTGATTTACAAGGGTTAAACTTTCTTATGAAATAGTCTTAATCCATGTCAATGTATATTGTTTTATACATTACCAATTTTTTTAAACATGGAGTTCTTTAAAATGCCTTTTGAAATTGAATTGTTAGTCATATCTCCCTCTCTTTTGTCTTCCATTTTTATATTAATTTTTATCTTTGTTCTAACAAATCAGTGGGCTGACTATATACAAATTGGCTTACTTAAAAAAAATAACCTCTGACATCTATGACAAGCTATTTCCTATCTGTTAAAATTTCATTTTTATGTTTCTTGGTCTCTGGTACCTGTGGATTTCTTTCTTGGAAAAAAAAATGTTCATGACATATATGTGTGAGGCTTCTAAATATACTGTAAGCCTTAGAGCTCTCTCATGTCTTACTCCTTACCCATGTTTTCCAACTTTTTTTTTTACAGCTGTCATCGTCTTATTAAATAATAACAATTTGCATATATATTATGTCTGTCTTTTAGATTTATAGTTTCCATTCATTATGTCATTTGACCCTCACAAGTCCTGTGAGATAGGTAGTATATGTTAATAAAATATATGTATATATAAAGATATATAAGATAATAAAATTATTGACAAATAAGGAGACTAGACTCTATGCAAATGCCTGCATATATAAGATGTGTGCATGTGTATGTATGTGTGTGTATATATGTATACACAGGCAGCTCACATTTCTTTCCTTAGTCTTACTGCCTGCTAGACATATCTATTTGGATGTCCCATAAGGCTCTCAAACACAAAATGCCAAAACCAGAATGCATTGTCTTTTCCCCAAAATCCTGCCCTCTTCTGAATTTTCACTTTTCTGCTGAGGGCACCATGCACCACCCTTCTAGTCTCAAAAACGCCACCTCAGAGTCAGCCCACTCTTTCGCACACCCATGCCCAACCCAAGCCCAATGCCAGGTCTTAGCAGTTCTACCTCCAGGACATATCTTTCAGGAGGACCCTTCTCATCACCGGGGGCCACCACGCCCCTCCCCTCCTAGCCGGCCAACAGGTTTCTACACGGCCTCCCTGCCTCCAGGTTATCCTTTCTCGGTTCTGAGTGATCCCCCTAAAGCACAGATCTAACTATGGCATTCCTCCGTTCACCGAGTCTCTGGGGAGCCCCTGCTTCTGGGATAACGGACACGCTCCTCCGTGGGACTTTCAAAGCCCCGGCCGGCCCTTCTCTGAAGGCTAATGTCGCACTAATCGCCAGACCGGTCTGCGGCGGCCCCTGCCCGTCTGGCACCTTCTAGAAGCAGAGCCGAGATGAGATCCCCATCCTGCGCTTGGGCTGAGCCTCCGTGGAAGCCGTCGCGCCCCCCGCCGAGCCTTCCCACGCCCCTTCTGGACACCTCCGACCCTCAGGAAGTTCTGGGACCAAGACTTCCATCAGTCTCGGCTCTGCCCCCCGGCAAATCCGGCAGGACGGAACACAAAACAGCGCCGGGATGTGGGGAAGACAAACCCCAGAGGGGGAAAGGGCGCTTTTGCTGTTTGTCGTCCAGCCGCGTCCGGCGCTCTGTGACCAAAGCTGAGGAAGATGCTGGAGCTGCTCGCCGTCTCCTTCTCCAGCTCCTTTTACGGGCGAGGAAACTGAGGGAAACGGGGAAGTGACTCGCCCAGGGTCACCCAGCTAGTGAGCGCATGAGGCCAGGTTTAAATTCAGAAAAAGGACTCCTGACCCCAGCCATGTCCGGCGCTCCGGCCAGGAGGCCCCCAGCTGCCCCAGCACAGCCTCTCCAGTTGGGAATTTTAAGTAACTTTAAACTTCTGCATTTTTAACCCGTCACATCGTTCTTCCATCACATACACACATATCTATGTTTACAACCATCCGTGTATCCTGAGAGGGGGACAAGACAAAGCTGTAACGAAAATGTGAAGTTTTGTGTAAAATCCTTACATTTTAACGGGGCAGCAAACACTGCTCTGAGAAAAGCCACACATTAGGCGTTTTCCCTAAGCAGGACGGCGAGCTCCGATGGTTAACGGGGATCCGTTCTGTGAAGCTTGGCTACCGACAAAGGGCCGCGCTTGAGGACCTAGACGGCCCCGAGGCCGCAGGTTCCCCGCCCCCTCCGGTAGCCCCTGCTTATTGGGCCCTGGGTAGACTTTCACGGGGGCGGGGGATATTTGGACGGGGTCAAGCACCAGGAGGAGGCTTCAAGACGGAGATAAAGCCGGGAGGAAACGGCGGGTTTTGAACAGTTGGGCTGTCAAACGTCAAACGTCCCTAGAAGGGGCATCTTTCCAAAAAGAAATCACTCGCGCAAACTTGAAAAAAAGATTCTTCTAGAGAATCTGGGCTAGTTTTAACTTAAACGCAAAGGTAACAAAATAAAAATGATTATATTTTCCACTGTAGTGGAAAACTTCGAGAACCAGGGGTTACATCACTTCCGCCCCGGTTGGCGGGAAACTCGGGCCGGGGACTCGGAGTTCGAAGCGCGCTTCGCCCCTCCTCCACGGGTCCTCCCGCCTCACGCCCCGGCGCGCGCCAGGAGTTACACCAGGTAGCGTGCGCAGAGTGACCTTGGAGCCTCGTTTTGGGCCCAAACGCAGCCGCAGTCTCCTCGGAGCCGCCCTCAATCGCCTCAGTCGCCTCAGGACTTTGAAGAGTCAGGGTGAGGACTAAAGGTGGGGGCTAGGGCGGCGTTGGGGGCGGCCGTTGTGGGGCAGCCCCGGAGCGGGGGGCTGCTGTTGGCAGAGGGGCCCCCAGCTGGGAGACGGCAGGAGCTGGGTTCGAGTGCTACTCCCCCCGAACTTGGCCGTGAGGCCTTTGTTGAGGAGGGACCGGCTCAACAGCCTGGATTATGGGGTGGGGGGGAAACGGAGTCCCAAGGCCACGTGGATGCCGCTGGTTCTAGAACCGGGGGTTCTAGCTTGGGGGCGCCCAGGCCTAGAGGCGGCTGAGGAGCTGCCTGGCCCAGAGAGGATCCGATAATAGTGGAAGACCCCTCTTCACCCCAGCGGCTGCCATGCTCCATCCTTTCCTCCTCTTCCTTCCCGGAGGGCCTGGGGCGGGGCCTAGGGCGGCAAGCCCCTCCCACTCTTGAGAGTGGGCCTGGTGACCCTGTGGGGGGGGGGTCCGAGAGGACCCATTGTCACGTGCTTAGCACATAGTAGGTACGGGTGCATGTTAGCTGTTACCTGATTCTCATTAGCTCCTTTACTGGTGTTTATCATCATTATCTTTTCTCCTAAGGTCCAGGAAAGCCAGGGAGCCACAGGGACCTGCCCAGGACCACCAAGTACCAGCAGAAGAGGGTTTGAACCTTTGTCTTTCCTTGCTTCTGACTTTGCAGTGCTGACCTTTCTGCTGCTGATGCAGATGCTTAAATTGTCTTGGGCAGTAGAAGTGGCATTCGAACCAGGAAGATCTGAGTTCCAATTCCTGCCCCTGATATATAGGGGCCCTGTGACCCTGGACAAGTCACTGAACTTCTCAGGGATCTAGACGACTTTCTAAGACTGAGGTGCAGAGAAAGTGCCCACCTGTACTTAATCTGATGGTTCCCAGTCCCAGTGAAATTGCAGGCTCATTCTTGTCACTGTCCTGAGTAGTATTTTTTTTTAAGTGACCACAGTTTGGGGATTTTTTTTTTGTTTTGCTTTTTAGGTCAAAAAAAAAAAAATGTCTGGAAGAGACAGAGATCCGTGTGTAAAGTTTCTGAAGGCCCAAGGAAACTCTGAACTTTTTTTTGCAGCTTTTGGGGTAAGTGCAGTTGCCTGGAGTTATGAATTAATTTTCCTTTAAATTTTGGTGACTTTGATTTATCAAGCTCTTTACCATTTAATAAAATTGGATTTGTAACTAAAACGTTGTATTTCCACAGTTAGGCCATATATTCATTTTGTATGTTGCCTATTGTGGAGTTCGACTTGTATTTTTGTTTCTTCTAGAGGTATTTGATGTGTAGCTTTTGGAAAACAAGGCACTCACTACTAGAACATTATTTTTTAATGTTTAATGTAGTCCACTGGAATAGCACTTTGTATTTTTGGGAAATGATCTTGAACCAAGTTTTTGATTCACTGTTAAAACCCAGATTCATTTTAAGTGCAGCATAACTTTTTGGTTTCTTTCTAATTTAATTATTTGGCTTACAGAAGTGTGAATAATTAAAATTTTTTTCATTTCAATTTTTGTTACAGTCTATGAAAGAATATTTGTCAGAAGAATATCTTGAAACTCTTACAGAAGAACAGGCATTGAATATAAAAGAGAATGACAAATCACTTTATATCTGTGAACCATTTAGTGGCATTGCCTTTGATCATCTCCACAAGGTTTGTCAACTACTTTTTGGTCGTAGTTCCACTACCTATTATTCTAGAACGATAAGGTTTAGAAAAAATGCAAATTATAAATAGAGGTAGTCTATGTGGTGAAAAGTTTTCCAGCCACAACAACTCTCAGAGACTATCTGCTGAGTTACAACAGTGGCATGTGTTGATGGAGAGAGTACTCAAACTGATAAAACTACATATTTTTGAAGGACAGGTATGAATACTGGTATATACTACAGCTCGATTAAAAAGGTATGTGAAAAGTCACCTTTTTTCCCAACTTAAATTATGTTAATCTTGTCTTTTCTGTAGCTTGGCTGTAGAATTGTTGGCCCACAAGTAATTATATTTTGCATACAACACCAACGATGTGTCCCAAAATCAGAGTATCCAGTTTACAATATGATTATGGCAGATATAATTATTTCTTGCACAAACCTTGACAAAGAAGCAAAGGTAAGATGGTTTACTAGAATTTTAACATAAACACGTACTTCTTAAATGGAACTTTTTTTTGTTGGCTCAACTATACCTAAAATGTTTTGAATTTTATTTTATATGCTACAAAATAAAGGGCTGCACTTAGCAGTATGGTAGGCAAAACTCTCCAACTTGAGTTGTACTCCACACAATTTGTTCTAACCAATGGCAATTCATAATAACATTCATGTGGTAAAACCAAACTTTCACATGTTTACATCGTGAAACCTACTTGTACACCTCACAGTTAGTCAGATCACAGGACTGTAATTTCATACACCATATCATCTGCCTTTGATATACACCTTACTATTTCCCTTCAGATAGTAGGTGCCTAAAATTGCCCGAGCCCCTGGACCAAAGTGACTACCAGTCCTACCCTAGAACCAGTGTTTCTCCTTTTATAATATTGTCCTGATGATATAAGTGCTTGCTTTGAGTAGCTCTGCACATAAATCAAAATGTAAAGATAGAATTTTAGTATTTTTCTTACTTCTTAACTTTTTTCATTTTAGACTTAAATAGTAAAATGTAAATACACAATAAAGAAAAGAAAAAGAAACTTAAATGTTGAAACATAAATCATTTCTAAAAGCATGTCATTTGCCCAGAACATAAGAGAAAATTCAAAATGTATAGCAATACATTTTAATTTCAAGAAAGCCTATGTAATAAATACTACTCATTGTGTTGAAAATTGTTCATCTTTTCTTTGCTTCCTTGTGAGTTTTCTTTTGTTCTCTGCTGTGTACTTTTTACTTTGTTCTTTCACCCTTCCCCGTTCCTCTCCTCCTACCCCAAGAAGGTTACAATTAAGCGTAAACATATTTAGGTATGGATATATACATATACATACATACATAGACATATACTTTCCCTAACAAAGTCTACTCCTGATCTTTATTTTTCTGTTTATGGGTATCTCTTATTTCCTATTCTTCCTGACTCTTCTACTTAAATTCTACCTGCTACCTTGCCCTCCTATTATTTAACCTACTCTACCCCAAAGATCCCTCCTTTATTCTACTATTCCCATAAATCTAAACACCCTTTTATACACCCATTCCCCCCTTGACCTGCTCCCTCACCTTCCCTTCTAATGATCCCTCACTTATTCTCCCAAGAATCCCATTGCCTTTATCCTCCCATTCCCATTAGTCTAAACACCATTCTATACTTCTCATTCCCATAAATCTTTTTTAACTTTATTTTTATTTGTTTTCTTGTTTACATTATTCATTTTCATTACATTTTTGAATTACAAATTTTCTCCCCATCTTGCCCCTGCCCCACCCCTAAAACAGCAGTCCCACTATAAAGCCACTCCCCTGCTCTGCTCTCTTATTTTCTGGTAGGGCAGGGAGGG
>CM053597.1:32388957-32410948 GCA_028646575.1 Pseudocheirus occidentalis | reverse complement strand
ATGTCCTGTGTAATTACACAAGTACAGCCTGTATTGAATTGCTGCTCCTCCCAGTGGGAGTGGGTGACAGGGGAGGAATTGCAAGAATCTAGTATTTAAAGCTATACAGTCAAATGCAACTGGGAAATAATACATACAGGGACGGGGGCAGGGAGGAGCTCCCTGCCCTGCTAGAAAGCTAGAGAGGTGTTGGAGGAGGGCATAAAAGGGAACAGATGGTGGGAGGGGCCTTACAGTGGGATCAATGTTCTGGGCTGGGGGGTAGGGGCAAAAAGGGGAGAAAATTTGTAATTCAAAACCTTGTGGAAATGAATGATGTAACCAAGAAAATAAATTAAAATTAAAAAAAAATAAAATAAAATAAAATAAAGTTATTGTCGACATTGTAAAATATTTGGGAATCTACCTGCCAAAACAAACTTAGGACCTTTATGAACACAACTACAAAACACTTTTCACACAAATAAAGTCAGATCTAACTAATTGGAAAAACATCAATTGCTCATGGCTGGGTCAAGATAATATAATAAAAATGAGAATTTTACCTCAATTAAATCACATATTTAGTGCCATACCAATCAAACTACAAAAAAATTACTTTATAGAGCTAGGAAAAATAGTAACATAATTCATTTGGAAGAACAAAAAGTCCAGAATATCATGGGAATTAATGAAAAGTAATGCTAGGAAAGGTGGCCTAGCCATACCATATTTTAATCTGTATTATAAAGTAGCAGTCATCAAAGCTATTAGGTACTGGCTGAGGAATAGAGTAGTAGATCAACAGAATAGATTGAGTACATGAGACTCAGCAGTCAATGACTATAGTAATCTACTGTTTGATAAACCCAAATACCCTAGTTTTGGGGATAAGAACTCACTATCTGACAAAACATGGTGGGAAAACTGGAATATAGTGCGGCAGAAACTGGGCACAGACCAATATCTAACACCGTATATCAAAATCAAGTCTAAATGGGTGCATGATCTAGGTATAAAGGCTGATACTTTAAGCAATCTAGGAAAGAAAGGAATAGTTTACCTGTCAGATTTATGGAGAAGAGAAGACTTTATGACCAAACAAGAGTTAGAAAGCATTATAAAATGCAAAATGGATATTTTGATTACATTAAATTGAAAAGTTTCTGTACAAATAAAGCCAATGTAACCAAGATTAAGATGGAAGTGGAAAATTGGGAAAGAATTTTTACAACCAGTGTCTCTATTGATAAAGGCCTCATTTCTAAAATATACAGAGAATTGAGTCAAATCTATAAGAATACAAGTCATTCCCCAATTGATAAATGATCAAAGGATATGAACAGGCAGTTTTCAGAGGAAGAAATTAAATATATCTATAAGCATATGAGAAAATGCTTTAAATCACTATTGATTAAAGAAATGCAAATCAAAACAACTCTAAGGTGCCACATCTCACAGGTCAGATTGGTTGGCTAAGATGACAAAACAGAAAAATGATAAATGCTGGAGAGGATGTGGAAAAATTGGAACACTGATGTATTGCTGGTGGAGTTGTAAACTGATTCAACCATTCTGGAGAGCAATCTGGAACTATACCCAAAGGGTATGAATAAGTGCATACCTTCTGACCCAGCAATACCACTTCTAGGGTTGTATCCCAAAGAGATCATAGAAGTGGGAAGGGGCCCCATATGTACAAAAATATTTATAGCAGCTCTTTTTGTGATGGCAAAGAATCGGAAATCAAGGGGATATCCATCAATTGGGGAGTGGCTAAACAATTTGTGGTGTATGAATGTAATGCAATACTATTATGCTATAAGAAATAAGGAGCAGATAGACTTCATAATAACCTGGAGAGACTTATACAAGCTGATGCTGAGTGAGAAGAACAGAACCAGGAGAAATTTGTACACAATTACAGACACAACATATGTGTGATGACCAGATTTGATAGACTAGGCTCTTCTCAGCAATGCAAGGTTATAAGACAAGTCCAAAGACTCATGATGGAAAGAGATGTCCACATCCAGAGATAGAACTACAGAATTTGAATGCAGATTGAAGCAAACTACCTGCTCTCTTTCTTTTTCTTTTTTTGTTTTGTTTCCTCTTTCCCATTGTTCATTCCATCAAGTATAATCCTTCTTTACAACTTGACTAATCTTTAATGTGGAGGCATTTGCAGATCCTGTACTTGATTGCATGCTGCCATGGGGGTGGGGAGAGGGAGGGGGAGAAAATCTGAAATTCAAGGGATTGTGGAACTAGATCTTGTAAAGTAAAAGTAAACAAATAAATTAAAAAGAAGAAGAGGAAGAGGAAGAAGAAGAAGGAAGAGGAGGAGGAGGAGGGAGGGAGGAAGGAAGGAAGGAAGGAAGGAAGGAAGGAAGGAAGGAAGGAAGGAAGGAAGGAAGACAAGGAAGATGAGGGAGATTTAAGCCCTATCCCTGATACATACTGGCTGTGTTACCCTGAGCACATCATTTGATCTCTCAATGACCCTGGCCGTTCTCTAAAACAATAAGTTGTATGTTTACTGTCCAGCCAGCTGCAATAGTAGAGGAAAATTCCTCATTGGGAGTTTGGCTTCTAAAACCCTTCACAATCCGGCCAATTGCTCCCTTTGGAATCTTCTTACACTTTCCTTTCTTCCATCTGGAACTGGAGGTTCTGCCATCAGCCTTTTTGCTATTACTTGAACAAGATGGTCCATTTTCCAGCACATTTTCATTGCCCTAGGCCTGAAACACTCCTCTTTCTCATCCTGGCTTCTCTTGCTTCCATGTAGTCTTGCTAAAATCCCTCCCTCAGCAGGAAGCCTTTCATGGTCCCTCTTAATGCTGCTGCCTCCCATCTGAAATGACCTCCAAGATATCCTGTATATGTCAACCTCCCATGGGCTACATCTTGACTTAGAAAACCACATATTAACACTACCTATATCCTACTGTATCATTGCTTATTTTGTTAAAATTTTCTGAACAGAAATTTAATCTAGTCCAAGTCCTATAATGTAGGAGCAGGTTTCCATTTGATGCCTCTGCCCTAGACCACAGCATCAGAGTATTTTTCATTGCTGAAATACATTTCTTTCTAATTTTTTCCTATAGCTCCCTGCCTACCTACTCTTTCTGATTTCCATCCACCCTCCCTGATCTCTTTGAGTTTTCTTGTTCAACCAACTGACAGATAAAGCTGCTGAGTGGTCAGTTAGGACTTTCATAGGTCCCTAAGCTCTGTCCTAAAGAGACAACTGCTATTAGGTAGGACAGAAAAGAAGAGTGCAAACTGCTTGGGCTATTGGTTTATTCCAAAACACACAGTCCCAGGGACTGCTGGCATAATTCATTCTCAGATAATTGATTGTTAAGTGACTTACTTCTCAGCTCTTGTAAGAGGCCCTGTGCCCTTATGGCACCAATATATGCTGAAGAAATGCCATTTCTATCTGATTATGTTTAAGGTGATAGATTAGAAGGACGTAGCATCTGTCCTCAACTTTGGAACTACACTACCACTCAGTTTTAATACGGGGATGACATTTAGCTCACACCCCCATCCAGGTATTCTCTCTCAACAGCAGGCAGAAATCATAACTCAAAGAGCAAATTATGGCAGGAGTGGGGGGTATAAGGGGGGGTACAAAAGAAGGAACAGGAGAAAATTAAGCAATTGAATCATTCTCTACAAATGAGTAGTGTCTCCCACCAACTCAGAAGCCTATCAGGAAGGGAACTTCCTGGAAAACAAATGCTCTGGGCAGAAGGGTTTGGGCTTTTGATCATGCCTAGGACATCCTTCCCACTTGAATCTGCATGGTTTTGCCTCAGCCAGATCTTTAGCAAGGTACAGGCATTTCTTTCCTCCACTTCCTTTAATGCTGAGAAGTTCACCACTCAGCTGTTCTATTCCCCTTCCACAGGGCTCTCTGTGGCCAATAGCAGCTCAGTGGCCCTATGCTGCTGCTCTGGCTACTACTCCTTTGTCTCTTTTGATGCCACTCATCCTGAATGAGTCCGTCTTGTTACTGATTTTTGCCACAATGGCCAGAAAAGTGCAGTGTCCCTAATATGGTGCCTCAAGTTGGTCAGCCTCAACCTGGGCTTAATCATTTTTCCTGTTAAATGGCCCCACAGCTTCTACCCAAACACAAAAAGCCACAGTGAGATTTCTCTGACTTTCACCTTCTACAAGACATACCCCAGTCCTTTGTCCTTGCTAGGATCTAAGCTAGGAAGAGTGGATTCATTTTGCCCCTTCCCTAAGACAGCGGAGCACCTGTCTACTGCATAGTCAGCACCTTCCACTGAATCTTCCTGAGGCTGGGGATAAATATAGACAGCCCTTTTCTCCTATTCTTGTAATTCTCATCATGTCTCTGGTAATAGGTGTTCAGGCATTCAAGGTCCTGAAGTTCCAAGAAGCTCTAAATACACCAGAAACACTGGAACGGGAAGGGATAGAGCTAGAAGGCTTGACTTGGTCAGGAAAGGTTCTGTTACCCTTCTTATAGTCTATTTCTTTGCCAGTCTCTGCTAAACTGTCACCATAGCTATCACTGGCTAAAACTCAGTCCTGTGTTCCTATTCTATGCCAATTCCATGCAAATTGGATGCTGCTCTTTGGTTGCTGAATGTCATAGGACTTGAGCTGGAATTCTGGCTCCGCTACTTCTTAGACCTTGGGTAAGTCATTTAAATTTCCGGAGTTTCAGTTTCCTTATCCATAAAATGAGAGAGCTGCCTTTACACATCCTCTAAGATCCTTTCCATTTTTCAGTCTAAAGATCTTACAATAACTAAGTTAGGGTTTGTCTAAGGCTGGCTTTTACTTTAAATCTAGGATCTTCCCACAGAGGCAGAATTGCCCAGAACTGGGTGCAGATCCAATTTTCTGAACCAAGGACCAAAACCCTGATTTTAAAAAAATGTTTAAAATAATTTTTTATTGATTTTTTGGGGGGTCTATATTATCAAATTTTCTCTCAGTATTTATACCCTTCTCCCTCCAGGAGCGCTGTCCCATATAACAAATAATACTTTTAAAGAAAAAAGAAGAGAAAAAAATCAGCAAAATCAATCAAAACATTGAACTAGTCTGGAAAAATCTATATAATATACCACACCCATGGACTTCCTACTTCTGCAAAGGAGGGAAGTCTCACTCAGACTCTGAAAATAGTGTTTCTTTTTTTGTAATTCAATTTCATTTTATTTTCAGCTCTGAATTCTTTCTCTCCCATTTTTCCCTACTCACACTGAGAAAGCAAACTACAAAAACATGTATAGTCAAGCAAAACAAACTGCTGCATTAGCCACAAAACCAAAATGCACATGCCTCAGTCTGCATTGGGTTCATTACCTTTCTATCTGGTGGTACTAAGACCCTGGTTTTCCATCTGAGCCAAACCAACGCAAGGCACAAAGACTTTCTTAAGGCCTGATAGTCTCAGTTCCTCTTTACACATTTGAGGAACTTGTCCTTCTTGACAAGCATCTAGGATGAGGTCTGGCCCTATGTATTCAAACAGAAGCTTTAACCATGTTTTGTCTTTGGCTGAAATATTTTTGTATCCAACTCACACTTCTCTTTTTGGGCCCTTTTAGTCTCACTTTCTTTCCTTTCACATTGCTCCTCCTGTTTTCTTTGGCTTTGTGTGCTCCTAATCTTCAGGTATGTAGGATTTGATAACTTCTATCACTTTCAAGAAAATAGCTAAACCCTTCACCTGACTGCAATGGTTGTTTTCAGCTTCAGAGAGGGGAGGGAAAAGGAAAAGGCAATGAAGGCTAATTGGCTGATCTCCTGAAGTACATTAACCTGAATAACCCCCATGGGCCTAATCAACTCAGAAATATTCCCCATATCAGTGAGTTTGATTGTGCCAAACTCATTTTTGTTTATCTATCACTAAATTATTGATCAGATTCAATATTCTCTTTTTAAACCCACTGTATCACAGAATAGGGAGACTAAGACCCACCAAAGAGCTGGGGTTAAAACACAGACCCTCTCACTTCAAATCCAATGTTATTTCAACTACACTAGGGGCAGAACCCTCCATTTCAAAGGTCCAAACAGAACTATTCTGTAGTCCTTGATTTCTGGTCTTTCTGTAGTGGTTCATGAGCTCTTCTTTTCTTACAAACAGGATACAGACAAATATACACTGAGAAACAAATTGGATAGACCACACTGTACCTATCCTTAGAGGGAGAAGGGGTACATGTTGATAGGAAGAGTTAGAATGATGGATGAATCCATGGATGTGATCTCTGACATCAAAATAATTATAGGAACCTATGTTTTTATTTCTATCTGACTTCCTAATGATTGGTGTATTAAAAAAGATGTGGAGTCTTCTTAACCTAGATGGGCATATTTTCGAGACTCCAGCTCACTTTATATGTATAAAAATATAGTATAAATATAAATATATACTATATAAATATAAATATATAAAATATATACTCTCTATATATAGTATAAAAAACTATCTAGACACTAAAATCCTAGGGTCATCCAGAGTCAGTCTAAGAGTGGCTAGAGCCAATTTCCTGGGAGTGGTTTAAATGAGCAACTTCTTTTCCCCCAACCAGGGAACTGGGACCAGAGAGAAGAATGAATCAGAGGCATATGTTTCTTCTCGTGTGGGTGTGTGTTCTGTATGCTATCAATAAGACTTGTAGTAGCTTAATGTGAGCATTACTGTGTCTCTGTCTACTTGAAATCTTCTGTCTGACTAGAGGCACACACACACACATGCATGTATGTGCATGTAGATAAGAATTCAGTAAGTACTTCTGGAATACCTGTTATACAAAAAATGCTATGCTAGGTGTTAAGGAGGTCAAGAATAAGGTCCAGGTGTAACTTAATTGTGTGTATACACACAAGATATATACATATATACACATACCTACATAAGTACACATAGATAGATAGATAGATAGAGAGAGAGAGAGAGAGAGAGAGAGAGAGTGTGTGTGTGTGTGTGTGTGTGTGAGAGAGAGAGAGAGAGAGAGAGAGAGAGAGAGAGAGAGAGAGAGAGAGAGAGAGAGAGAGATCTTTTTGGAGGGGGGAAAGGCGAGGCAGGTGGGGTTAAGTGACTTGCCCAAGGTCACATAGCTAGTAAGTGTCAAGGGTCTGAGGCCAGATTTGAACTCAAATTCTCTAGATATATTTATAATACACATAATTATGTTCTCTATTATATTTTAGGACATGGACCGTTCTATACATATAAGCCAAAAAATCCTAGACCATTGACAACTGTATTTCAATATAATTGGTTTCCTTTGTAATCACCCATGTATTTTATTTTAATCAGTTAAAAATATTATTCTGAGAAGGAGTCTATAGGACTCATGACCAAAAAAAAACCAAAAAAGTTAAGAATATCCTATTTTAGGGGCAGCTAGGTGGTGCAGTGAAGAGAGTGATGGATCTGGAGTCAGGAGGACCTGAGTTCAAATTTGACTTCAGACACTTGACACTTACTAGCTGTGTAACCTTAGGCAAGTCACTTAACCCCAACTGCCTTGCCTTCCCCCCTCCGAAAAAAAACCAAAAACAAAACAGAAACCAAAAACAAACAAAAGAAGAATTCCCTGTTTTAGCTATAAGTTGCAGCTCTTAGTCAGGAGCCAATTTGTGAAGGCTCAAGGAAATAGCAGAGCTCGGAATTAAACTACATTGGTCCTACTCAGCAGGCGTTCATGGACACTAAATGACCTCTTCCATATGGTCCTGTCTCAGGGTAACAACAGTATCCATGAGATGGGGTGCGGATGTTCACCCCTTAGCCACAGAGAGGAAAAAAGGCTTCTTTTGTTCCCTCTCCCAGAGTCAACAACACCTGCTACATGGCAGGAAGGGGGAAAGGAAATACCATTTGTTCTGTTCCTACTATGTAGTAGCCACTGTGCTAAAACAACTTTGGGAAATATTAGGGGCCAAGATCTTTCTCCCTTTTCTCTTCATCTCTTGTTTGAGTATCTGGTAAGAATAAGTAGTTGCATATACTGCTTGGAGGTGGGTAAGGCTGATAGCTCAGTGAAGACTGAAGGTCAGGAAAAGAGGCAATGGAAAAGGAGAGGTATCCGGATGGAAGAAGAGAACATGTTTTCCATGAAAGATCAGAGAACCCTAGAGACTTATCCTTGAGTGGTCTACTCATCTCCCCCTTACTCCAACACAACTTTGAACCTACAGGGAGCAATATGACAGAGGCAGGACTTTGTAGAAGGGGCTTCCAGAGGATCCATTCTAGTTAGGTCCATAAATGATGCTGGGCTTTCCATGCATCTTTGGGACTGGTTGGGTAGCAGGGTGGCACAGTGGATAGAGTGCTGGGCCTGGAGTTAGGAAGACTCCTTTTCCCAAGTTCAAAGCCAGCCTAAGATATTTACAAGCTGTGTGACCCCGGGCAAGTCACTTAACCCTGTTAGCTTCAGTTTCCTCATCTGTAAAATAAGCTGGAGAAGGAAACAGTAAATCACTCTAGTATCTCTTGCCAAGAAAACACTAAAAAATGGAGCCACAAAGACTTGGATATGACTGAAAAACAACAAATTGGAACTGGTTCTTACTCTCACTTTGGTTTTCCTCACTTTAAAACAATTTTTCTATGTAATATTATGAACTGACTGATTTACTAAAGTGTACTTTAAGTGTTCTCAGTGTGTGTGTGTGTGTGTGAGAGAGAGAGAGAGAGAGAGAGACAGAGAGACAGAGAGACAGAGAGACAGAGAAAGAGAGAGAGAGACAGAGAAAGAGAGAGAGAGAGAAAGAGAGAGAGATCATGCAGGAAGGATATGCAGACTGAGCACATTTTTCTCAGTTATTTTGGGAAGAGAAGATACATACAAAACCTGTGATTTCAAGGGCTTAGGGAACTACTAGCAGCATAGACTGGCATCTTTTTTTGTTACTTCTAGTCTTAAAGAGTGGCCAAGGACCCTGAGAGTGTCAGCGACTTTCCCAGGCTAACACAGCCAGTATATAACAGAGGTAGGATCCCAGATCTTCCTGCCTTCAAGGATGGCTCCCTCTCCATCACACCATGCTGACAATAAGATAAGAGAAGTGAAAAACTCCCCCAAAGTATACTTAGTCATTTTATGTCCTTTGGGGTTTCTGGCCAGAGTTCCATGTGCGCTATTGCAACTTGATTTCCGGGCTCACTGAAGATCTAAAAGGGTTTGAAAGAAGGCTGTTATAAAGGGACTTGTCACTTCTTAATTCAGCTATATAGAGACTAGCACTCATTCATTCATTTGTTATCTGTCTAACAAGTATTTGTTGAACAAGCCAAATATTTAGTGTGCAAGGCACTGTACTACATGCTGTTAGGGGATAAAAAGTGAATAAACTAAGGTCTTTGCCCTTAAGGGACTTATTATCTGTGACCATGAATAAGTGACTTAACCTTATTAAGTCTCACTTTCCTCATCTGTGAAATGGAAATAATAATATTTCTGTGCAAAATTACTTCATGGTGATTAATGAAGATTAACTTATATCATATTCCAAGCCCTTTGAAACCTTAATGTAGAAGCTGCTAGATCTTGTGTTATCCTGATTGTTTTTCCACAGTATTCAAATGGTTTCTTCTTGGCTGCTTGTAATATTTTCTCCTTGATCTGGAAACTCTGAAACCTGGCTATAATATTCCTAGGAGTTTTCTTTTGGGGATCTTTTTCAAGATGGGATTGGTGAATTCTTTCAATTTCTATTTCACCCTCTGGTTCTAAACTATCAGGGCAATTTTCCTTGAGAATTTCTTGAAGGATGATTTCTAGGTTCTTTTTTTGATCATAGCTTTCAGGTAGTCCAATAATTTTTAAATTGTCTCTCCTGGATCTGTTTTCCAGGTCCAGTGGTTTTTCCAATGAGATATTTCACATTGCCTTCTATTTTTTCATTTGTTTGGATCTGTTTAATAGTATCTTGATTTCTCATACAGTCACTAGCTTCCATTTGCTCTCTGTCCCTCTCTCCTATTATTAGTAATAAGCCCTATGGCCAAATTAAAGGCTCTGTTTCTGTTACTCAAAACCCTAAACTGGCCTGGCATAGAACCACTTGTCTGATGACCCCTAGGGTTATCTTTTAGTTCTAGCTCAAGGTCACACAGAGTTAGGGGCAGAGTCTGAATTCCTGTTTCTTAGTTCTTAGGCCATTGTTTTTTCCACTGTAGCACCATGTTGCCTCAGAGATCCCTGAAGTTTTAAAGCCAGATTTATGAAAAATTATATATATATATATGTGTGTGTGTGTGTGTGTGTGTGTGTATGTATGTGTATGTATATGTATATATATATGTATAAGTATATATATATACATATAGATATATAATTTTGTCAATTTTATTTTGAGCATTTTAGTCATTCAAGTAGATTTTTTGACTCACTAAGTCAATATGATAATGCCAGAGAAGTATGGTCCTAAATAATGTTGTTTTAGAAATGGTTCATGACATCTAAGTGCTTTAGTGTGGGATACAGGAAGCTCCCCTCCTGCACCCTGAGAACGTAGACACATAGAGCTTGTATCTCAGCATAAACAGGAACAGACTTGCATAATGCTATTACCAATGAACTCTGTGTGTACATCTTTTGAGTACTGTAAACAAAGTCTAATATGGTATTACCTTATACAATAAAAGAGGCATTCTGGAAAACCAACCAAAAAAGAGGCAGGGTGTTCAACAACTGACTCTGTGTGTGTGTGGGGGGGGGAGAGTATGCCTGACATACTTATAAGTTTAATCTTCATTATTAACATTTTCTCCATCACTTTCCGAAGTCTAGCCAATCAATGAAATCAATCAAGATTTGATTTGTAGTTTGTCAATTTCCAAGGTGTAAATTTCACACTGGAAATTTAACAAGCAGCTCTCCTTATGAATTGGCTCCAGCATACTCCCAAACGAAGGCAACAGATGACACCTGCTTCTCCAGCATCCTATACATATATTAAAGATACATCCTTTCATATATTAAAATATATACACCTATATGTACATGTACACGTATGTATTGTGCACATATAAACACATTCATGCATACATGCATGTGTATGGAAGTCATTATTCCTGCTGTCCCAAGCTGACCTGAAATTGCAGTCGATCAGTTAAACATTGACAACCCAACTCCAAATACAAGAACTTCCAGACTCCCCCCCCACCCCCGAGACCTTGATCAGTTGTAAAGAATATTACTAATAAATCTCATGTGAATTTATTTTGTGTGTGAGTTGGTTCTCTTTTTTTCCTTTCTTAGCATGGATATTGTTTTTTTTTCAGCACAAAATCATTTGTTTAAACAGGTATTTGCTACTAAATATAGGGGGGAAATGGGCAAGACTTGATTGATTCTCCTTTTCATTTTAAGAAAAATCCTACAGACCAAGAAAATCTCACTTATTCAAGTTCTCTAATCAATGAAATCACAGATCTATTGAAGAGGTGACAATAAATGTTGCATAAAGACAATCTTCCTCTGTTCTATTCCCTTTATAATCCATTGACTTACAACCTTCACAAATGTCTGACTCGTTCCCTTTTCTATGGAATCATCCTCTAGCCAAGTGATTCGAAGAAATGCCTTCATTACTACATATTTCTGAGTGATTAACTAGGATCCCTCCATCCCTTAAGAATAATGTCCAGAAAGACATTTCCACAGCAAGTAAGTCACTAAGAGTCAGATATGACTGGAAAACAACTGAACAACAATAATAACTATCTGTGTGACCCTAGGCAAGTAAGGTAACCTATCAAGACCTCAGTTTCCTCATCTGTGAAACAGATGGATTGGATTAGGTGACTCCTCAGGTCAACTGGGGGCCTAAATCTGTGATTCCATGATCCTAAATAAATGATACCAATGATTAGATCCCTAGAAGCTCAGAGGAGAGTTTGATAAAGAAAGAGAACATACTGGAAAGATTTCATTAAGGGAAATTCATGTTTCATTCCTATCATGAAATCTTCCCAGGTGAACTTTGGAGGAAACGAATGGCTTAGCTAAGCAGGATGGAAGGGTATGCCAATGAGAGATCATACAATCAGCAAGAATGTGGTGGTGGGAAAATACAGTGCTCTAAGAAATCATACACAGCCTAGTCCAACTCAAGCAGGGAATTTATGTGAAGAGACAAAGATGAGATGGGAGCCCCAGACCAGAGAATGTGAGCATCTGAAGCAACCTTAGAGTTCCCTAGCCCAACCTTCTCCAAGAAGTCTCTTCTGTAGCATCCCTAACCAGCGGCCATCCCACCCTTGCTTGAGAAACTGTTTCATTAGTCAATTAGAAGTTACCCCATGCACAGCCATGTTTTTGTTAGTCATCATTCCTTGATACTTCAACTTTTGTTTACTTGTAGTCATTAGACAACAAAGTGCTCAGATTTGTGGTGAGAAGGAATTGGAATTGCAGAGTACCAACTTTAAATCTCGGATGTAAGGTGTAGAGTGCCTTCTTAATGACAATTATTTTATCCTTTGTGAATTTCATGATACATCACTTTTTCTCACTTTTGTGCTCAGAAGCCTTCAATGGCTTCCTAGTTCCTGCCAAATTACATTTACACTCCCCAACATGGAATCTGAGGCTCTTTATATGAGGATAGAAGCCTATCTTTTCACCCCTATCCCCTATCATGCACTCACTCAATCCACAAGCATTTTTTAAGCATTTGCTATGTTCTCATATCCCTTAAGAGAACGACTTTGCATATGGCATCCCTCAATATTTTAGTAAATATGTGACTTATCTTCTCATCATGTATGATTCTTCTCATGAATTCCATAGGAAGGATCAAACTAAGGTAGGTAATGGAGACCTTTTTCTGGATCTTTCAATAATCTGTGGGTGATGCTTGGGGCTATTTTTATATAACCAGTGCAGCTCCTTTTTCAGTCTTACATTTCCTGGACGGTATCTTTTCTCCTGCCTCTTAGTCAAATGCTATAAATTACTTATACCCATCATGTATCTCTCCGTTATTACTTGGATCAACCACAGTTTTGATCCTTCAGAGATTGTGGTATACTCTGATTCACAGGCATCACCAGAGAAATCACTGGAAGATTTTTAATTAAAAAAACAACAACACACTCCCTTGGGTTTTTGTATTGTGAAGCATTTGGGGACCACTATAAGTGCTGAACAATTTCCCAAATGCAATTCTATATACTTTCTACCTCTTATTGATTTTAAGACTTATCTCATAGCTCACCTCATGTCCCTTCTGAGTTAAATGGACTCCCTGAATGCACAGTCCATTCATCTGCATGTTACAGCCCGGGAAACAGGCATTCTCCATCAGGTTAGTTTTCCTTATATTTGTCATCAGGATTATTTCACTGAAGTAGCTGGAAATTTTGTGAAGGAGACCTCATCATATTTTCTGAGACTTGATACAGTCAATACCATGTTATCTGTGAGTAGAAACACTTGGACAGCTTCACCATATGAGAATTCCCTTTCAATTTGGGCTCTGCACAAGATACATTCATTCTCACTGGTCCTAGAGGGCAGAACCAGGAACAATAGATAGAAGTGGTGAGGAGACAAATTTACATTTCATATCAGAAAAAAAACCCCAACATTTCTTATCAGTAAGAGTTACGCAAAAGTGGGGGCAGCTCAGTGGGTAGAGCACTGAGACTAGAGTTCAAATCTGCCCTCAGAAACTTACTAGCTATGTGATCAGTCATTTAACCCCCTTTCCCTCAGTTTCCGCATCTGTAAAATGAGCTGTAGAAGAAAATGGCGAACCACTCCTGTGTCTTTGCCAAGAAAGCCCCACATGGCATCAAAAAGAGTCAGACATGACTGAAACAACTCAACAACAGCAACAACAAAAGTGGAATGAGTCACTTCCAGAGATGGGTTTCTCCTTCCCCATCATAAATGTCTTCAGGTATTGGCTGGATGATCTCATGCCAGCTATGATATAGCAAGGGTGCTTTTTGAGTATGAGTTGGATTAGGTGGACACTGAAGTCTCTTCTAACTTTCATCTATTGTGACTATGACCCCCTGATCTTTTATCTAGTCATGTATAAACAATATCACCCCCAGTCTGAGAGGGTATGAAAACATGTACAGTCATCAATACTTCATGACAGAAGCCAAGACAAAGCAAAGGGGTGTGTCCATAGGGAAAGGGACTGGATCTGTAATTTCATTAGTACAGGAAATTTCCAGATTAGGATATTTCCTCCACCGAGGAAGACCAGCATTTTTCTGTCATTTATAGTCTTAAAGAGATTCCTAGATTACTGACCAGCCCAGGGTCACACAGTTATATGCTGTCAGTGCTCAATAGATTTTTATTGAAGTGAATGTTTCTCAAGGTCATCTATCACTCCACCCACTCCTCTAGACCACTAACTGCCAGAAGATCTTGTTTAAGTCCAATGGAAATTTCCCTCCCCATAACTTTCCAATGATAAAAGTATAATTCAGGTAATATAAATCTAAATGATTGATGGGGAAGAAAAAGGACAGTTACCTAAAGAGACCACAGGACATAACTGAGAATAAATACAGAAGATTAAAGGGAGGGCAAATTTGAAAGAGTGGCTGTAGGGTCCTGTGGAAATTAGGGTAAGAAAATAAACCTCCAAATAAACCAAGCTTAGGGGCGAATGCCAAGGACAACAGATACTTTCTTTAGCTAATTTGAGGGCAAGAGGAAGATTAGGATGGATGGGATGATGGCAGCAGATGAGAGAGAAAGCAAAGGCTGCCTTAGCTTCCTTCAAGTCCCAGCTAAAATCCTGCCTTCTACAGGAAGTCCTAACCAATCCCTCTCAATTTTAGTGCCTTCCCTTTATTGATTAACTGCTATTTATCCTATATGGATTTGGTTGAATGGTTTCTCCATCATTAGAATGTAAGCTTCTTGAGGGCAGGGGACTGTCTTTTCACCTTTCTTTGTATCCTCAATGCTTAGCATATTGCCTGGTACTTAATCAATAAATGTTTATTGATTGATTGATGTGTGTACTTTCTCTGATTTCTGTTTTACTATAAATTTACATGAATCAGCTAATTTGTTATTTATTCCATGTGTACATTGTATAGCATCTGGTAGGAAGAGAGGTAAGCTTTGGATATTTCATTTAAGGGGCTCTTTCCACATTGAGATAACAATCAGGACCAGCTTGAACCTAAAATTATTTCCCTTAGTCTAAAAATATTTATGTTTATTGACTGACTGAAAAATTACTGAATTATTTTGCTCCTGCTTTCCCTACTACAGAAAATGATCTTTAGACTGAGACAAGAACAGAAGTTAAGGGTCAGAAGAGATTTCAACGGGCATTTAGTCCAACCCATGATTCCAAAAGAATTCTCTTTACAATATAATTGAAAGAAAATGGTCAATGTTTGCTGGAAAAAGAACTGATTGGGGATGCTAGGTAGCACAATGAATAGAGTACTGGCCCTGCAGTCAGGAGAACCTGAGTTCAAATCTGGCCTCAGACACTTAACACTTACTAGCTGTGTGACCTTAGGCAAGGCACTTGATCCCAAATGCCCTGCATTCCCCCCTCCAAAAAGCAAAAAACAAGCAAGCAAACAAACCAAAAACCCCCAAAAGAAAAAGAACCAATTAGCAGGTAATTAAAAGGTAGGGAGGTGGAGTAGTGGCTAGAGCATTGGGCCTAGATTCAGGAAGACTTGTGTTTAATTCCATTAGATTGTGAATTCCTTGAGGGGAGGGACCATCTTTTGCCTTCTTTTGTATCTTCAATGATTAGCACAGAACATTGTAGACACTGAATAAATACTTATTCCCTTCCTTTCCTAAAACCCAAGATTGATGAGGTGAGGGTAAAAAAAAAATTCAAACTATCAGATGCAAATGAACCAAATCCTACCTTACTAAAGGAACTTGTGGTTGGGATTATTTAACCCCTGTAAAGAACAAAACAAAATGAAACAAAACAACAAAAAGCAAAAAGAACCCACAAACAACCAAGTGACATATGACAAGGGTAGAGATGGGCAAATGTCCAACTGTTCATAAAAGTAGGTTCTGCTTTTTACTAAAGGCCAATAAGGTTAACTTTATGGAATAAAATCAAGAAAACATTAAAGGGATGGTTTGCAAGTATTTGGTAACAGAAGTAGCGATCATTGAGCAGCACGGCTTCAATAAGTCCCAATGGATACTAGGGATTCAGAGAAACCTGGGAAGACTTTTATGAACTGATTTAATGGATATTGAACAGAACCAGGAAAACAATGTATACTGTGCCTACAGTAATGTTAAGAGAACAACACACTATAACTAACCACTGTGTAATTTAAATGACTAATTTTTGGCCACTTTGCGGAAGTTATGAAGCTCTACATCTCCCTTCCCACATTGGAGAGGTGTTAGAATATGAAAGTGAACCCCATCACATAGGGTTGCCATGCTGGGTTTTGTTTGTTACAAAGGAAATCTTACGGACTGTGAGGGTGGGGAGTATGTACACATAGAAATGACAGTAATGTAGCAATGAGTCTTTTCTTTAAAAAAAAGTCACACCACGTTAAGCTCATTTTCTTTTTTAACCGGATTATTATACTATTAAGTAGGTGAGGTGTCACCAGCTTAATATATTCAGATTTTGCCCAGGAATTTGATAAAGTTCTTGTGATGGCTTTCTGGAGGCAGACGAGGAGAACCTGTGGCCTCCAGGCCACATGTGGCCTTCTAAGTCCTTGGAAGCAACCTTTTATGACTGAGTCCAAGTTTCACAGAACAAAGCCTTTTATTAAGGGGCTTTATTCTACGAAGTTTGGATTTAGTCAAAAGACTGCACTTAAGGCCCTAGAGGGCCACATGCGGCCTCGAGGTTTCAGGTTTCCCAGCCCTGAATCAGGACAATGTCAGGGCACAGCTGGCCAGCAGTCATGCCAACATGTCATTTCAGGACATGAGCAAGGAATGCATAGAGTCATGTCGAGAAAAGAAAAAATAAAAGTCTAGGGAGATCAGTGGAGTCAGAGTCAAGGCCTCTCATAGACCCTCCTGCTAAAGTAGTGGTCTCTCTAGGACTGATATTACTTCCAGATCCAGAGGCACTGGACTCTTGGCTTTCATCTGAAGTGCTTTCCCCATTCACCTCAGACCTTGGATTATGGCTCTGCCAAGAGACCCTGCTACTAATCTGGCCTGTTCTTTCAGCTTATATCGACACATGCTCTGAGGTTGCTCCCAGTTCTACATTTAGGAGCATAAAATCCTATGTATTAAAACAGACCTTCTGTCCCCAGGGTGAGGTTGCACTCCTTCCCTGTCCTGATTTGCTTCCTTACAGCCAGTACTTGAGTCCTGCCATTAGCAGATGATTATGGCTGATTCTATCTACTGATCCTACTTTTCCTTAAGGAGGCAGTTAGGTTGCTCCACAGATAAACTCTGGCCCCCAAGTCAGAAAGAATTAAATTCAAATCCAGCCTCAGGCACTTACTAGCTGTATGACCCTGGGTAAATCACTTAACCTCCTACTGTGTCAGTTTCTTCATCTGTAAAACAGGTAAAAACCTACCTCCAAGGGTTGTTGTGAAAATAAAATGAGATCAAGTTTTTAAAGCACTTTGCAAACCTTAAGGTACTATATATAAATACAAGTTATTAAAACTTATTATTTTTATTATTGTTGTTATCTTTGGGAACAACACAGAGCAAGCGTATACTTTTTTTCACTTACATTTATTTACTTTTGATTTACAACATTCAGTTCCACAAGTTTTTAAGTCTCAAATTTTCTTCTCCTCCCTCTCCACCCCTATCCCCTCAATGAGGCATACAATCCAATATAGGTTCTACATATACCTTCACATTAAACATTAGTCAAGTTGTAAAGAAGAATTATAACCAATGGAATCAAAAACGAGAAAGAAGAAACAAAGAAAAACAAAATGAAATAGAGAGAGAGCAAACAGTCTGCTTCCATCTGCATTCAGACTCCATAGTTCTTTTTTCTGGACGTGAATAGCCTTTTCCATTGTGAGTCTTTTGGAGTTGTCTTATAACCCTGCATTGCTGAGAAGAGTCTATCAAAATCAGTCATCACAGATACAATGTGTCTGTAATTGTGTACAAGCTTCTCTTGGTTTGCTCGCCTAGCTCAAAATCAGTTTATATAAGTCTCTCCAGGTTATTATGAAGTCTGTTTGTTCCTCATTTCTTACAGCACAATAATATTCCGTTACATTCATATACCACAACTTGTTTAGCCATTCCCCAATCGATAGCCATTCCCCAATCGATAGACATCCCCTTGAGTTCCAGTTCTTTGCCACCACAAAAAGAGCTGCTATAAATATTTTTGTACATACGGGTCCTTTTCTCATTTGTATGTTGTCTTTGGGATATAGCCCTAGAAGTGGTATGGCTGGATCAAAAAGTATGCACATTTTTATAGCTCTTTGGGAATACTTCCAAATTACTCTCCAGAATAGTTGGATTAGTTCATCACTCCACCAACAATACCTTAGTGTTCCAATTTTCCCATATCTTCTCCAGCATTTATCGTTTTCCTCTTTTGTAATGTTAGCCAATCTGACCAGTGAGATATGGTACATAAGAGTTGTTTTGATTTGCATGTCTCTAATCATTAGTGATTTAGAGCATTTTTCATATGCTTATAGATATCTTTATTTTGTTCCTCTGAAAATTGCCTCTTCATATCCTTTAAATGTTTATCAATTGGGGAATAATTTGTATTCTTATATATCTTGATTCAGTTTTCTGTATATTTTAGAAACAAGGCCTTTATCAGAGATACTGTTGGTAAAAATTCTTTCCCAGTTTTCTGCTTCCCTCCTACTCTTGGTCACATTGGCTTTGTTTGTACAAAACCTTTTCAATTTAATATACCAAAAATTATCCATTTTCTCTATCTCTTGTTTGGTCATAAATTCTCCTCTTCTCCATAAATCTGACAGGTAAACTATTCCTTGTGCTCCCAGAGTCCTTTCAGTATCAGCTTTTATTTCTAAATCATGAACCCATTTTGATTTTATTTTAGTATACAATATAAGATATTGCTCTATACCCAATTTCTGCCATACTATTTTCTAGTTTTTCCAGCAGTTTTTGTCAAATAGCGAGTTCTTATCCCAGAAATTGTAGTCTTTGGGTTTATCAAACACTAGATTACTATAGTCATTGACTGCTGAGTCTTGTGTACCTAATCTATTCCACTGATCCACCACTTTATTTCTCAGCTAGTACCAAGCAGTTTTGATGACTGCTGCTTTATAATAAAGTTTAAAATCTGGTATGGCTAGGCCACCTTCCCTAGCATTTCTTTTCATTAATTCGCTTGATATTCTGGATCTTTTGTTTTTCCAGATGAATGTATAAACAAAGCCAAATTTTCCAGATGGATATTTTTTCTAGCCCTGTAATTTTTGATAGTTTGATTGGAATGGCACTGAACAGGTAAATTGATTTAGGTAAAATTGTCATTTTTATTATATTAGCTCATCCTAACCATGAACAACTGATGTTTTCTCCAATTATTTAGATTTGACTTTCTTTGTGTGAAAAGTGTTTTGTAATTGTGTTCACAGAGTTTCTGGGTTTGTTTTGTCAGGTAGACTACCAAATATTTTATAATATCAACAGTAACTTTATATGGAATTTCTCTTTTTATTTCTTGCTGTTGGGTTTCATTAGAAATATATAGGAATGCCAAGGATTTATGTGAGTTTATTTTATATCCTGCAACTTTGCTAACGTTACTTATTATTTCAAGTAGGTTTTTACTTAATTCTCTAGGATTTTTGAAGTATATTATCATATCATCTGCAAAGAGTGATAACTTAGTCTCTTCTTTGCCTGTTCTAGATGCTTCAATTTCTTTTTCTTCTCTTATTGCTACAGCTAACATTACTAGTACCAAATTGAATAACAGGGGTGATAGCAGACATTCTTGTCTCATTCCTAATCTTATTATAAATGCTTCTAGCTTATCCCCATTATATATAATAATTGCTAATGGTTTTAGCTTGATACTACTTATCATTTTAAGGAAGACTCCATTTATTCTTATGCTGTCTAGTGTCTTTTTAATAGGAATGGGTGTTGTATGTTGTCAAAAGCTTTTCTTCATCTATTGAGATAATCATATGGTTTCTAATAGTTTTGTTGTTGATATGATCAATGATGCTGATAGTTTTCCTAATACTGAACCAGTTTTACATTCTCGGAATAAATCCTACCTTATCAAAGTATATTATTCTTGTGATAAGTTTCTGTGGTCTTTTTGCTAATATTTTATTTAAAAATTTTGCCTCTATTTATTAGGGAAATAGGTATATAATTTTCTTTCTCTGCTTTGGCTCTTCCTAATTTCAGTATCAGTACCATATGTGTAATCATAAAAAGAATTTGGCAGGACTCCTTCTTCACCAATTTTCTCAAATAGTCTATAAAGTATTAGAATTAATTTTTCTTTGGATGTTTGATAGAATTCACTTGTAAATCCATCTGGCCCTGGAGATTTTTTTCCTAGTGAGTTCATTGTTGGCTTATTCAATTTCTTTTTCTGAGATACAGTTATTTAAGTATTTCACTTCCTCTTCTGTTAATCTGGGCAATTTATCTTTTTGTAAATATTTGTCTATTTCACTAAAATTGTCAAACTTATGGGCATACAACTGGGCAAAATAAATCCTAATTGTTGTTTTAGTTTCCTCTTCATTGGAGATAAATTCACCCTTTTTATTTTTGATAGTGGTAATTTGGTTTTCTTCTTCCTTTTTTTCAATCAAATTGACTATAAGTTGATCAATTTTATTGTTTTTTTCATAAAAGTAAATCTTTTATTTATTACTTCAATAATTTTAAAAATTTTAATTTTCTAATTTCTCCTTTGGTTTTCAGTATCTCTAATTTGGTATTTAATTGGGGATTTTCAATTTGTTCTTTTTCTAGCTTTTTCAGTTGCATGGTCAATTCATTGATCTTCTTTTTCTCTATTTTATTCATGTAAGCATTCAGAGATATAAAATTTCTTCTAAGTACCACTTTTGCTGCATCCCATAAGTTCTGGTATGTTGTCTGATTATTATCATTCTTTTGAATGGAGTTATTGATTGTTTCTATGATTTGTTATTTGATCCACTCATTCTTTAGGATTAGATTATCTAGTTTTCACTTAGTTTTTAGTCTATCTTTCCACTGCTCTTTATTACATATAATTTTTATTGCATCATGACCTGAAAAGATGCATTTAATATTTCTGGCTTCCTGCACTGAATTATAAGGATTTTGTGCCCTAGTACATGGTCAATTTTTGTGTATGTGCCATGTACCACTGAGAAGGTATATTCCTTTTTATCTCCATTCTATTTTCTCCAGAGATCTATCATATCTACCGTCTCTAAAATTCTATTCACCTCCTTAACTTCTTTATTATTTATTCTGACGTTAGATTTATTAAGTTCAGAGAGGGGGAAGTTGAGGTACTCCATGAATATAATCTTGTTATCTATTTCTTCCTCTAATACCCTTAATTTCTCCTCTAAGAATTTGGATGCTATTCCACTTGGCGCATATATGTTTAGTAATTATATTACTTCATTGTTAATGGTTTGCCTTTTAACAGAATATAATTTCCTTCTTTATCTATTTGAGTTAGATCTATTTTTGCTTTTGCTTTGTCTGAGATTAGGATTGTATCTCTGTTTTTTTTTTTACTTTAGCTGAAGCATAATGTATTCTACATTTAACTTTAATATATTATATTACATAATATGTAATATAATATATAATTATTAATTATATTATATAATAATTATATATTAATGTATAAATATATAATTAATATATAATTGTAATGTTAATGAAATCAGAAGATCTTCCATCCCCCTTTCTATTGGCACCTACTAAAGGCACTTAGCACCTCAAAGGCTTAGCTCCTTACTTCCACTGAGGCCTGGCCCCAGGGTGGTCAGGAGAAGCCACAGCTGGAGTTGAGA
>CM053597.1:32355250-32388457 GCA_028646575.1 Pseudocheirus occidentalis | reverse complement strand
AGTAAGAGAGCAGAGCAGGGGAGGGGCTTTACATTGGGATTGCTGTTTTAGGGTTGGGGCAGGGGAAAGAAGGGGAGAAAATTTGTAATTCAAAAATGTCATGAAAATGAATGATGTAAACAAGAAAACAAATTTCAAAAAATTAAAAAAAAAAAAAGAACTGGCTCAACAAGGGAATAAATCCACACCCAACTGGGTATAGAAATCTATCCTACCCTACAGCAAAGTAGGAGGGAAGGGGAAAAGGTGAGAGATGAGAGGGCAAATGGGGGGAGGGTAGAAGTCAGAAGTCACTTTTGAAGAGGGATAGATTGAAAGGATAGAGAGAATAGAATAAACTGGGGGTTGGGGGTGGGGAGAGAAGGCTCTGATAAAGGCTATGCTTTCTTTCACAACATGACTGACTACTATGGAAGTGTTTTGCATGACTGCACATATATAACCTATATTGAATTGCCAGTTGTCTCAATGAAGGAGGGTGAAGAGAGGAGAAGGTGAAGGAGAAGAGGGTGAAGAAGTGAGAGGAGAAAGAATTTAGAACTTAAAGTTCTAAAACATTCATGTTAAAAATTATTTTTACATTTAACTGGGGAAAAATAAAATACTTTAAAACATAAAATTACACTAGAGGGACCCCAGAGGAAGACAACAGTATTTGGAAATGAAATCATATTTACAAAGGTAAAAAGAAGTGAGAATGCAAGTCTAGGAAAGCAAAAACTTAGAAGAAACATAGAAGCATAGTCTTCAAATAATCAAAGACCTGTCATACCACAGGGTATATGCTTTAAGATGTATACTGCTTTAGTTAACAACTTTAATATGTGTATGTGTATCTTTAGTTAATAACTCAATATTTATAAAGTGCTCTCCTCACAAAACTCTGTCCTATCAAATAGGTTTTATTATCTCCATTACAAATTAGGAAACTAAGGATCTGAAAGGAGATTAACTACTTGAACATATATAACACACCTAATAAGAGTCTGAGGCAGGATTTAAACCAAAGCATCTTGACTCCAGATCCAATGGCCTACTATGCAATGCTGCATTTCTGTAAGGTAGTACTATGAAAAATGGGTGGAAGCTGTTACAAGGGTAGATAATGCAATGGAATGAGGCATCTCGTGAAGTGGCAAATTCCCCACTATTGGAAGTGCACAAAAAGTAGCAGGAGGACGATAAATCAGAGACATGGTAGAAAGGATTCTTTCATTAGACTAGATGATGTCTAAGGTCTCTTCCAACTCCAAAACTGTATGATTTCTTATTATGTATTGCATAGGTAGGTCATCATTTTAATTTTTAATTAAAATTCTTATTTTCCCATAGTACTATTTTTTATGATTTTACTCTATTTTTTTTAAAAATGAAGTTCTTAGGTCCACGGCTGGAGAGGACAACTTTCTTCAATCAAAAGCCACTGACCAATAGGGGAAAAAACAAAACTAAGGGACATAAGTAAAAAGCAATTTTAATTTAGTTTCTTTTTTGTCTTTACTAATGAGAAGTGTTAAATGTTTCACTCACTTTAAAATTTAAGGAGTTTAAAATAGAAAATTCTATTCAAAATAGAGAGTATGATATCAGTTACCTAGAGATTGCCTAGTCATCTAGAACTCCTAGGCTTCCAGAACTGCTCTCAAACTAGAGGTAGCTTTACAAAGAAATGCCATCCAAAGATTATATCTTATATCCAGACTTGCTGGTTTACTGAACAGAAGATGGCATATGTTCAAAAGCCCAGCTGTTTTATACTAAAGGATGGGGAAAAAAGACAAAACAGAAAGATAAAAAACATGTGAAGAAGAGAGGTAAGAGCTGCAAAGATCTAGATTGATGAGTATGAAATACTTTTAAGAGCAGAAAGAGGTCAGTGACTAATACAAAAGAAATAATAATTTTGCATGAGTGAAATATAAGAGTTAAAATTATATAAACCTCAATACAGTGCCCTTGAAGATCTTCATTATAGTCCTCCTTCAAGATAGGATACTACTACTCTGTGTGTGTTGTGCCCAGAAATACCAACTTGTACCTTCACAAAATGGCCTTAAGTATTAACGATAGCTAACCTTTACATGGTACTTTAAAATTTGCAAAATACTTTGTATAATAATTAGCTCATTTGATAAGATACCTCTTAGATAGCTCTTGCCTAATAACACACAGGCTTTAGCAGTGGAGCCAGAATTCAGAATCAGGAATGGAACTGACCTTGTAATCATCTGCTTCAATCTCTTCATCTTACAGATGAGGAAACTAATTTAGAGAGGTGAAATGATCTGCTTCAAAGACAACACAAAAGAGTTGGGACTAGAACCCAGGCCTCTTGACTTGTCAGTAGTCTATTACAATTACTCCTTAATGCTACTATTCTTAAAGTCTGTTATCTTATACAGGCACTGGGGTAGGGAGACCCATCCTGCCCTACCGGAGAGTTAGAGAAGCTATGGGGGAGGACATAGGAAGGAGCAGATTAGGCGAGGGGATTTACAGTGGGTTTGCTGTTTTGGGGTGGGGGTAGGGGAAAGATGGGGAAAATTTGTAACTCAAAATCTCATGGAAATGAGTGATGCAAAGAAAATAAATAAATAAATTCAGAGTGAAAAAAAAAAAAGTTTGCTATCTTTAAAGCTATAGCATTTAAAAAATGCTACCTTAAAAGCTGTAGCACTAGAGACTAAAATCTATAATATAGTATAAGTTAAATCAACAACGTTTTTCTTATTTTCCCTTGTCTTGTATAGATGTCAACAATACAAATTTATTTAATATAATTTAATATATTTAATATAATAAGGTATTATAACACCTTACGGAAAATCTATGGTACCACATGATAAAGAGGCCATGGAGGATTTAGTGCTAACCATTCAAACTATAAGATTGACAACATTAACCAATGAGTTCTTACCTTTACATCAAAAGAAGGTTTGAAGAGTTTGTCTTTGGACAGAAATTTAGATGGTGTGTCAAGGTGCAGGGAAGGCTCTTTCTGAAGTGGCTGTACTTCAACTGGAAGGACTGACGACTTTCTGTTGTGTTGTGAAATCACAGTATGAAAAGTTTTACTCTGGAACCTGTTTACATCTAAAGGTGCAACAGCTGATCTTCTTTCAGATTCCAGCACTGTGCTAGAAGTCTCTGAACAAGTCTTGTTTACTGTCATCTGAGTTTCAAATCTTTCCTCTGCAGGATTAAAAGAAATATTACAAATATAAACTAATAATGCCCTCAATTCATAACTCCCAGTCTAAAACCTAAAGTCCTATCAAATACAACAATTTCAACATTGAGTATGGTCCATCTATTTTCTTTTTTCCTTGACATTTTTTGTTTTTATATACATTATTTCTGTATATAACAGCCTCATCTGCCCCTTATATCAGTTAAGCCAAGCTCAGTGACAAGATCTGACAGTAGATGCAACATTCTATACACAGTGACCAAAACCTTTCTATGGAAAGGAGAGAGGTATGCTGCATTGATTTTATTATACCCTTACAATAACAGGGTAGCTTGCAGTAAATTAATGTGTATTGGAACAGGCTCACATCTACATCACTGAAATAGTTATTTTAGAAATTGTGCTGGCTCAATTCATCTCTAGGGAAAAAAAGAGGAGAGCGCTCTTTCAAAAACATTCTTTAGCAATTTGTATTTTAAAAATACAGCTTAAAGCGAATATAATTAATGTAATTTATACATCTTTCTGTGAGAAAACAAAAGCCTCATCTTTACTCAATTTCTTTTCATTATTATTATGCCTGAATGATACTCACAAGACATTCCATACCTGCAGGTAAGGTAGGTGTTAAATGGTGGCAAGTTACTGGCAAAAACAAATATATAACTACAATAGCTGTATATTTATTAACTACAAAGAATGAAAACATAGGTTGCTTATGTTTTGGAGAAACAATGAAAGTTTAACAATTTGATCAAAGTTATTAGGTCTTCATGTCATATTTGTCGAATTTCCCAACTGTCTGGGAAGCATCCTGTTCAGAGTTGTTCCTAGCACTTTTCTGTTTTTCAATAGTTTGTTCTGAAATAACAGCAATGAAGAGATGTTACAGAGCAAGGGTTCTTAACCTGGAGTCTATGAACTTGAAAATAAATTTTCTTCTATTTCAATATAATTGTTTTCCTGAGTAGTGCCATGTTTTTTACTTTGAGCACTTAAACACATTATTTTGAGAATAGTTCCGTAGGCCATGGGCATTAGCAGACAACCAAAGGGATCTATGATACTTGAGGAGGTAAAGGATTCCTAATAGAGAGGGTTCCCATTGTATTTTAATTGCATGGTGGCAACACTAAATAGAACCCAGACCTTCTGTTTTTACCACTTGTTCTTGTTCTACATATCAGTCGTTTAATTTTTTTTTTGAGAGATTATGGAAATATCCTTAAGTTGTTGTATATCTTAGAGGTTACAGATGATGAAAATTATCTGTGCTGTATTTCCAACCCCAAAGAAAATTTAAGAGAGTAACCTATTAGGCTTTAATTGGACTTTAAAATACAAGTACCCAAACTGCAAAAGCAAAAATCAAAGCTCTTTCCTAGGACAGAATCCCAGTATAATTCACTAGCCTTCCCACTAAGTTGTTTTGCTCCACAAAAGAATATAAGATCTGTGGGGACAGGGACTGCTTTCATTTTTGTTTCTGAGTACCTTGCACATAGTCATTTGACAAATCAATGTTGCTTTGAGTGAGTTTCATTTGTAAAATAAGAGTTTGTTTGAACTAGTACAGCTATGATCCCATGAATCAACTAATGATAGAAATATTCATAACAAAACAAAGTCAAATTGGCAACCTTGTTTGCGTAGATTTCCAACCATGAACTTGCATTCATCGGCTCTCTTCCCCAATTTGGCAGTCTCGAATATCCAAGCCATAGACACTGCAGGTAATCCCCACTTTTGTGCAGCCTGATATTTAGAACCATCTGGTTGTTTCACTATAAGATGGGTACTGGCAAGCATGCCATTCTTTTCACTGTCCTTGCGCACAAAGAATTCTTGAACTCTGAAATTGTTGATGCAGATGTTTAATAAGCTGACTTGGCTAATACAATAATCTATCTGGGCTGAAAGCAAACAATAAGGGATGCTGCTGGACAAGACATAATTAAATTCCTCTGACTAAAAAAACTCAGAATGTTACAAAAATCATTACCAGAGATAACCACTGTTATTTTTTTAAAAAATGCAAACTGCAAATATTCCCACAAGTAGTAACAAATTTTTTTAACCTATGCAATTATTGTACTACTTACCTTCACTCTAGAAAAAAAGCACACGAAAGGCAAGCAGAACAGAGAGAAGGTAACAATAATATTTCCCATCTATAAAGCTATTCTTAACTCTCTCAAGAGCTTTCACATACAAATCTCATTTGATCTTCACAACAAAGCAGTGATGTTAGATAAGAAAGAATATTTCACGATTTTACAGGGGAGAAAACTCAGGCAGAGAGATGTTAAGAATTTACCTACTGATAAAATGACAGGGCTGGGTAGAAGGGAAATGAAGTAGTAGGAGTGTACCAAATTTGTTCTGTTCCACCCCTCAAGGAATGGAATGGGGCACCAAAATAAAAAACAGCAGGATGCCTTTCTGCTAGGTGTTAGGGAGGACACCCTGATGTGCAGAAAGCTTAGAAGTTTATAGACAAGAGAACATACAATACAACCATATCCAGACTGCTTTGTGCCTATCTGAATGGGAAACTGAACAATGGGTGGGGAGTGTTCAGATTATTTCCCTGAGAAAATGTCAACAGTTACCTAAAAAGCTACATTTTCTCCTCAAATTCCCATTTGGGGCTGGGAAAAGTATATTCTCAAGCATTCCCCAAATTAGCCTGACAGGCATGTAGCAGCCTACTGAGAGGCAATGTGGTCTCTCTAGAGAAAGAAATGTAAAAGCCTGGATGTAAGCCCCAACTCTACCACACAATGACAACTGTACAACCATATACAATCATCCCTGTGTCCTGTTTTCTTTCTCTAAAATGTCAATAATATCTGCTTTTGAGAAGTTTTTCTTTTAAAAGATAATTGTTAATTCATTTTTTTTGTTTTCCACACCACTTTCATTTCCAAACATATTCCTGCTCCCTCCCCTATCTAGGGTGGAGAGAGTTTCCTCAACAGGAGTATTCTATACCAATGAAAACACAGGTCTGAGGATATAAATACAAATGTGAGACAGTTCCTGCCCTCAAGAAGCTCCCACTGTAAAAGGGGAGACAAAGTTTAATTCTAGAGAATCACAAGAATGGTGAGTGGGGCCATCACTAGGGCCAGTCTCTGTATCCAGGCCCTTCTCAAATTATTAATACTAGCAGAGGAAAGCACCATGTTAGCAGGCATGATATGCAAGGTAGATGGAAGAAAAGCACAGACCTGGGGTAGCCAGAGGGAGTTAGGTGAGGATAGCCCTAGTTCTGGGTAGGGTTCAAAGGTGAGGAAAGAGTGTGGAAGAGTAGGGTAAATGACATTTCTGAAGAGAGATGAATATGAAGGGGACAGCAAAAGCTGTTGTAAAGGAAGACTTCTTAAGTATAGTGAATGATATGGGGAGGTAAGGGAGTAGATGTCTTTGGAGTTTCAAATCTTGATACCTGGAAAAATCATGGAACCACTAACAGAAACCATAGATGTTTAGAGGTAGGAGAGATTTGAGAGTAGTTAACTCTAATTTCCATTCCGTTTTGGACATGTCAAATTTGAGGTGCCAATAAGATATTCATTCAGATGGAGATAATATAAGGCACAGGAGAGGTGGCCTGAAAGGAGCAGAGGAAATGGTTGCTTTCAGTGATTCATAGCATAGTATGTGTGGCTTGTTCAAATAGCACTCCCTTTATATCATTACTTTTCACACGTATATTGTATACACAAAGACAAATTCTATTTTGCATGTTTTAGAGTACACAAGGCTACACGCTAATGAGAAGGCATACCTTGCTCCAAGCAAGCTTGCTAAGTATACCAAGGAATCTTTCTCTGCTCCAATAAACTGGCTGAATGAAAGAACACAATTTTCTAAAGGACTACCACTTCCTTCCAATACTGGTACTGGTGTGAAGAGTGGATTTGATTCTGGGTCAAAAATAATTTGTTGTTCAACACAAGTAATCTTGCAAGAGAGAAAACAAAAACAAGAATAAGATATTAAGGTACAATGTAAATTCAATTCTAAAAACTCTTTTCTATGTGGGAACCATTAATTCTATCTTAGTTGCAAAATTTGATTTTATTCTCAATGTAATTTTAATCTATATGTATTCATACATGCGTGCACACACACACGCACATGCACACACACACACACACACACACACACACACACACCCACACCTTTACTGAGAAGAAATATGGAAAAAAATTTCAATTAAGTAGTAAACAAGCATAGTAGATAGAGGACTGGCCTTGGAGTCAGAAAGACCTAGGTTCAAGTCCTGTCTCTGACACCTACTGCCTGGGTAACCCCAGGCCAATCACTTAATTTCTCAGAATCTTAGGTGTTAATAATTCTCATCAGCATTTCACTAGAGCAATGAAATAGTAGGTTTGATTAAAAAAAAAAAACAATTCCCTCCAGCAGACCAAATAGTTTTATTAAAGCTAGTTCATTAGATGAGAATATTAATATCCATCAGATTGGCCCTCATTTTAGGTCACTGAACCATGCTTTACAATTGCATCTCTCTGCACCTCCCTCTCTCCCATAGAAGGGTCACTTTTTAAACCAATTACTTCTTAAATTATAACATTTACTTTGTTCCTGAATTCTAACTCAAGATTGCTCAGCATAAAAACTATCAGTTTATTACAGCAGAATTTTATGTGCAATAACAATCAAAAATCAATGGATTCATAGTTATCCTTCAATCACAAATTCTGACCACTGTCTATTTCTAACAATGTTACTTGCTGATGTTTCAGCTGCTACAGTTTCCTCTTACCAGCCATGTATTTGTAACAACTTCTCCTACAGTTGACTCCACTTCACACCCCAGTAAAGGAACCACAGCATAGTCAGCAATAGTTCTGCTTTGGAGGGGCAGAATTTTTCCAGCATTTTCTTTAATAACGTCGATAATGCAAGATTCATCTTCTTCACTAAAACCCACAACAAGGAACTTCTTCCGGCTAAACAAACCTTCAATAATTGAAGAAGTCTCAGGCAGTGAACTGTGGCTGAGGAAAGACTGGTTATCCCCTTGTACAGTAGAATGAGTGGAATCATTAAAGATTCCAGTTTCCAACTTCTCACCTTCATCTGAAAAGAGAAAGGAAAAAAATTTCTCAATGGGAGCAAATTCAGATTCCAACTATAATTTGTTGCTGAAGTTGGGACCATGAGTCACATAACTGGTTTTTTCAGGCACTCTCACATGTACTCTCAAAGGCCAGTAATATTCAATTAAGGAGTGACAGCACCGAAGAGATAAAGAAAATAATTTTAAACAACATATTTGCCAATGAATTACAATACAGAACCATACTACTTTTGGATATCTCAATCAATCCTCAAATGTGCACCTAACCCGCCCTACTCTGCCTCTCTCAGAATAAATGATCAGAGAGATGAAGAAGAGCTGGATCAGAACAAGTCTCAAGAAATCCAAGTTGGAAGCGATATGATTTTGAAAAACCTGAGGGATTGATTTTCAAGATATCTTAAAGGTAAAATACTGAACAACTGAGGGAAAATCATATTATAGTATACTCAGACTTGTTTAATTACCATATGTAAACTGTCTAGTACTTTCAACAGTTCCAATGTGTTTCCCAAGCTTTTTAACACTAATATTCTCCCAGTGATGTCTATGTGGATGCAAATCTTCTAAGGATCAAAATCTCTGGAAGTAACAAGTAACTTAAAAGGGCAATGGATAAATGTAGACTATTATTATCATCAAGGTAGCCTACTGTAGAGGACAAAGCATTAAAAAAAAATTGGTGATTGGAAAAGGAGAGACAACACTGACAGAAAGCTGTCATATGTTGGTACCTGTGGGATTTTTTTTAGTTTTGTGTTTGTAGCATGTACACTTCCCACATTCTTCCCTAAAGTCCTTTTCAGGGGGCAATCCTTTATAATAAAGAGGATGAACTAAAATAAAATTAAAAAAACACCAAACCTCTAAAACTAATAAAGAAACCCAAAAAGTCTCTTAAAAGTGATATTCCACACACATGAACACCCCTTACTGAAAAGAAAGAGGAAGGAGATATCTTTTCATATATTTCCTTTACAGCCAAACTTGCCCAGTCATTATAACTTTGCAGCATTCAGGTTCACTTGTTTTGCTTAGTTTACATTGTTATAATCACTGAGGCAGCTGGTAGAGCAGTGGATGAAGCAATGGACCTGGAGTCCTAAAAACTAAAGTTCAAACCTGGCCTCAGACAGTTACTAGTTGTATGTCCCTGGGCAAGTCCCTTAACTTGTCTCCCTCAGTTTCCTTATCTGTAAAATGGAGATAATCACAGCACCTACCTGCCAGGGTGGTCATGAGGATCCAGTGTTTGCAGAGTACCTGGTACATAGTAAGTTATACAAATGCCAAATATCATTACTGTGTATTATCTTCCCAGCTCTGCTTATTTTCTCTTGTTATCAGCTCACATCCCCTCTCTATTCTTCATGTTTACCATTCCTTACATCGTGGTCATTCATGTGGCATTGCACTGCATTCACGCTGCAGTCTGTTGAGGCATTCCCCACTGCTAGGCAATTACTCTGCTTCCCATTCCTTGCTGCTTACCAGGCTACACTCCTCAGGATACGTTCATCACCCTACAAGATGCCATTAGCCTTGTTCTGGCATGCCACCTCAGGTCTGTCACTGGATGGTGAGGCCATGAACACAAAAATGCCACTTAAGGAGAATGCTCAGGCCAGACATGTCCCCACTTCTCACACAGTCGCACTACTCTGGGTGGGACTTGTAGGTGCTCTCCACCATGCCCACGTGCTGGATACCTTCCCCAAGCTACCAACCACATTCCACTGCTACTCTTTGCTTTTCAGCTTCTTTTTGTGCTTTCTCCTTCTCCATTAGACTTGAGGGCAGGGACTATCTTTTTTGTATTTTTATCCCCAATGCTTAGTTTAGTGCCAGGGGCTTAATGTTTTTTGATTGACTGGTTGCCAATTATAAATATTTTTGTGTCTGTGGAATTTTTAGGTTAGTCATAAAACTCCTTGGGGAATATACATAATGCAGGGTACTCTGGACCAAAGGGTCTAGTCACGTTCTCAGCATTATTCAAAATTGATTTCCAAAAGGTTCTACCACTTCACAATTCCATCAATGATACCTTAGTATATCTATCTTTGCACAACTTTTCCAATATGGACAATTCCCATTTTTAATCATTTTTTTTCTTGTCAAAATCAAATTTTTCAATTTAATATATTAGCACAGAATGTTAAAAGATCTGGAGAAAAGGTTTCCAAAATATTGGATGAACTTCCTACAGAAGATTTATGAGAGGACATTGATAACAATACAAGATGAGAAAGCATGAACAAAAGACATTAGAAGGAAGGCATATATTTGAGATGACAAATTCATCATATACGTGTGTGTGTGTGTGTGTGTGTGTGTGTGTGTGTGTGTGTAAGAATTTAACAGGGTGATGGCTACATTAACTTAAGAGGTAAAAAAATACTCCAGAAATTATCAATATAGCATGGTAGAGAGAGAATCAGTCTTGGAATCAAGAAGAGCTAGGCTCAAGTCCTACCTCTGAATCTTACTGGATGTGTGACCCTGTATAAGTGACTCAACTTTAATAAGAACAGCTGGTGGAGGGAGTTTCCTCAACAGGAGTTTTCTATACCACTGAAATCACAGGTCTAAACCACTAACAAAATCAACTGCAATACTGTTGAAATTCCTCCTTGTTTCACAATGACTCCGGAATCTCTATACATAGTAACTGATGCAAGTAACAGGGTCAAAGACTCTCAAAAGGGTCACTCATCAGAGTAGGGCTGGGCTGAAAAATGGTTAACTGGACCAATGGTACATGACCACAGATTATATATCTTACAAAATAAGGATATACTCTCCAAATTGCACTCAGCAACAATGGAGAACAAAAGCATCAAATTCCTAATTAAATCACAATATCCATGAAAGCAACAAGTTACAAAAACTGTAGGAAGAAAAACAAAATCCTACTGTTTGTAAGCTCCTCAGACAGGCACCATTCTTTGTTCATACCCTTAACAGGATTTAGCACACTTCTGTGCCAGAGCAGGTACTTAAATATTTATCAGTTATAATGAATCTTTAAAATATGGCCTTCAAACTTCCCTAATGGGTAATAACGATCATTTTCCTCTCTATGAGGATGGCTCAAGACCCAGTCTCTAGCCTGACCTCCCCAGTCCCACATCTCAAAGTATATGTCCTTGAGGCATCTCCAAGTCAATGTGTCTAACACAGAACTCGTCACTTTTCCCAAACCCACCCTTTCTATTTCTGTTGAGGATATCACTGCCCTCCCAATCATCCAGATCTGTGAACCTGGAGTCTTCCTCCACTGGATTCTCCCTTAACTCCATATATATATATATATATATATATATATATATATATATATATATATATGTCTATCTGATCAGGCCAAATCCTGTCATTTCCACTTCCACCACCTCCCTTGCATTCATCCCCTTCTCTCTACTCACAGCCACTACCTGAATGAATACAGAAGCACATATTACAGGCTTGTTTTAAGTACTGTACTAAATGATGGAGATACAAATACAAAAGTGAGACAGGCTCTGCTCTCAAGGAACTTATACTTTAGTTTGGGGAGACAAAAGATATAGGGGGAAGGGCGCAGGAAAAGAAGTTTTTTTCAAGTCTCTTGCTACTTCTAATTCATGCTCTACACCATTGCCAAAGTCCTTTTCCTACAGCACAGATCAAACTGTGTTACCATCCTACTCAAATAAATTTCAGTGACTTCCTATCACCTCTAAGATTGGCTATAAAACTCCTGTTGGGCATTCAAAGCTCTTTCCAAGCTTGCCTCATTCTCCCTCCTCCAGGGTCCTTATGACCCATTCCTTCCCTCCATGTACTCTATGGTCAAGCCAAACTAGTGTTCTTGTGTTTCTCACACATAATGCTCCACTTCCATCGCTATGTTCCAGCTGTCCAGTTTTCTAAAGACTTAGAATAAGCAACACCTTCTGCATGAGGCCATGTACGTTTCCCCACACCATTATTCTTTTTTTAAATCTGCTTTGTGTATACCTATACATGTGCATGGCATCTTCCTTTTCCTTTAGAATCTAAGCTTCTGGACAGTGGGTCTGGTTTAGCTTTTGTCTTTTTATCCCCAGCATTTGAGCAGATGCTATAAAAATTCTTGTTGAAAGCAGAAGTTTTGTCTTATTGATTATATATATTTGTTACAAGGTTTTTGTTTAATTGGGGGGGAGGTGGGAGGGAGAGAAAAAAGTAATTTTTAAAAATGCTTATTGATTAGCTGGGGATTCAGAGGGATAGTGAGTTCACCAATAGGGCTCTTTATCAATGGGACTTTCAAGAAGCCAATTGTAGTCAAAATCAGAAACCTATGCAGAGTGGTTGCTCATTGCAGAGACCAGAGTTGTCTTCTAAAGTCAACAAAACAAAAAAAGAAACCCATGTAAAAGCATCTTTCGGGTTAGAAACCAAAACATTAACCCAACTACCTAAGGTTTTAATCTTACAATTTTCAGGTTTTAGGTTTTAATCTGAAATGCAAGTAAAATTTATTGGATAGAGTACTGATGGAACTGGGAATGAGACGTGGATTTTAGCTGCAGCTTAAAAAAATCTTAGTGTCCAATTCTCACAATTTACAATGAAGAGAATAAAAATATCCCTCAATCTCACAGAGATGTTTTAATGACAAAGAAGCTAAATAAAAATTAAAGTTGACATTTTTATCAAACAACAATATAACAAATAATTTTGAAAACAGTTAAGAAAAAGTCATAATTCTCATAAAAATCAGTCTGACTTAATACATTTCTTACCTATCACATGATCACTCATATACTGGGAGAGTAAGTCTTCATCAGCTTGCTGATGTTTCTCTGTGTCCACAAATTCTTTCTTAGAAAAACTGTTATTTCTTTTGGAAAGTGTTGATTTCATTCCTGGCTGATCTTCAACAGTTATCTCCACTGGCTGGTAACTCAAGTGTATATATGGCTCCTCAGAAAGCAGATAACCTTTACTAAAACACTCCAGCAGCCATTTTGGTCCCACTACATGAGGCCTATGAAAATAGTAAATATAGTCATGATCTATTATTTTAAGCATGAAGAAGACCATTCTTTGCTCAATGGTCTTCTACACAGAATTTCTAGTCATGTTTATAATTTACAATAAAACCATTATCAATATGGAAACTGCTTTAAAGTATAAACAGTCAAAACCTGTGTGTCGATTTAGTCCAAAACTGTTTTAACTCATCATCATAATCTCCAACAATAACATGGGTCACTTCTTCATTAAGCTGATTAAAGCGAACTCCACCACCACAATTAATAAGTCTTCTCAGTTTATCTAACTTTCTACCACTAAAACCACAAAGGTATATCTGTAAAGAAAAAATAAAAGAATACTTGTGTTAGACTAAAGTATAAGGTACATTCATAATTCAACTCCCATATAGCCCCAAATATGTATCTCATATTATGACCATACCCTTGCTGTTGGACTGGCAAAACCTACTCCAGTTTGACCCACAGCATGGCATGATAACAGCTCACATCTACATAGAACTTTAAAGTATACAAAGCATTTTCCTCATAGTAACTCTGTGTTACTATGTGCAAAAGTCCTTTGCACAAGGACTGATACAACAGCCTCATTTTATAGCTGAGAAAACAGGAGGTTAAGTAGCTTGTGTAGAATGACAAAGTTGTTAAGTGTCAGATCCATTACCCACTCAGGTTTTCTGCTATACCGTTTCCACTATGTGAAGCTGCCTCTTAAGTCAAAGCTATCTGTTGTACTCTGGTTCTCTTTGAGAACTTGATGTTCTTACTACTGAAAGCTGCACTAGGTCTTTAAAATTCTATCTTTTGTAGCGAAATAATCCATGCCATGCCCATTCCTTTCTCCTGCCTATTGGTCACATCCTTTGCCTGTAATGACCACCCCACTTCTCTCCTCATTCAGCTTAACTCCCTATCCCCATCTGAACCCTCTCCCAGGAACATGGTTTATGGTGATTTCTTCTCTCTCGTACCTTTTGTCTGTCCCATGCTAAGACTTTGTTATATAGTCAGCCTATTCACAAAGGAATTCATTCTCTGTCCCTGGATTCCACCCCTCTTATACTAGCTCCCTTTTCCTACTGAGGGTCCCACCACCCACCCTTCCACTCATCTAGGTTCAAACCCTTGGAGTCATCTTTGACTCTATTCTCCCTAACCTCCATATCTATCAGTTGCCACATCTTATCAATTTTGCCATCAAAACATTCATGTATTTGTTGTTCTGTCTTTACTGATACAACCACAATTCTAGTCCACGTCTTTTTATCAAGACTGACTTGAATACTCCTGCCACCTAACTGGTCTCCTTTCCTCTAGGCCTTGCCCCCTTCAAGCCAAGGTCTACACAGTTGCCAAACATATTCCTACTGCATAGGTCTTTTTCGCTCTACTCCTCAAGAAGCATCAGTGATTCTCTAATACCTCCAGAACAAAATATAAATGTAAGCTTCCTAAGGTCTGAGACTGTTTTCAATCATTCTTCCCAATCCCTCCTCTTTTTTTCTTTAAATTTGGTTTCCACATCTTTCTCAAATCTAATTAATGTTTCCTCACTCCCTTTCCCATATAAATTCTTCCATTCATCTATCTCCCCTTTAAGCAACTACAGATTTTTCTGAACAAATATAGGAAGGAGGCAAGTGAAGAGGTTGCTGGATGCATTGACAAATCAAATGGGGCTGTCCCCTTAGTAAGTACGGATACAGAGACCCAAATGAAAAAGGTAAACAATGAATTGTCCATTTATAAGTCTCATATCATATAGCAGTTGGGGGGTGAGGTGGGAACCAGGGACAAATCATCCAATGCAGATTTTTGGAATGGAAGCTAGTTCAAGCCATTTTCAGCAGAGCATATTCTTCTTCTTCTTTTTTTTAAGTGCTTTAAACATTTTTTATTTTTTCTACTTAGTAATATTTTAATCTTTCAATTACAGGCAAAGATAGTTTTTAATATTCACTTCTGTAAGATTCTGAGTTTCAAATTCTTTTCTCCCTCTCTCTCCCCTACTCCATCCTCAAGTTGACAAGCAATATGATATAGGTTATACGTGTCCAATCATATTAAACATATTTCCACATTAGTCATGTTGTGAAAGAAGAATCAGAACAAAAGGGGAAAACCATGAGAAAGAAAAAAAACAAATAATAAAAAGAGAAAATAGTATGCTTTGATCTGCATTCAGACTCCACAGTTCTTTCTCTGGATGTGGACAGAGGAGGGGGGAACCTGTGGCCTTGAAGCAACATATGGAACTCTAGATCCTCAAGTGTGGTCCCTTGACTGAATCTGAACTTCATGGAAGAAATTTCCTTAATAAAAGGATTTGCTCCAGCAGAACATATTCTTGTAGAAATCCCCTTACTTGTGTCCATTCTCTCCTACAAAATTAATCTTGACAAAATCTAAAATTACCATTCAACCCTTATATCCTTATTATTCTTATATAATTCTATGCTATTTCTTCTATTTTGTAATTCAACTATAGAAAAATGAATACAATTAGAGAATGATACTTACAATTCCTTTTCTTCTCCACCTTTCCCCCCCAAGTTCCTAAGAGTCAATTTCCTCATTCTTGGTACTCCAATATCATATGTCAAACGACCAAATCTAGCATGATTTTCAAAATCTCTCCACCAAATAAGAGTTCCCCTGAGAACCTTCCCAACATCACAAACTATGAACTTTTTCCTCCCCAACAATCAGGCTACATACATAGACTGTGCATCTCTCTAACACCTAAAAGGTCTCTTTCTTTTATCCTTTATCACCAACCTTCTTGGAGCATGTGTTACATTTACTCATCTAAACCTAGACTCTGCTCCACTCCACTTTCTCTTACTGCTTTGCTCCACTATTTTCAGTAACTGTTTTTCCTCTTATTGTTCAAGTCCACTGCTCCCAGGTATCTTTTACAAAACAAATCCTCTATTTCTTTCAAATATCACTTAGCTCTGGTCTCTTCTCCTCAACACCTCTTACTGCATCTGCTTCTTATCTCACAGCCTTCCTTCTCTCACCATAAAATCCTCTAATCTCTTTAGGTACTACAGAACACACAGTATGTTTTTCCATTAATACAAAAACAAATTCCACAGGCTACCTCCTTTTAAGAAAATTGTACTGAAATTCTTTTCCCCAAACTAAAGATGTTTCTAATTTAGTTTCAATAACCAATAGAAAGACAGCTAGGTCTTTAATCAGTTGTACCAATATATCCAATTATTCTTACATCCTTTTGAGGCATGTAAGGACCTTATTTCATACAGTCATATGTCCCTTAGACACACTTTATTACAAAAGCTCTAATGTATTCCCAACCTGTTTGCATCCTTGTTTCACAAACTTCCTTTCTCTTTATCTAATTGTTCCCACAACATTTAGAAAGAATGTTCTATTCCAGAGATTTAATCTTTCACATGAAACTAACATGGGATGACTACCCATTCAGATCAAAATATTAAGATCTCACATATTTACATTGTGCTTTTATCTTTTACTGACTACTTGCTCTGATCATAGAAATTTGCTATAGAAGGAAAAAAAGGCAGGGACATGCATCATACCAAATATGACAGGGTAAAATATCCTTGACTGTTTGAATTCAGATGAGTCACAATTCTCCAACCATGCAGTATCATAGCCAGACTCAAGAACAGTAAGGTGAAAAACATCCCTTTTCAAAGGAATACCATGGGGAAACTGAGCCAGGAAGATCCCATCCTAGACTGAGGCTAAGATTGTACTCTGGGCTTTTTCCCAGATGCAGACCCCTATCTGTTGCCACATCTTATCAATTTTGCCATCAAAACATTCATGTATTTGTATTGTATTGTATTCTGTACTGTTAATAGTACAGAATCACATTCCCTCTGTGTAACTTGTGGCATCTCAGATAACAGATTTAATGCAGACAACCATACCCAAATTCAAACTTAAAACAAAATTAGCTATGGTCCCAAGAGTCTTTCACCTTAAATTAGCAAGTTTCACTAATCACAGTTGAGAGCCAGTTAGTTATTTTTATTCTCTTGGGGTCACACAGTTAATAAATTTCTTAATACTAAATAACAATACATACTTTTAAATTATGTAAATATACATTTCTAAGTTAAATACCCTTGGATTTTTAAAAAGAAGATCCATAAATTCATATACTCTTCTGACATTTCAGTTCACCATCATGTTCACATTTTCCTGGGAATGTTTTACAAACAGTTTGAAATCACCTGTGACAATCAGGTCAGTTTAAAATGTGCTGGGCCAATATTCTGTTTCTTTTGGCCTAGGCAAAAAGGAAACTTAAGGAATATGAATCAATGCTGACAAGTATGGTCAGCTTCCCCTCCTGGCAGACACCTCTGGAGCTTGATAATTAACTGAACAGTAAAAATCATAATAATCAATATCTTTACCATAGCCAATGCCCATATTAAATTCAATATCTCCCCCCTTCCATGATCCATCACAAAAGGTGGACTTAATTCCTTCTAACTTTCTATAACTTTGACTACTGGTTTTCAAATCAGGCTAGAAATTCTCATTTTTAACCCCTTCTACTTAAAGCAAAATCACATTTTCTCACACCCTCTTATTATGCTTAAACCATCTGAAGCTGGCAGGAGGATGGCCAGAACAACAATCTGCAGGATGGGGGAGGAAATGGCTGAGAGCACATGAGCTCCCTGTTGCCCACCCCATCTCTCTCCAAATCACAAGTCTAAAAAAAAAAGCAACAGTATCACAGAGAGGGTGTTCAACAGTGTCAAAGGCTACACAGAAGTCAAGGAGAATGATCACTGAGAAAAGGCCACTGATTTTGGCCTTCGCTATCTCAAGGACCACAGCAGCCTCCAAACTTTTCACTCCTTCTATCTCTCATGGCACCCTCTCACCTCCTCTCATTTTCTCAATTGAGGATCTTGCCTTCAACAAAAAGAATGAAATCATTCACCTAAGAAAGCTCCTATTTTTTACCTCCTTACCTCACTCACTTCCCCCACCTCCTTTTTCCATTTTTTTCTCCTTCCACAATCTGGTTTTTGATCATTCAATGGAAGCTAATCTCTCACAAGATACTCATGATCTTTTGATTTTTGAACTGAAAAGTCTTAATAGTTATCCTTCTTGCCCTGTCTGTAGACTATCACTGCTGACTACCCTCTTCTCCTGGATACTTTATCTTCTACAGGTTTTCACTACACTGCTCACTCCTAGTTTTCTTCTACCTGTCTGACTACTTTTTCATCTCTTTCCCTGGCTCTTCACTCAGGTTCTGTGTAATAAAAACGGGTATTCTCCAAGTCTCTGTCCTGGGCCCTCTTCACCCTCTAGACCTTTTCACTCGGTCATATCTTATTCACTCAATTATAATTTTTTTCAGATCTATTCATCTAGTCCTAACTTCTCTTCTGACCTCCAGGCTGGAATCACCAATGCCTTATTAAACATCTTGAACGAGATGCTGCATAGAAAACTTAAACTCTGCATGTCTAGTACAAAACATATTTTTTCCACAAAACCCTCCCCTCATCCAAACTTGCCTGTTATTATGAATGGTTCCACCATCTTCCCTGTCACCTAGACTTCTCACTTGAATTTATCCCATATAACCAACTTATGGTCCCATTCTTTCATTCCTCACAACTTCTCTTACATCCTTCCTCTTCTCTGCACTCACACAGCTGACACCTGATACCCTTGTCACCTCCCATTTACACATACATCTGTATCTGTATGTAGGTTGCTATCTGCATGTTGTCTCCCCCATTAGACTGTAAGCGCCTTGAGGGCAGGAGCTGTGATTCTGTCTTCCTTTGTATCCCTAGCACTTAGTGCAGTGCATGGCACATAGTAAGTGATTATTAAATACTTGCTGTTTGGTTGACTCAAAAGTCACAAATACAAGGCTAATGAATATCAAAATTTACTAAATATCATAAGAGTTAATTAATTTCCAGACATACCCGACAGCCATCTAGTAAATCCTCAGGTGCTTGAAATGCGCTGATATCCAGATTTTGTAGATTTTCAAGTAGAGACCCCAATTTGTTGTTCATAACTGAGTTATGTGTAGACTCATTAATGCAACTTGAATTGATGTTAGATATGTGACTGACATCTGAAAGAGTACGACCTACACATCAAAATGTAATGAAGACAAGCATTCATAAATGAAGATAAATAAATCAGGTCCTCAATGATTATGTTTTCCCCCACTGAACTTGATTTTGCAATCGAAAAGGATTTTTATTTTTCAATAAGTCAGCATTTTAGCTAGAAGACAAAATATGAAAAGAAAAAAACTAAATGGGTTATACTACAGAAAGCTAATTTCATTTAAAAGACATTATTTAGAATTCTCTCATGCCCTATAATAGAATTCACTCCCTTCCCCCCAATTCTGCAAGTGTTAGGTTTAAAATATCTTGGAATTAAAAAAATTCCAACTTTTAAGATATGGCACTCTATCAAACATAACTATTCTAAACATAACAAATAGGAAGATAATAGAAACTAGAGCGACACACAACAAATTAAACTACATGAACTTCAAAAAAGATCTGAGTGTTGGGTTTGGGTTTTTTTTGGAGAGGTTCCCGGCAGGGCAATTGGGGTTAAGTGACTTGCGCAAGGTCATACTAAGTGCTACTTAGTGCTAAGTGTATGAGGCAGGATTTGAATTCAGGTCCTCCTGACTCCAGGGCTGGTGCTCTATTCACTAAGCCACCTAGCTGCCCCAAAGATTTGAATTTTTAAAGAATACATTGTTTATTTTTGTCAGCTGCTCAAGTTGATTTCCTCAGCCTTTCCATAGATCAACAATGGTATAACCTAGCCATCATATGTCATAAAAAGAACTAAGACCTGAATAATTCTGATAAGACATTTTTTTCACTATCCAATTATAAATAAAAGAATATGTCCAATTTTCTAGTAAGAAACATCTTAACAAATACTAATAAAACCAAATCCTTCCGTTAAAGTAAACTAATCAATACAGGGAAAAAAAATTATGTCACTAAGTTGTAGTTAGGAACTTACCACTAGCTTCACTGTTCTGGCCAGTAGGAGTAGAAGTACCTGGTACACTCCTTGCTTCTGATCTAGGATCTGTCTTGTACTTGGCTTCGTCTTGACAGAAGCCTTTCTCAATACTATGAAAAAACCACTGAATTGTCACACAGTGTACATTCCATCTCTTGGCACATTCATATTTCTGACCTACCATGTGCGATAAGAAAAAAAATTACAGTCTGTTAAAAATTTCCTTTACAAAATTCTTTAAGTTCTCAAGAATGGGGATAAAAATCTGAATTAAAACCACAATAATAAAAAATACTATGACACAGACAGTAATTTTAACACTGATAATTAACTTTTTCAGGCATGTTTGGTTTGAATTCTAACTTTATAACGTACATTTATATACATGGGAAAGAGCATATTTATGTTAAAGTACAAAAGTAAAAAAAACCCAGTATTCAAAAAGCAAAATTATTCTAATATCAAGCTGATTCAAGTTGGGATCAATATTATACATAACTGTTCTTTTCTCCAAGTATTTTAATTCTTTATTTATTCAGTGCACTTGATATCATGGATGCAGAGAAAACAGGATCAAGTGGAAGAACAAACTCATCAAATCAGAATTCCACTTCTGGTATTCTTGAAAACTGGGAGTTCTTGAATGTCCTATAGCATTAGCAAATTGAATAATAATCTAATTACAATCTTTATATTATACTCATTTCTTATTTAGCTTTACATTCATGGTCTTGAACGAGCACATCTCTTCCAGTGATACAGTTCAGCAAACACAAAGGAAGCACAGCAGAAAGTCCTTCTCTCGAGTCTATTTGTACAGATACTAAAGAGTTCAGAAGACACTTACTGGAATGCCACATACAGCTCTTTATCTTGGTGAGAAGTCACACAAGGAAAGAAAAGAGCACGGACTAGGAGTCATAAAACATGGAGTATGGATTCAGGATCTGTGATCCTCACTCTTGGTGCTGACCCCAGGCAAGTCATTTAACTTTCCTGAACCTCAGTGTCCTGTCTCTAAAAAGTGGATAAGAACTCTTATACTATCTACCTGGGAGGATTGCCATGGTGAGGAAAAAGCTTTGTCAACTCTGACACGAATGTGAGAACCTATTTAGCAAAATACTAGAGAGCCTAAGTCATCTCATCACATTTTTTTCAGATTCTTTGCTACCAATAGCATATCCTCCATGGTCCCCCATCCTTTCTCTGGTCCCTGGCTCTTCATTCTTGGGAAAAACCCATGCATACAAAACAAGTAGCCTACCCAATCATTCAGTGACTGGACTAACTCTTAAAGCAGAACAAGGATTAATTGTCCAATTTAGTAAAGCAACCAGTGGCCTAGAATGACAGAAAATTAGCCAGTTTAGTTTAGGGAAAAAACAACAACAAATATCTAGTAACAGAGAACCATAAGTTTTGGTAAAGGACTGAAAATACTACCTGATGGTTTTTAATATCGCTGGTGGCATGATAATGTATTACAAAGGAAACTTCCAAGCAAACCATGTACCCCATATGGTATTTTAACAAAGAAACAAAAAAAACACCATTAAGAGAAATCATTTGTTGTCTTGCACTTTTCAGTCATGTCTGATTCTTTGTGACCGCTTCTGAGGTTTTCTTGGCCAAGATACCAGAATGGTTTAGCATTTTCTTCTCCAGTTCATTTTATAGATAAGAAACTTGAGGCAAAAAGGATTAACTGGTTTGCCCAGGGTCACACAGCTAGTAAGTGTCTGGGGCCTGATTTAAACTCAAGAAAATGAGTCTACCCACTATGCCACCTAGCTGCTCACAAGTATAGGTGGCTTTTAACTCAGGTATTCCTAACTTTAGGCCCAGCACTTTATTCACTGTACCATCTAACTGCCCTCAATAGACATCAGTACCAACAGTTATGTGGTTTACTTTCCTAAAAACATTTTTACCTTTTGGTTCATGAACAATGAGGTGTGTACATTCATTCATTTTCAGTTGTCCCATGTATCGACCTCCATTCTCAATAGTGAGTCGCTGAACTGCCCTTCTATCCAAGCTACATAAACCAGTCACACAGATAGTACAACCAAAAAATAAAGGGCATTTGAAATCTTCCATATTTACGTCTGTTAATTGTGTCAAACATCTGGAGAAAATCAAAATAGCAGAAGGAAAGCATTTGCTGTATAATAATAATTAACAACAACAAAAAATCCCTCAAAATCTGGGTTATGACAAATTTTACTTGTGCTAAAAGAAGTTTTTATTTTATCCATCATTTTCTCATATTTTAGGTTTACTGCAACATATTCCAAGTCATAAAAGTAGACCAACTCAAAAAAATCTGAATCCAAATTTTTTTTACAAAAAAGAAAAAAAAATGTCTGCTATGCTCTACAACCTTTCTGTAGATGATCCAAAAATCCCAAATTTCACCCCAAAGTGTTTTTTATCCAAAGTTTTAAGTCATAAGCTTCAACTTAAAAGCCTGAAATTACCCTCAAGTACCTCCCTTTTGATGATGGCTTGCAACGTTATTCTATTAGGAATGCTATGGTTAATTCTGAAGGACAATTTATGTTCAACATAGCCTACTCTCTCTTTGAATCTGACATACATGTGGGCAATTCTAGTGACAGACTAATTCATAGCAAACTAAATGAGGAGGTAGCAGGGAACTCAGAGGTAATCTAATACAACCTCTTTATTTTACTGATCTAGAATGGGTAGTCCTAGAGGGGTGAATTAACTAACCCAACATTCCAATTAACAGAGGTGTTCTGATCCCAGAGTCAATACTCTTTCCATGATCACATTGCCTACCATGGCTACTCATCATCATTCTGTGCCTAAGAAACCATTACCCTTCTGGGTCTGGAAACAAGAATGGTGCTGAACTTGTTTAGGTCACTGAGCGATTAAGGAGAGAAGACACTCAAAAAACTTTCTTCAGGGGACCCATGAGACTGGCCTACATGATCTTATACATAATTTTTAAGTCATAATAAACAACTTACTTCTCCTGTGACTGCTTCCATAGCTCTTTTACCCAAGAAGGAAGCATAATAGGTTTTCCTAGATTTGCAGCCACTAAATATTTTTTGCTGCCAACTTCTCCAGCAATAAGGTGAGTTACTGATATACTCAAGTCTCTGCAAACTCGTCCACCCATCATTTGCACATATTTATGAACTTCTTTCTGGAGTGCCAAAGAAGAGATAAGAAATACATTAATCTATCATTGTCATCAATTCTCTTAAGCACCCACTATATTATGTCCACAACAACTCTAGATTTGTTTAATCACTTCAGCTATGTTAAAGTGTAATTTTAAGATGAACAATTTACTCAAAATCTTGTGGAAATGAATGCTGAAAACTAAAAATAAATAAATTCTGGAAAAGCTAAAAAAAAAGACAATCTACAAAGAAAAATATAACTTCAAATGGTTAATGGGTTAATTGAAAGACACTAAAAACATAATTCACTAAGTCTTTTTTTTTTTCATTTAAAACCCTAACTCCAAACAATTTTATAGAGAACACTTAGACCAATATAATGAGAAACAATGCTTTGAAATGAGGGCTCAGAGTACAAAACTGCAGTCCTGTGGCCAGAACAACTGAAGTTACTAATTGTTTGCATGATATTAATATGCAAGGTTTGGTTATATTGCATTTACAATATTATTATAAAACATAATTGGTTAGGACTACATGGGCTGGGTATAACTCAATCTGAAGATTACCTTTTATACCTGTTACATTGCTAGGTCATAACCCTCTACTCTGTGGAATGTGAAATAAAATTCAAAACATTTCAGACTACAGCTTAACCAACAAAATGACATAAAAAGTAAATACTGATCTTATTATTCTAAAACATCTTACTCTTGTTTCTTTGTCGAGGCTTGTACAAGAAATAGTTACATCTGCCATAATCATATTATAAACTGGATACTCTGCTTTTGGGACACATCGCTGGTGCTGCATACAAAACATGACTACTTGTGGGCCAACAATTCTACAGCCAAGCTTTGGAAGAGAAAACAAACACAAGGTTTATGTTATTTAAATAGGAAATAAAAAAAGATGATTTCCCTTCAATTATCTTCCCTTATTGCAAACTATAAAATTCACCAGTATTCATGCTTATTTCTTGTCAGCAGTGTGCATCCTCCACCCACTAAGGTGTATCACAGATCTATTTAACTTAGCAGATGGCACTGTAGGAGTTGCTGCAGCTGGCCAATTCCACACCCTCTATTATCATACTGTGCATTCTCTCTTTTAAAGCTACTCAATTAAGAAATAAAAGAGGTCGGAATTAGGAAGAGAAAGTCCTCAGGACAACACCAAAGGGCAACAAACCTCCTTGAGATGATCAAAGACAACGCCACTAAACGGGTCACAGATGTAAAGGGACCTGTCATTTTTCTGGATATTCAAGGCCTCTTCTTCCGTAAGAGTCTGAAGATATTCCTCCGACTGGAACTCTTTCATGGACTGTAGAAGGCAAATAAATGTCGGCTTTAATTATTCACACCCAACAAAAAATACACGGCGCGCAAAGCTGCGCTGCACTGACCAAAACGTTCACACAGGGACCCCAGGGGACAATCCCCCCCCACGAGTCACTGCTAGGCCGGAGCGGCTGGCTGCCCCTAGGGGCTCACAAGTGGGCGGGGGGGGGGGGTGCGGAGCCCGGGGCGCCCCGCAGACCCCTGGCCGCCGGCCCGCACTCACCCCGAGGGCCCCCCGCAGCGGTGCCGCCGGCCCGCACTCACCCCGAGCGCCGAGAAAAAGAACTCAGAGCTGCCCGGAGCCTTCACGAACTTCACGTAGTACGGCTCTCGCTCATTCTCCGACATGGCCACCTGAAACAACAACAAGGCGCCGTCAGCTCCGGGACCTCGGCCCTCGCCGGCCCGGGCGCCGCCTGACAGACCCGGGACAGGGCCTGCGGAGGGGAAGGGGCGGGGCCGGCCCGGCCTTCCGGACGCGCAGCGGGGGCCCCGCCGGCGCCTCAGGACGTTTAGCCTCAAACCCAGCTCCGGCTGCTCAGCCAGCGGAGCATGGAGCCTGGCCCGGCGGCGGGGCCCGGGCCGCCGGCCCAACGGCAGCGCTCCCCGCCCCGCCTCCGGCTCCGCCCCACCGCGACCACACAACGGTCGCTCCCGACGCCTCCCGACTCACCACGCCGGGGCTCCGCCGTCCTCAGGTGGCGGCGGCTGCAGTCCGGAGCGAGGCTCGAGAGTGAGGCGACCGACGCGGCGTGAGGAAAACCCGAGCGCGCGCCGGCCTGGGGGCGGGGGGGCGGCGAGCGGGCTAGGAGCCTCAGGATCAAGTTTCGCGCCAACGTGAGGGCTTCCTGTTCCGTCACGTGGCGGAAGTGACGCAAGACGTTGCGCGGTGGCGAAGGAGATTCACCGAGTCTCTGCTACGTTTAGTTTCCCATCTACAGCCAGTGCTCACGGGGAGGTCGCGAAGCTATTGACAGCTTCCGGGGAGGGGAAAGGGTACGGGCTTGGGCCCGTCTTGGGGCTGTTCTTCTTTCGTGGGCGCCGGGGACTTAGAGGGTTGTTTTTCTATACCTAATCCTGGAGCTTGGCCTAAGCCGGAGTGCAGGAGACAGCCCCTGGGACTTGCAGTCACCGAGGTCTGAAGGGTCCGCCGAGCCGCCCAGGGATCCGGACCCTGCCCCGCCGACTTTTCGCTGGCAGCCGCCTTCCCTGTTGGCCCCTACAGCCGAGGGAACAAGGCCGGACGTGGAGCTCGGCCGGAGCGGAGGCAGCGTCTGCGCAGGCGGCTCTACCCTCCTTGTTCCTCGCTTCAGCTGTGGCTCCGGGTCACCGCTAGTCCGTCTGAAGCTGGATTGGAACTCGGGACTCGCGCACCTTCTCTCTTACTGGGCTTCTTCGGCGCCAGCCTTATGGATGCGGAGCATTCCTCCTCCCCCGCCCTTCTTTCTGGAACACCCATTGACCTTTTTTTTTTTTTTTGCTTTTTTGCAGGGGGGAGGGCAGGGCAATTGGGTTTAAGTGACTTACCCAAGGTCACACGGCTAGTAAGTGGTAAGTGTCTATTTTGAACTCAGGTCCTCCTGATTCCGGGACCGGTGCTCTATTCACTGCGCCATCTAGTCCCCCAGACGCCCATTGATTTCTGCGTCATTGAAGAACGAGAATTAGGAGCTTAAGCCATGCCTACCTGTTTGGGATCCTGCAGCATATGGGGAGAGGTCAGGGAAGTGATGGGGACATACCCCAAACCAGCGACATGCCGGCATCGAGGGGGCAGACCAGGTGTATTACACGCCCAGCACCAGACTTGGGGAGTTTCTAGTTGGCAACCAAGGGAAAAAAGAAACTCTTAAGAATTTATAGATGCCAGAAAGGGAGAGGGAAAGATTGACCATTTCAGAGCTATGTAAGCTTTACACAGAGACTACAGAGATAGTGTAAGATTTACGTAGACCAAAGAAGGAAGATTACATGGCAAAAGATAACAGAAGGAGAGAATTCCTTCAAGCCAAGCTGTAAGTTGATCAGCAAACTGAGAGTAGTTTACAAGTTACAGCTTGCAAATGATTATCTTAAAACCAGATCCAGAAAATCTTTTTGTCTCTACCCAGTCAATTGTCTAGAATTAAAATTATTAAGAGTTTCAGCCAAATCCCATACTATAAGAAAAACTCCAGCCAGATTTTCCTTTTAAGTAAAACGCTCATGCTGGAGCCAAATAAGAAGAAAATTTTAAATTTATCATGAAGGGAACCTACAATCTGGTAGGGGGCTGGGACTTAAGATTTAAAGAGATATACAACGAGTTTTAGTTGCAGCAGAAAGAGGGCAAGACTTGGAATCAAGAAGACGAATTAGAATCTTGCCCCAGACACGGTTGCAAGTCACTCAAGCTTTATGTACCTCTAAAATGGGGAAGAAAACAATAGGACCTACTTCACAGGGTTGTTGTGGACCTAATGTAACTAACTATCTGTAATATATGTAAAGCACTATATGAATGCCAGCTATTATCAAAAGCAGAAGTTCAGAGAGAGGGACAGTGGAGAGAAGTCTTTGGAGTGTAGCTTGCCCACCACACCTCCTTGACAAAGATCTAAAATATGCAGCAAACCTAATTCTGATCATGAAAGCAAAGGAAGTCATGCTCAAGTCATTTTTTTTCCAATCCAGAGTGACTCTGGGAGACAGATTTCTGGATACTAAGGCCAAAAATCTGCCATAAGCTTTCATCATAGAACATCCCAACACCTAGGGACCAAAAGAGGAACACAGGGCACCAGGACAGGAAGCACTGGAGCAAAAAAGAGATCCCAGGAGATCCCTTAACAAACCCTGGGTGAACTGTCATCCACTGCCCAGTTCAGGGTGACACATAGGGTAGAGAGAAAGATTTGTGAGCATGGGCCCTAGTTTCTCTGAACCCACATAGCTTCCCAGCAGGTCAGTAGTACCTGAGTAAAGCAAAAGTCTACTGAAAATCTCAACCAGAAACAGGCCAATAGATCACAAACCTGAGTTTGCAGAGCTTAGATGTGGAGGGCAGTGAACAGATCACCTGTTGGATCACACCACTGTGGGGGCATTGAAAACTTGCAGGCCTCTAGCTGGAGCTGTGAAGTCAGCAGAAGGATGTAAGAGGACAGAAACTCAGGCTGGACATCATCCCCATAAGTGAGCAGAGCTCAGCATGGATATAAAGTAGAGAGTAAAGAAGTAGATTGGAAGAATGAGCTAACGAACAAACAAATCCAGCCACCAGGAACTATTTCATGGCAACAGGCAAGCTTGAGATAACAGACATAGGAGACAAGTGACTCCAGAACATGGTTTTTGTTTTTTTTTTAAATAGGAACACCTTTTATTTGGGAAGCTGATCCCGGAAGTGTCAGTTTAGTAAAATAGATTATACAGAGCATAACCCCGTCCCTCTCGGTCCCCATCGCTCCCTCCCCTCCCATCCACTCACCCTCCTCCAGCTCAGAAGTTGCCAGTTCCTGGGGCAAGATCTCCAGGAAAGTGGTATAGAGGAAGGTGCCTGCTGCCATGCCTTCTAGCATTGATAGTGCCGGCAGATGCAGAGGCCCTGATGACTCTGCTAGTGCAGCCCCCAGCCCAATACCCAATGGTGTCATGCAGGAGAAGAGGACCCCACAAATAGCGACCACTCCACCCCACAGCTGGCTCTGCAGTAGCCGAAAGGACAGATTGACAGTTAGTACCCCTTGTGCAAGAGCAATGCCAAACATAGTTCCATTGCCAGGGCTCACTCCCGCTGCAGCCCCACAGCAAGCCCTTCAAATACTGAGTGTAGAGAGAGACCGGGACACAGGTGCTTAAGGCTGAAGGGGTAGGAGAAGTCCCATCAGCCATGGGTCCATCATGTCAGTAGGGAGGTGCACAGCCGGATGTGCCCAGGAGTGCTCGTTTCCTCTCTTGGAAGTGGCCTTGATTGCTCTTTGTAGGCTAGTACAATCAGCTCCATCACCAGAATGAGAAAAAAACCCATGGCGAGAATGAACTGCAGTGGAAAATGAAGTGTGATTTGGAGAGCACTTAGGGCCTCATCTATAAGCAGCCAGGCAGTCTGGAAGCAAGGTGGCCAGAAAAACACCACCCACAAAGCAGCTCACCAGGCTCAGGATTTTCTTTCTGGAGGCTGAGGTCTCAAAGTTGGTGCTGGGACATCGAAGCACACAGATGGGCACTAGGCTGCAGAACAGGGTGAGCAACAGCAGTACCTCCAGGGCACCCATCTTTACCTCCAGCCCCACAGGCACAGCTTCTGGGCCCCATACCAGCCACTCTGGCTTTTTCCAGGGCACCATGGTGGTGGTAGCTTGGAGGGCAGGGGGTGCCTAAGTTCCCTGTCCATACCTGTGAAACTCTGATCTCACAGGAGCCTCGCTCGACTCCAGAACATTTAAAAGCAAAGCCTTGAAAGAAAATTTAGGTGGGCTACAAGTTAAAAAAAAAATTCCTAGAAGAATTAAAGCAAATGTTTAAGAAGCTCAAAACTTATTTTTAAAAACTAAAGAGGGGGATTCTGGGAGGATGACAGAATGAGGCAGGAAATTACCTGGCTCTCCTAAATCTCCCCACAAACAATATAAAGTAGCGCCTCAGAGTGAACTTTGATTGGCAGAAATAATTTAAAGTCTGGTAAAGCAGTTGACCACCTAAGACAACTTCATAGGATGTGAGGAAAGATCCCACCTCCTGAGGTCTTTGACTTGTTTGTAGTGCAGTACCTCTGCCCAGATATTGCTGAATCAACAAACAAGCTATGGGGGCAGCTGTGTCCCAGTGGCATCCTCAGCTTCTGGAACTTTCACCCCACAAATAGCAGTTGGAGTTGGACATTGGGTCAAGGGAAGATTACAGGGCCCTGTGGTGGTGCTGAATGCCAGGTCCAGGTGCACTGATCTGATACATTTTAGAGCTGTGGCTGTGGGGTGAGGAGGAATCAGTACATACTGGGTAAGTGTGGTCACAGAAGGCAAGGGCCCTGTCGGCTGTGGGCACTTGTGGAGTCCCCAGTTTTGGTTTCAGGGCAGAGGGGTGAAGTGAAGCTTACAGCTGTAGGAGAGACCACGGAACAAAAGCATCTGAGGTGACAGCATTTCAGAAGGACCTGATTGTGGGTCAAGGGCTGAGAGGAATACTTGAAGTTAGGGTCCTGGATAGAGCTTAGAAAAAATAGCACAAAAACCCTAAAGCCTGATATGCCCCCACACCTTAGGACTAGAGCCTGATTTTAACACAAATTAACAGACAAAAAATAAGCTGCTAAAATGAGTAAGTGAAAGAGAAAGAACCCAACCATACGTAGCTATTATGGTGATAGAGAAGATCAAGGTTCAAATGCAGAAGATAGTGAAGTTAAAATAGCTACTTCACTCCCAAAGAAAAAAACAAAATGGTCAGAAGCTGAAAAAGTTTAAAGAGTTTAAAGTTGAAACAGTTTAAAAAGGACTTTAAAAATCAAATAAGGACAGTCTGAGGAAAGTTTAGGAAAAAATAAGTAATAAAAGAATATAAGAAATTCAACCAATTAGAAAAAAAAGATCTAAAAATTTACAGAAGAAAATAACTCCTTAAAAATTAAAATTGGGCAAAGGGAAGTCAATGACTTTATAAGACACCAAGAAATAATAAAATAAAAAGAATGAAGAAATAGAAGAGAATGTAAAACATCTCAGAAAAACAACTGACTTGGAGAATAGATCAAAGATCTCATATATTATCTAATATAAGAATTATTGTACTACTTGAAAACTGTGATCAGAAAAAGAGTCTAGATACTATACTTAAAGAGATTAAGGGTAATTTCCCCTGAAGTTTTAAAATGAGAAGGTAAAATAAAAACAGAAAAAAATCTGCCAATCACCACCTGAAAGATCCCAAGATGAAAACTCACAGGGATATCATAGTTAAGTTTTAAAGCTCCCAAGTCAAGGAGAAAAATACAAACAACTAGGAAAAAAATTTAAAATACTATGGAGCTACATTCAGGATAACACAAGACTTAGCAATTTCTAAAAGACTGAGTCATGGAGCAATATATTCTGAAGAGAAAAGGAGCTGGGCTTGCAACCAAGAATAACTTAATCAGCAAAGCTGTGTTATCCTGAATGGAATAAAAAAAAAAAATTGACATTTAATGAACAAAAGGGCTTTCAGGTATTTGTAAAGAAAAGATCAGAACTAAATAGAAAATGTGACCTAACTACTAAATTCAAGAGAAGGTTAAAGACCAATTATAAAGGTCTTAATAAGGTCAAAATCTTTACTTCTTATAAAGGAAAACATTATCTGTAACTCTAAGAATGTTATTTGAGTAGAAAGTCTTCAGAAAGACTTACATGAAATGATGCAAAGTGAAGTGAGCAGAACCAGGAGAATGTTGTAGACAGTAACAGCCATACTATAGGATGATCAACTGTGAATGAAGTAGCTATTCTCAGCAATATAATCATCCAAAACAACTCATGATGAAAAATACTATCCACCCCCAGAGGGGGGAAAAATGGATGCAGTCTGAATGCAGATTGAAGCATAATATTTTTCACTTTCTGTATTTTTTTTATCATTTGTGTCTGTCTTCTTTGATACCATGACTAATATGGTAATCACATCATGCCTAACATAACAAATTACTGTTTCAGGGAGGAGGGAGGGAGAAAATTTGGGACTCAAAATGAAGGTTAAAAGTTGTTTTTACATGTAACTGGGGGAAAATAAAATATTTTTTTCAGTTGCAATTTTTATCTGCAAATTTGTTGCAGATAAAATAATTTCACAAAATATTACAGAGTAGACCAGCTTTCCCACCTATACTTCAACAAATATTTTTTTTTGCAAAGATTTTGTGTAGGATGGGTAATGTTTTTATTTCTTTCTCTTATTTTAGTATTTTATTTTTATCTTTCCCCCAGTTACATGTAGAAACAAATTTTAACATTCATCTTGCAAACTCCTGAGTTCCAAATCCTCTTCCTTCTTCCTCCCTTCCCCTTTCCCCCCATTAAGAAGGCGAGTAGTTCAATATAGGTTATTGATGTGTAGTCATGCAAAACATATTCATAAGTCATTTTGTGAAAGAAAACACAGACAAAAAAGACCCTCAAGAAAAATTTTTTAAAAAGTATTCTTCAATCTGTATTCGGACTCCATCAATTCTCTAGGGAAGGATAGCATTTTTCATCATAAGCCCTTCAGAATTGTCTGGGATCATTGTATTGCTGAGAATAACTAAGTCATCCACAGCTGATCTGTTACTTTGTACACTGTACATTTCACTTTGCATCAACCCATTAAAGTCCCGGTTTTTCTGAGAGCATCCTGCTTATCATTTCTTATAGTACAATAGTATTCCATCATAATCATATACCACAACTTGTTCAGTTGTTCCACAATTGATGAGCATCCCCTCAATTTCTTGTTTGTTTGTTTGTTTTTGTTTTTGGAGGGCAGTTGGGGTTAAGTGACTTGCCCAAGGTCACTCAGCTAGGTTTTTGTGTGTGTGTGTGTGTGTGTTAAGTGTCTGAGGCCAGATTTGAACTCAGGTACTCCTGACTCCAGGGCCGGTGCTCTATGCACTGTGCCACCTAGCCGCCCCCATCCCCTCAATTTCTAATTCTTTGCCCCCAGAAAAGAAGTGCTATAAATATTTTTTGTACATATGGGTCCTTATTGTTTTTTCTCTATTGGGATACAGACTTAGTAGTGGTATTGCCACGTCAAAGGGCCTGCATAGTTGTATAGCCTTTTGGGCATAGTTCCAAATTGCTCTTCAGAATAGTTGAATCAGTTCACAACTCCACCAATGTCTCATTTTCTCCACATCCCTTCCAACATTTGTCATTTATCTTTTCTGTCCCATTAGCTAATCTAATAGCTATGAGGTAGTATTTCGGAATTGTTTTAATTTGCATTTCTCCAATCAATAGAGCATTAGAGAAGATGGGGGGGGGCGGAGCCAAGATGGCGGCGTAGAAGAAGCAAGATCCCGCAGCTCCCACACCGCCACCCTAAACACCCAGAAAATACGAGCCCAGACAAAGTCTAGGAAAGTCTAGGACTCTCAGACTCACACAAATCCAGAGAACCCATCTCTCGCTGAAGGCAGCTCGGCAGCAGGGGCTCAGCGCGGCCTCAGGAGTGGAGGCTGGAACAGCCAGAAGCCGAGACCGCGGCCAGGCCTGGGACGGTGGGAAGGAGCTGAGCCGAGCCCCGCAGCCAGCCTGCAGCGGTTCTACAGCCTCCAGCACCCCCACATCTGCCAAGGCGTGAGGAGCAGGACGGGAGAGAGGCAGCTCGC
>CM053597.1:32339796-32354750 GCA_028646575.1 Pseudocheirus occidentalis | reverse complement strand
TTGCCACCTGGGGGGGGTGGGGTGGTAGATGGGGAGGAAGGGGAGAAAAATCTATAACTGAAGTGACTATGGAACAGAATCTTGTAACCTAAAAGTGAACAAACAAGTTAATTAAAAAAAAATAATAATGAGGGGGAAAAAAAAAAGTCCTGAACTGCATTTGGAGGGGTTGGAAATGGTCTTCTAAACCAATTACAGAAGTGTCTGGAATTTCCCTCCACATGAGTGTCCCACAGATGACTCAGACCCAGAGCATCCCAGGCAGAACTTGTCACACCCTTCCTAGCTTGCTCCTGCCTCTTTTTCCGGCCTTCTAAGCACTCGGGTTCATAAGCACGAAGCTGTCCTCCTCAGCCCATCCCTAGTCAGCTGTCCCGTCTTGGTTATTCTCCCTCCACAGCATCTTATTTCTGTCTGCTTCCTAGTCAGACCGCTTCTGCCTTCGTTCTTTTCTCGTGGCCTCGGCTGAATGAATGTTGGTTGACCTCCTCCACAGAGCTGCTGGGTTATTTCCAAAACACCAAACCCAGCGGATTACTCCTCTATTTAAAAGTCTTGGGTGTCTGAGCCTCTTTCTCCATATTGCAGCTCTCCCTCTGGTCAAGGTCACTTGCTAGCCGTGGCCTCTTCTCCCAGAGGCCAGGAACACGGGACTACAGGGAACTACAGAGCACGGCCCAAGCGTTGGCTCCTCCCTCCTCCTTGTACATTGTATTTACTTATTTGTGTGCATGTCCCTCCTTCATCCCCCACCCATTCACCCGCTGCAAGCTCCTGGAGAGAAGGGCTGCTGTCCCTAGTGCCTCACGCACAGGTGATAGGAGGGCTTACTGTTGTTTTTTCAGGTTTGGTTGGACTAGACGGTCTCTGGGGGCTGTTCTTAACTGCACCTCGCACCCACATGTGCTTGGGAATGGCTGCCCGGCTAATCAGATGTGAACACCCTGACTGGGAATTCTTTTCCATCCTCACCTCGCTAAGTCCTGGCCTGCTTGCCCAACGGCCTCCCCTCAGCACACGCACACGTGAACACAGGGAGAGTTGACCCCTTTTTTCTGTAATGGAGGAAAACAAGCAGATACCGCTGTTTGCTGGCTATGCAGAGTCTAGTGTTCTGAATCCGTAACGTCCTGTTTCTTTCTACTAAACCAGGGAGGGAAGGGGAAGCGTGTTATGTGATCTGTTGTCATTCGTAATGAAGCAAAGTCTAGCAGCCCTTTAGTGCAGTAGATTTTTTTTAGCTGATCTAGAAAGGAAGAGTGTGCGTGTGCGTGTACATGTGTGTGCACACGCACATATTTAAGAAGCACTGTGTAAGCACTCGGTGCTGGGTAGTTTTGCCAGAGTATGAGGTTGGCAGGTTTTCTGTGCTCTGCCCTTTGTCCCCTCCTGCCACACCGGCTTCCTGGCTGTTGGTGCACAGAGGGGGTCCTCTGTTTGGCTTTAGGCTGAGCCCAAGTTCTACAGAACAGATTCTTTTTATGGAGGGGGTTTGTTCTGTGAGGTTTGGATTCAGTGGAAGAGCTGCCCTTGAGGCCTCGAGGCCGCAGGTTCCTCACCCCTGCCAAATCGCTCCCGACTCTGGGGTTTTCGGGTGTGTATCATATGCACGTCTTCTCCCTCACTAGATTGTGAGATCCTTGGGAGAACAATCTGTTTTGTTTTTCTGACCATTCTTACTTGCCTCCAGTATGTGAGCTCAGTGCCTCATGAATGCTTGGCTAATGATAGTGCATATACATGGTGCCTGCTGTATGCCAGACTCTGCTAAGAGCATTTGATCCTCACAACCCTGCCAGATGGGTGCTGTTATTACTTTCATTGTACAGAGGAGGAAACTGAGGTGACAGGTTAGGTGACTTGCCCAAGGTCACACTAGCTAGCAAGCATCTGAGGCAGAGTTGAACTCACTTCTTCCTGACTTTGGGTTCAGCTCTGTGTTTCATGCTGTACTTTTGTTGCCTCTTAACTGACTTCCCAGGCCCCGGTACCCATGGAAGCCTGCTTGCCCTCCGATAGACCCTCCCCTCGGAGGTGGAGGTCTGCCAGCCCGTTCTGTCCTTCAGGCCCCTCATCTGACCTGCACCTTTGTCAGCTGTTCTCACTGAACTGTGCCTTTCATGGGTGTTCCCTTCCCCCCAACAAGAGCTCAAGTTTCTCAAACAGGAATGTTGTTTTCTCATCCATGATACACATAAGTGCTTCTTTCATTCGCAGCGCTGTCTCCCTCCTTTATCCCACCATTAGACTAAACTTTTGTAAGGTCATCACTGAGTGTCTTTACTACTTCTCTGTTAATTACTTTGGAAGTGAGAAGAGGAAATTAGAAGAGGTAAATGTAGGTTTGCTGTAAATGGTAAAACTCAGGACTGTATGCAAAGGAACCGGGCTGCTTAGAGGCCTGGCAGGATCACCACCCCATTCTCCATGGAGATTTCTAAAGATTCCTAGCTGTGCTGTTGGGCAGCCAGGGTCCTCTAGTCTCTCTCAGCTGAGTCTGTGATTCCTTGATGAATGCAGGAAGCATTTGTGGACAAACATCCAAAGAATCTACACTTTCCTAGGTGCTTCATTTCTCTTGATTTTATTCACCTTGAGAATTCTTGACTCCACTAATGAGCTACCCTATGGTTTATTCCGCCTGTGTCCTCCATTTACTTGGTAATTACCTATTAAATGCTTTGATCAAGAAAAGAGAAAATGAATGAACTGAAACTGCTGTTCTTGTGAGTAATTCTGGTCTGTAGTATGGTCAAGAAGGATCAGTTAGTTTTAGCCTACAGTTCCTACAAGGGAGGCAGGAGAGAGGATTATATCTGAACCAGAAAAATATATAATTAAAATCTGTGACGTGTAGGAATTTAACTGCCACTGGATGAAAATGGGGCTGGTGGGTAGTGCTGTTCTAATGTTTGTTTTTTTATTAGTATGGCCTAGGAAGTGGAGAGCCAGGAGATCTGGGTCCAAGCTGCATTCTCCCCCTTGTAATGGATGAAATCATGGTCTTGGTGAAGAGACCTGGGTTCATCCCTTACTGAATGGTTAACAGGCCAGGTAAGGGCACCACCTGGTGGCACAATAGAGGACAGCCAGGGACTTTGTTCAGATCCATCATCTCCAGGGTAAAATGACAAAATCTTGTCGGGTATTAGAACATTTCCACCACATAAAGATGTAAATTTCTGGTACAAATTTTTTCCTGTCCTATCTAAGCCATCCTAAAAAGGACCAGCTATATATTTCTTTCCCACCTCCCTTAAGCCCAGAACCCTCAAGGAAGTAACTCTCCTGAATGCTAGTAACACTCATCATATATTGATTCATCTTTCCAGATAAGCTATAAACTCCTTGAGGGAAGGAACCATGTCCTAGACATCTTGTTTCTCACAGAAGAGCTTTCTTTCAGTGATCTACAACCTAGAATTGTAGTTTATATCTTTCTGGGGGATGGTGTGCTACATATATAATATGCCATAGAGAAAATCTTAACCAAACATCAATACAAGCAAACATCAATGGTTGTTGAGTAAATACTATAGATGTTAAATGAGTATGCGATTGAATTAAAACCTGGAGCTTATAGTAGATTTACATGTGTACAGTTCTCAGCTGTGGCTTAGCTCAGTGCTGGTATTGGAATTTCTGATAATTCTATTAGAATGAACTGCTCTGTCTTTGCTGCTGCTTGCTGCCCACATTTCTACAAATCCTGACTTAAAAGTGACTGACTTAAAAATACATAGATATTTTGGTTTCTTACCTAAAATGAGGCATATATTTTTGGAAGCCTGTAATGCACCTGTATATTAATTACACTTTAATATGCTACATCCATAAGCCTTTGCTATAAAAACTAACTAAACAAATTCCATGCAGAAATAAAGACTCTTCCAATGAGTCTTTCTGACTCCAGGCCAGGCACTGTATCCACTGTGCCACTTAAACAAAACAAAAAACCCAAACTATACACAAATTGATTCATGACTGCATAGAAAAATGTAGGCCCAATGACTCTGAAATACACCTGTTGCTGATGAAACTCAGCACCAAAGATAACTAAATTTTTTATCCAGGCTTCTCTCTTCAATCACCACACAAATTCGTGACATTAACATTGCAAATTTTAATTTTCAAAATATTTCACATTAACTAAAAGAACAGACCCAAGTTAGTATATTCTTGGTCGCTTCAATTTATTTATTTCTGTAGGAGTTTTTCTCTTCTGTGATAATCCTGTCCCAGTTTCCTTATTATTTTGGAGAAATGAGACTGCTTCAGGTAGAGAATAATTCTCTAGTGACGGAGGAGATTCCTGTAAAACAAAAATACTCTTTATTTCCCCTCTATCCTCCCAGCTCTCAAAATGCTATAGTTTCCAAAAGTACATCTGATTTGGAAGTGTGAAAAAGGGGAAATTACAAATATAAATTCCAGGATTCTTAAAAAGGTTCTTCAGATTTTTTAACAGTGAGAGCCATTTAACTAGGTGAGAGCCATTATAAAACTTTAAAAAAGTCATCAGATAAATGGAGATGTCTTAGACCAATGGTGGAAGCAGTTGTTCCAATAAGGTATATATTATGGAACAGGACATCATAAGCACTAAAGTACGGATAATGCCTTTTTTGATTTAATGCTTTCTGGCTGCAGTGAATTAAAAAACAGTCCCACCAACCTGCATCAGGTAATCTGCAATATATTCTGGCTTTAAGCAGTTCACTTTTTGGGCAGCAGCTTCTGCGATGTTAACTCTGGTGTCGTCTGGTTTCAGCTTACTGAAGTCAGCAAAAAGGTGTGTGGCTTCTTTGAACAGAGGCACAGAATGACCAGGTAATACCTAGTAGTAAAACAAACCAGAATCATAGTCATTGGGCCAGAGGAGATGATTCCATGGTCTCCCTTTATTGATTACCACATCTCAGAAAACATGGAAAAAAAAGTTAATTTCAAGTAAAAAAAAGTGATTCAATACAATTCAGTTCATCTTGGTTCAACAAACCTTTGCTCCTCCAGACTGAAGAAGACGCCGAAATCCTGCTTCTCTGGACTGATCGACATTTAAAATCACCTTCCACCCACTAAAAGCCCCCTACAACAAAAGAAAGGCAAGTGTTTAAATCAGTCTGAAAGGAGAATCTTCTCCCTAAACCAAAAACCAGTGCTAGGAACTGACACTGATGATAATAAAAAAAAATGTTGCCTAATAAAAAAGCTTGACCTGTGTTCAGCATTTTCTAGCGTCTTTTTAAACCATGAGGTAAAAGCAAGATTCCCTCTTGTTTCATGTTTGAATTTTCCTAACTATTGCTTAAGTGCTGTATGAAATCATGTTCTGAAGAAAAAGAGGTATACAAAGAGGAAATAGAGGTAGACAATTATTTGGAGAAAATATGAAGAAAAATCCCTTTTAAGAGGTTTTTAAAAGTTGGTTAGGTGGGATAAAAAAAAAAATAGCCACATGCCAAAAGGTGTTTGGACTGATGCAGTGTCAACAAGAATTGCTGTCTTTCTATGTTAATAGCAATTGTAATGTATATATGAAATACTCAGGAAGACAAGAACTATTTAAACATATGAAAATGAAAATATCATGTACAATAAAAAAAGATAACAGGGAGAACTAGGTGCCATGTACACAGGAAAATGTAATAATCCCTACCCTTAAGGTGCTTAGATTCTACTAGGTTAATAATACCAAAATTAGATATGTGTATGCTTTTTATGAATGTACACACACACACACATATGAATAAAATGTTTACCAAAATGAAAGTACAATGTAAAATAACATAACTTGTGTTGTTAAGGGATTAGTGCTGAATGCAATCTATCTGAAATTGCAAAGGTGCCCAATCCCTGCCGAGGTGGCCGATCCCCGTACTGAGAAGATCCCAGATCCACTCTATATACAGACACACACACGCAAAGACACACATACTTCAACAATGCCTTCCTCTTGTTTTTTCCGAATCCTTTTCCTCCATCTCATTGCAGCAAGTGCTAGTTTCCTCTGCTGTACATTGATTCCAGCCAAAACATCAAGTATGGAACTACTTCCCCATTCATATTCTTCTTCCTAGAAAATTTCAGACTCAGTAAACTCTTTTTGGCTTTTAATAAAATTGTATCCTGAAGACATGTCTGATTCAGAATCATCAAATAACCACCATGATAAATAGCACTTTTTGAGACTTGGTTAAAAGGTAGCAGTGAGTGCCAAGTTCCTAACTTTTCACAGACCTAAGAGAGTTCTCCTCTTACCTACAAAAAATAAAAAAGCATCAGGAAGCTTTCACAACCCCATGCTGAACATGAATTTAGAGGGTAGACAAGGAATCCCTCTACTTTTTATGATAAAAGCAGTTAATGTAAGAATACCTTGCTGTCAGATATTTTAAATCATTCTTCTAATTAAAGTCTTATTAAGCTTAAATGTTCTACCATAAATAATATCAGAGAACAGCAATGTGAAAGCTCAAAGCTAGCAAAACAAAACAAAAAAAAACCCCAAATTGTTATTCTAGTTAAGGTCTCTTGAATGCTATGGAGAACAGAGATATTAAAATTCAAGTAACTGAAATTTTAAAAAAATCTGGTCATTTGAACTCTTACTATTTTTTTATACTTCTGGTGTCATGGAGTAAGTTGTGATTTAGTGACTTTAGTTAGGTGAATTGTTAGTGTTCTTTAATTACCTCAAGAAAAATTAATGCATACCTGGACAAAGTGTCCAGCTGCTCTGCAAGCCTCAAGGTATGAGCGATGAAGTATCCACTTTCCAGCAGCCATTGAAGCCAAATACTTCTCATTCCGAAGAGGATGTCCCACAATAATGTGTGTACAGCTTGGATCAAAGCACTGTTTCTCTAGCACAAGGCCACCTAAAAGGATAGAGTAATTAGTTATGCTTTTAAAACACATTCATTTCAAGGCAGTTTTTCCAATTCTTAGTTGACTAGAGAACACCTAGTGTAAAAAAAAAACCAAAACACTTTTATTCCATAAGCTTTTCCTATACAGTCCAAATGTAACATTGAAAATAGTGAAATCATCACCTATGATGAAAGACACATGTAGTCATTAATAGAAAAAACTTTTGATGTTTCAGAGAAATTTAGTAGAGATTAGCAAAGGTAAAGGAAACTTATTACATGTGCTCAAGAGAATGACATCATGATGGGGGTCAGGGTACAGAAAGTAGTGGATGAGTGATGTCTTGACTTGGGAGTAAATTGGATTTAAGTGAGGCAGAGCTTCGTAAAGCCAGCCTCAATCTGGTTACAGAGTCATTGAAGTTCAGTTGTAAGACAAATGCCAAGATGGTTGGAGATGGCCCAGGATGCAGTGGCTGACCAAGCTCTAACTCAGCTGTTCTCAACCTGTGGGTCACAACCCCTTTGGGGGTTGAACGGGGTTGCCAAAGACCATCGGAAAACACATTTCCTTTTTCTTTTTTTTTTTTGCTTTTTTGGAGGGCAGTTGGGGTTAAGTGACTTGCCCAAGGTCACACGACTAGTTTTTGTGTGTTAAGTGTCTGAGGCCGGATTTGAACTCAGGTACTCCTGACTCCAGGGCCGGAGCTCTACTCACTGCGCCACCTAGCCGCCCCTGGAAAATAAATTTCCAATGGTCTTAGGAACCAAGACACTGCTTCTCTGTCTCCAGGCAGGTCCAACCACATACAGACAGGCCCACATAAGAGTATTAAAGGGTCGTGGCATTAGGAAGGTTGAGAACCACTGCAAGTGCTCTGAAGTTTCTGCTTCAGCCATTCTCTCTTTCTGCTAAGACCAGGGTGGGGTCACATGCATGCTACAGCTTCTTGGAGCCACTGGTGAGAGTTGGATGACAAGTGCACATCAAAGGTGAATAAATGGCTTTGAAAAAGGCTGGCAACTTTCACACCAGAGGGGCTGGACCTCTCTGAGCATCCAATGGCACATATACATACGTATATGTTAAAAGAATGACAAAAATTTGGGCGTGGTTGCAAAAAAGGGAAAAAATATAATCTCTAACTTTCCATTTCTCTTTTAGACTATGTATTAATAGGCTTAATGGTCAGTCCTCAGGTTGCTTTTTTAACCTTAAAGATACCTATCATACCAATCATTCAAAGCTTACAACATCATAATGACAAAACATAATATCTAACATTTACATGGTGCTATTCTACGCTAAGCCAATGGTTCGCGTTATGTTCAATTTGCAACAATGAAAATACATCCTGCATATCAGATATTTATATTACGATTCATAACAGTAGCAAAATTAGTTATGAAGTAGCAATGAAAATAATTGTATGGTTGGGGGTCACCACAACATGAGGAACTGTATTAAAGGGTCGCAGCATTAGGAAAGTTGAGAACCTCTGCTAAGCACTTTACAATGATTATTTCATTTGATCCTCATCTACCTGGGGAGCTAGGTGCAATTATTACCCTCATTTCACGGTGAGGAAACCGAGGCAGTCCTTGAGTGACTTGCCCAAAATCGCAGTGAGCTTCTGAAGCTTCCAGACATGTCTGTCTTTTGTTACATCTCACTCAACAGAGCACACACTAAATAAGAGGTGGATCTTCAAAAAGCCTAAAAACAAGAGGCTGACTGGTTACACATGAGCACGCTGAAGGTCAGAAACACTACCCAGCCATGCATCACAAAACAACAGGCAGGCTGAGGTCTTCCAAACCCCAGCCCAACACTCCTTCTGCTATGCCCCAAAGTCTTCTCCTAGGAACACAACATCATCTCTGGTCTTCAGAAGAGGCTGCTGTCCTTTCGGTAAAGTACTGATTCGTTTACTAAGACATTTTGTTTTGTGCAAACACTATTTTCCAAACTAGGGGGGGTGGGGTGGGGTACGGAAGGGAGGAAAGACAAAATGGTAAAAATACTTCCGGACAGGTGATATTTAGATTACTTGGGCCTGTAAAATGATATCCCCTAACTGGGCAGACTCTTAATGTTCTGTACTGGATCTTTTTCTCATCACTTTCCATATATTCTTGTGCTTAATTATGCCATCACTATGCAAATCATTCCCAAATCTCTGTGTCAAGTCCTCGTTTCTTTTCCTGAGTCACATACTTCTGCCTCCCTCCTGATTATTTCAAAATAGATGGCTGAGTAGCCACTTCAATCTCAGTAAGTCAAAATAACTCAATCTTCTCCCTACCTAAGTTCTTCCACCTGTGAATTTACATATTTCTGTTCAAGGTAACAAACACTACCCTTCCAACCACCCAGGTTAGTCTACCTACAATCTTGGTGTTGTGCTCCCTATCCATCACCCCTCATATCTAGGACTTTCCAACATCTTGTTATTTCTACCTTCACTTTTTTATTTTTTATTAACCATCTCCGTCTTCCCCTTTCTTTGTACTCACATAGACACCACCCTAGTTCAGGCCCTCATCACCTCTGGCCCATATTATTCCAACAGCCTTCTAACTGGCCTCCCCGCCTTGCCTCTTCTTCTTTTCCTAAAGTGCACATCTGACAATGTCACTTTAATTTCTCCCTCAAGTATGAACTTTTCTGGCTTTTAAATCCCTTTACAACCAGCCTACAGCCTGCCTTTTCTACCTTATTTTACATTGTTTCCCTTCCTACGTTGTATAATCCAGTTAAACTGGCTTTTTACTGTTCCTTATATGACCCTTAATCTCCCATCTCTGTACTTTGACAGAGGCTAGTCCCCATATCTTAACTACAGTCCCACTGCACCTGCCTCTACCTCTTGGAATTCCTTGCTTGCTTCAAAATTCTGTTTAAGCACGAAGTCTTTCCTCATTGCCCACTGGCCACTAAGGCCCTCCTACTTTTTTTTACTTTATTGTGAATACATTTGAATGTAACCTCCTGGAAGGCAAGTGCCATTTTACCTTTGTCATTGTACCCAGCACTTAGTGAGCACTTAATAAAGACTTCTCAATTGACTCACTCCAGGCTGTCATTCTAGACACGCTTACTCTAATTTGTAGCTTGCCCCATTGTATGCTGATAAGTTTTCAGTTCCTCCCTCAAAACCAGATTCTAAGCTATTATTTATTTTGCCTAGTAACATTCCCTCCTCCCACCACTCACTCTACTTTGCCATTTTTAAACCAATGTGGTATAGGTTGAGACTTGATGACTACGCTTGTTTGAGAATTATGTTAAAAACAGTCAAAAGTATAGAGCTTTACTACTGGGACTTTAAAGCTGCTATTTCAAGTTCTCTAGAGAGCTGAGGTTGCTAACTGGTTATTATTGTAACATTAAATTAATTAAAAGGTTACTCTACTTCCAGTGCAAGTCTACTTCAACATCAGTTTTATGAAAGACTTACAAACAAGGAACATTCACCAAACACACAAGGTCCCAGGATCTTAAATGTAAATCATGATGGATTAAGTTATTAGTACTTTGACACCACAATCTAATGGACTAGTAAACAGATTCTGGTCCTCGTTATGATTTGACTCATTATATGCCATACACATGACCTCTTCCATTCCAGTTTTTCTGGCTAAAAAACAGTTAGCAATATTTAACTACCTAACAAAATACTATGTAACCTTTTATGGTTTATCAAAAGTATTGTTACCTAATTCCTCAATCAGATGACAATAATCAATTCGCTCCTGAGGATTAAGAGATGATAGTTGAAATCGGTATTGCTTTTCTAATTCTTCATGTGTCTCCTCTGCCTGCACTGTCTGCAATGAAACAATTTCAGATTTAGAAAACATTCACATTTTAAGCAAATGTATGTTTAGCACATTTCTCTACAACTGACTGATTGCTTTCTGAACATTTAAAACAAACCTTTACGTTATTATGCTGGGAACATATTTTCTAGCTTTACCTTTTCTTTAGGGTGAGGAGCCACAGGTGGGTTGGCAAGGGGGAAAGCAATGCTGGGGGCTTGTGGCGTAGGGATGAGATGGCTGTCTTTTACTGTAGTTTCCAGGTCTTCACAAACTGGCTGTTTTGGGACCTCAGTTCCACACCCAACTCTAGAATCACAGGCCTCTGAGAGGAAATAAAATGCAGCAGTAGGATATCTGAATACAACAAAAACAAAGCTGAACACTAAGGGGAATTAAAAGTACATGTAAAAGATGCTGCCAATGTGTCTTAGGGATTTAAAAAACTGCTTATATATAAGAAACCATTACAGGAAGAAAATGCAAGCAAAGCTCTTCAGTGAAAGAAACAAACTGAAATTGAGATGATAAAAAAAAAAAGGAGAGACGACAGGAGGAATGTAAAGATGGTGTTGAGAGATGAAACAATTTGTTTTTATCAAAGTCATGAAGGACTCTGTGCCTGTCAGATAACCAAACTGTGCTTGGGATGCTTTTCCAAATTCCAACTTCACGAGGGCTTTAGTAATGATTCAAAACTGAATTTGCATTGGGATATGGTAGCTTTAGATGACAATAGTACTTTAATTTTGTCTAGACTGGAAGGTCTCTTCTCCAGTTCATCCAAGATTTAAAGGCTTTGTTTACAACGCCAGAAATTTGCGAACATGTATTTCTTTCATGTTATTTGTTAAAAATATAATCTCTTATTGAAATAGCTTGCACTCAAGAAAGAATGGCTATCTCCCAATATACTTTAGAGCAATTTCAAAAGATAAAAAAATCATAATTTAAGATCTTTATAGCTAATTTTTAATTTTTATGTTGTAACATACAAAAAGCTTAAGTAAAAAATAAGAAAATTAGACAAAGTTATATAACATTGAGAGGAAAGGCAAGGACAAAGATCAAATCAACAAAATGAACTATCATTCTTAGAAATAATTCATAAGTTTAAAGCTTTAGTATAAACAAAATGCTTTTCATTTCCTTTTAAATTCCCTATTACTACCACAAGCTATCTGATATTTTTAACAAGTAAAAACCGCCCTTATTAAATGTATTAATATAATTCTCTTTCACTACCATGTACAGCAATTGCAGAATCATGCAAAGATTCCTGGAAGGGTGAGTCTTCCAAATTCTTTATATTCGTTTGAAGTTCAGGATACTGCGTAGGACAGATGGGCCACTGAAAGCTGCTGGCCAACCTGGCTCTCTCCTCTCGTGCTGTAGGATCATCCCAAATGATCTGTTCACTCTGGGACGGCTCTGTATTGAAATCAGCAAGGGCTTGACGAGACTGCCTAAAGGAATATATGTAGAAAGTGATATTCAAACTACCTTTGCAATGGCAAAACCCATCTTGTCAAAATTCCTAACTCCCATGAAGATTAGCTTCTCTTGGAATTTAATTTCCTCAACTTGGGCTATTCAAATAGTATTAAATCAAATTTGTTCCAGTGTCTTAGGAATAGTTAATACATGCCCAATAGATAATTTTAAAAAAAAAAAGGCATTTTACTGAGGTGTTTATAGACTATAACATGACTGACAGGTTTCTTTTTTTTTGTGGGGTAGAAAGGAACACCCCTTTCCCTGTCCCCTGGAGAATGAACCCTGTCTTGTGACCAATAAAACAACAATTAAGAAAAAAAAAGTCAGTTATATTGAAATCTGATCACGTATATAATACTTTCTGTTCTAGATATGTCCCATAGGTAATTTTTCAGTAAACTGCAGTAGTTACTCTACCAATAATGGTATATATTCACATTATGACCATAAATTATATGAACAATAACAATTTAATGCAAGCATTTATTAAGGATCTGTGTGTCAGGTAATGTGGTAGCAGGGAGGCGGACAAAACTAAATCATTTTCTACCCTCAAGGAGTTTACATTCTAGCAGATGAAAAAACATGCATGTGGATAAGTAAATGCAAAGTAAATTTATTTTTAGAGGGAGAGAACAGAACAGAAGAGACCACACTGATAACAACCGAGGAATGAGAAAAGGTTTCTTTCAGAAAGTGTTACTTGAGCTAAACTTTGAACCTTGAAAAGAGCCAGGGACTCCAAAGGGAATGTGGGTGTGTGTTGGGAGAGGTGGGAGCTGAGGGGACGGACAGGTACAGAAGAGATGGGAGTAAACTCTCACAGATAGGGTAAACTGTAAACCAGGTCAACTTGGGTAGTCCATAGAATGGGTGAGGAAAAGTAACACTTATCTTAATGCTTTCTAGAGGGTCATGTAATGAGAATACTTTATAAATTAAATTGTTACAGGGAATAATAAAGTTCCTTGAGGATCCAAGATAAGTTACTCATAACAAAATATACTCTAAGATAGAAAGTGATTTTATTCCTATCTATACCAAATTTTGTATATTTTCCTCTTCAATTGTTACACAGAAAGTATAATTTTCTCTAAATACATCTATAGGGTCCTAAATTAAGAAAACTACCATCCTGTTTACTATGAGTCCTGAAAGTTTTAGTTTACCTCATAGGAATGTTGAGAAGCTATTCATTCTGACTCACCCCAACAGAATAAATTATTGAATGGTATTAGAAGTAATTTTTAAACTAGCAGAGGACTTATTCAGTTATCATCATTTAGTCAATGATATGCCAATAATGACAAGATATTGGTAATGCGTACTAGAATAATTTTTTTTCTCTAAATAATATGTTGAACACTAATATTAGTAAACATTTATATAATGCTTCAAGTTCTTTGTATTTAAAGGTCTTAAATTTATATGATGCTTGCCAGCTCTTCATATGTATTCAGAACAATCCAGTGAAGTAGGTACTATTATTATCCCCATTTTACAGATGAAATGGAGGTGAGAGATGACTTGCCTCAGGTCACAGAGTTAGTGTCTGAGGCAGTATTCTAACTCAGGTCTTTGTAACTCCAAGTACAACTCTCTATCCACAACACCACGCTGCCTTCTTAAAATGCTAATACATAAACAGATGAGAAAAATCTGCGCCTCTTCCCTTCCTTCGGGAGCCAGATACCTTAATGCTTCTAGGACTCGACTGCGGCTACTTCGTGCAGACCAGGCGCTATCAGGCGTTGAAGAAGAGCTGTCACAACCATTTCTGGAAAGGGAGTTCCTTTGCCCTTGGAGTTTTACCACTGATGTGGCAGACATTATTTCCTGCAGCTGTTTTTGGAAGCTCTTTCTCATTTCCAGAGTCTGTGTTAGAGCTTGGAATAACAAGAGAATCAGCACCTAAGTTCATGTTTTATTTCCTTTTTTCTTTTTCTCAAATGGGGTTTGGGATACATTTACATTCAGGCTCTGGCTAAGCACAAATTCATTTATTAAGCATTTCTTCAGTATCTATCTCATAGTATCATAGAACTAAGCCTGGATGAAACCAGGAAGAGATCATCTTTCCAGCCCCTTCCTTTATAGATACAGAGGCTTGTCCAACTGGCTCCACACATCAGATTCCAAAGCAAGAATGCTCATTATTGCAGTATGGTATTAGGTGCTAGGATACAAAGAAGCAGAAACTCTTGCCTTTGAGGGTCTTCACATCGTTTGAAGGCACATATATAACACATGTAATAATCACAACACATAATAAGGTACAGGAATTGCTCTCCTCCCTCTGAAATTTCATCCCATTTCTTCCTTCTTGGTTATAATAGGACATTTTATGTCCCCAGTTCTGTGAGGACAAGAATAATGCTACCTTTAGCATCCAGCATTGGCAGCTGCTCTATTAAGAGTTGTAGAAGAACAGCATGATGAGTGAATGGATACATAAATGACAGGTTAGTCCAAAGTAAAAACTGAGGTAACCCAACAATAAGTAGATGTTAGCCAATTATTTAAAGGCAACAATAAGGATCATCATGGATTTAGAGCTGCCACAGTACTCAAGGTCATCTCATCAAACTCCCATCTTATAACTGGGGAATCTGAAGCTCCTGGAGGTGACATGAGCTGGTCAAACAAGTGGCATAACCAGAAGCCAAGGCCTCTGACTCTAAATCCAGCACTCTGTCCATTTCTTTTTTCCCACTGGACGAACATTTTATTTAATTTTTCTATGTCCTTCACTTACTCCTCCCC
>CM053597.1:32306961-32331771 GCA_028646575.1 Pseudocheirus occidentalis | reverse complement strand
CAGATTGTGGGAGGGGCCTTACAGTGGGATCAATGTTCTGGACTGGGGGGTAGGGGCAAAAAGGGGAGAAAATTTGTAACTCAAAACCTTGTGGAAATGAATGATGTAACCAAGAAAATAAATTAAAATTAAATTAAGTACATAACTTACCTAAAACAAGGTGTGAAAACATCTGGATAAGGCATCTTTCTGAAGCACCAAATTATTCATAACTTGCCAAGTTGGAAGGCACCCAACACTGTGTCCCAGGGATCCATGGGCCACTTGGTGCTGTTTTAGCATTTTCATCAATGACTTGGAAAGGCACAGATCACACACTTATTTTTACTGGCAGATGATGCAAAGGTGATAATAAATACAATGGATGACAGGATTCAAAAAGGCCCTGACAGGCTAAAACATTTTGCTGCATCTATTAAGATAAATGCAAAATCACAAAATTTAGCACTTGAGAGGACCATCAGGAGCCACCCAGCCCAACCCAAACTCAAAAGGAATGTCCGTTCAAACATACCTTGAGAGCTAGTCATCCAGATTCTGCTAAAAACCTGCAATCTGGGAGAGCCCAATACTTGAAGTGGTTCATTGCACTTCTGGATCACCGACTGTGATGTTAGGAAGTTTTTCCCTGATACAAAGCCTGTTTTCCTCCTTTGGAAACTTGCACCCTCTATTAATACCTCTTACAGGTGAGAACCCTTCACACACTTCAGACAGCTATCATTCCGAAATGTATCCCTAGTTCCTTCTGCCCTTCTTCCCATGACAGTGGTTCAGTGTCCTCGAGCCTGCAACAATCCACTGGTTCCACCACAGCTTTCAAGATGAACTTCTATCAAGTACTTGCAGATGGCTTTTTGAACTCAAGTGTAAACTTTAAACTTTTTTTTTACAAAAATCACCACTGAATTTCATCTTACCCCTAATCAAAATCTTGCATCAAGAACTCATTTTGAACAAAAAGTTCAATATAAAAGTGACTAAAATATCTATATGCCTCATACCCAGAGATCACACTGTTGGCTAGACTTACTCTCAAAAATACACCGAAATGTTGTTGGAACGTTTCTGGCAGGAAAAAAAAAAGGGGGGGGGAGCAGCCAGGTAGCAGTGAATAGAGCATCTATCCTGAAGTCAGGAGGACCTGAGTTCAAATCCAGACTCAAAACTCTTTTAACACTTACTAGCTGTGGGACCTTGGGTAAGTCACTTAACCCCCATTACTCTGCCTTCCCCCTTCCAAAAAAAAAAAAAGGCACAGGAATCTACACAACTTAGTGAATCAAGTGCTGGGCCAGGGACACCTGAATGCAAATCCAACCTCTGATACTAGCTGTAAGATCTGGGACATGTTCACTTTCTTTTCTTGTCCTGCTCCAGCAGTAAAATGACATGTGTGTAAATACCTAACTTTAAAGCCCTATATAAGTGTCAGTTATTTCAAACAAAATAAACGGCCATCAATTGGAGAATAGACAAACCAAGTAGGAGAGCATGAAATATAACAGCTCCAAGAAGAAACAGCCGAAGAATTCAGAGAAGCACAGGGCGCATGAACTAAGAAAGCAGAAACAGCGACAAAGCAGGGAGGTACTAAATAAAGCCAAGCAAGTTATGACAAAGCTTTGGCACAAAAAATTTGAGAAAATCTATCTCCCTTCACTTCACTATAGAGGTGAAAATGGGGAATTACTGCCCAATTTAACATATCAAATTAATTATGCCTAGTTTTGCTTTTCCCCCCAAAAATCTCTTAAATGAGGGACGGTTTGCTAGGATGAGGAACGTGATTCAAAAATCAAAACCAACAAAACTGTGTTTAAAGGAATAGGAGAAATAAGTGCCTATAGAACAGAAGGCACAAAATGGAAACAGCAAAAACCCATTAACCCACGGGAGGCAGTCTATTCAGGGAGGGCCAACCCATGGCCCTGTGACAACACACACAAGTATCGGTAATAAATAGGGAGAACCTGATTCGATTGCAAGGAGGCAGACTGAACCTCCATCACACACACTTGGTGAAATGAGACTGTGACTGAACCAAAGCTATGGAAGAGAATACAGAACTTACTCTGCTGGCTTTAAGTCCCAACCATTTATTTGTCTATGTAACCCTGGGATAAGTCACTTAACCTGAGATTCAATTTCTTCATCTGTAAATCCAGAATAAAGCTGAATAGGCCAGGTTCTGTAATACCCAAAGGCAGGTCCTCCTCATGGCAGTTTTCAAGATGGAACATCTGACATCAGCTTGTCATTTGCTTCTCTCATAAAGTATTACACAAAATGTTCTGGGGAAAATCCTGTTGTTTGAGCATTTTGCCTGATTTCTTTAAAATGTCACTATATTTGTAAATTTACATGACAATTCTAGAAAAGTCAGTGGTATGTGGAACAAAGGCAAGAACAAGTCTTCCAGTGGAGTCCCAGCAGCCAAGTCTTGATGTGGGCATGTGCCCTCAATCAACAAATTTTTGGTTATGAGAGTAAGGACAGTAATAACAGAAAAAGTAGGCATTACATTTTGAATCAGGAAGGATCTGGGTTAAAATCTCATTGGAGATCACACTGCTGCTAGACTTACTTTCCGAAATCTCTAAGAACAGTCGCACAAAAATGTTGGTGGAATCTTTCTGGCAAAAAATAAAAAAGCCAGACACAGGAATTTACAGTTTAGCGAATCAAGTGCTAGGTCAGGGACTCCTGAATGCAAACCCAACCTTGTATACTTGTTAGCTACAAGATCCGGTACAAGTTCACTTACTTGTCCCTTCTTGTCCTGTTCCATTGGTAAAATGGGGTTATGTGTAAATACTTGCTAACTTAAAGGCCCTATATAAATATCAGTTATCTGAAACAAGGCCAAGTCACAAGCTCAGTCAGTAAAACAATTAGAAACTACTGCCTAGATGACCCGCCTCAGCCTGAGAAGCAGCTCAAAACAACAATGCGCATAATATAGATTGAAGCAAATCTCTTAAGTGGCATAGCATCAATTTTTGTCCCAGGATCTGGTTTCCCAGAACATAAAGAACATGCTATGGAAGAGCAGTGTGCAAACCTCAGGGCCCTATACAAAGGCTGCTATTATTACCAGGGTTTAGCAATGTCTTGAGCATGCTAAAATGAGGTGGTTCAAACCACTCAATCTTAGCAGTAAGGGGCTCCTGCCAGAATGAATGGTTGAATGGGAAGAAGGCTGCCCAACATCCCCATATCTACTCTTAGTAAAACCCTTTAGTTCCAAACAGGTCAAAGATCAAGAAATCTTCCACCCCAGAATTGAACAAAGTCACCCTGAAGCCCTGGGGTAATAGGAAAGAGGGCCCCCTTCGGTCCAATGGCTCTAAAGTCCCCAACAATGTCCTGAGAAACCAGAGGGGACTTTAGAGCCATTAACTCTAACAACTTCAGAGAACCAAAGGGGAAAAAAAAATGAATTTTCCACAAGGATTACATGAAGAAATGGAGATTAAAAGTCTTTGAAGAAAAAAACTAGAATAGCTTAGCAGAATGGTCAACTTACCCCAAGAAATGGATTCCTAATCCATAAAACAGCAAAGAAACACTAAAACAAAATCAAAATTGAGACTGAAAAATAGGAAAAGACAGGATTTAAAAGAGACCTGGTTTCAAAAACAAGAGAAGATTTTAAGTAGAACTGGAATCTCTGAAAACTATAATCTGGACATTTTTTCAAGGAATCATAAATGAAAATGACCAAATCCATTAGACCCCAAAGAGAAAGATAGAAGGAATCTACAGATTACCTCCTGAGAGGAACCCCCAAACTCCCAGGATTGTCGAAATCCAGTACCCACATTAAAAAAAAAATTACTATAAACATCTGTAAAGTTTTAATATCAAAAAAACTACAGTCAGGATTACACGAGACCCCGCAAACTTCTATCACAAATGAGATAAAAAATTTTAAAACAGAAAATTCCAAAGGCTTATGCCAGGAAGCAGGCTTACAATCAAGAATTTACTCTGGAAAGTGAGTATAATTCTACCAAGATGGAAAAAAAGAGAGGCTTTCAAACACTTCTTATGAAAATAATAGAGCTGAGTGGGAAGTATGAAATACAAAAACAAATATAGATAAACCTACAAAGGTCTGTTTATTTCAGCAACCAGAAGGGGGTATGTAATGACATGGTGCCATCATCCTAAAAAGAAAGTGTCTCTTCAGAACCATAATACTTTTTAGCGGAGTTAGACTGGAGGTTCAGGGAGAATTTGGAAATGTTCTGAGGTTCTGGAGGGGGGGAAAATGGAGGGTTAAAGGACAACAGTGTAAGGGAGAGTGGGGGCCATAATCTATTAACTGGAGTTTGAATATATACAAACCTGGAGCAAAAGATGAGGTATGGGGGGCACCGGATTAAGTGAACTTATTTGAAAGTTGGAGGACTGAGTACAGGAATGTACGCAGACATGTAGAAACAGAAAGTGAAGGGGGGAAGTTTTGAATACTCACAGGAAAAACAAGAGTCCAGTCTTAATATTTAAAAAACACACACAGGAACTCAAGCAACACAGTAGCTTATGGCCTTTTAGTGTCATTAGTTTAAGAGGCAAATAGTTCTAATTACTTCATTAGATCTTGCGAGTATCATGTACTGTCTGTATCAGGGGCTATTAAGTCGGTATCCTGTTCCAGAACATGTGTAGTAGCTACATATAAAATACATTATTAGAATAGCTGTGGTTTATTATACGTTAACCAGCTCTGCAAGTGTGAAAATTAGCAGCTAGAGAATTTGTATACTTGGCTTTTTCTAAATTTAATTTGTTAACAGTTCACTCTACACAAAGGCCACTTTGTACCACTAGTGATCTTAAAAAGTAGGTTTAACAGTTAAGATCTCTAATGAACAGAGAATCTGAATTCTCTATTCAAAACTAAATAGAACTAGGTGACTTCTACAACTTAACCTATATCCGCTGAAGCGTCCATTAAACAGAACAGCACTCCGATGGTTTTATTTCAATTGTTAAGTATGGTATTTTCTGTTATCTTTAAAATCTCAAATCTTTAGTCTCAAACACATCTCAAACATATTTTTATTTCCTGGTAAGATACAGCCAAGAAAAAGAAATTTCTAATAGTGGTAACATGAACTGGAAGTTAAAAAAAAAAAAAGGCACTAACTCAAGAGTAAGGCATGGTCAATGTTTTCCCTTAAGACCAAAGTATATTTTGGAGGAATCATCTTAAAACAACTGAATATTCATGACATTCATTACAACTTGGTGGCTCCACTAATTCAGAACTATATTTTAAAAAACAGTAAAGCAAACTAAAATGGGTTGTTTTCAATTGAGATGCTTATCAAGTTTCCCCACCTCAACCCAAGCTGTAAGATGTGTTTAAACTTATGTAATCAAATATTATAAATGTAACCAATCCCTTTTCAAGGATCATTCCTCCATTCTAACACCTCCCCCATCCAGAGTTCAAACACATTGTTTTTAACCCAACTGTCCCATTAACATGGATTGAGTCTGAGAATAAAAATCAGGCACAAAGATCCATATATGTTTCCATTTTATTGAATTTGTTAATGTTACAGGGTTCTTGCACTGCCAAAACCATGCCTGAGAATTCAAATAACGAAGTAAGGTACAATGGACAGTCTCATCTACCCATCATACAGTATATTAAAACTTGATTAATGTGCATTTTGACAATTTCACAATCTCTTAAAAATGTTATAACAAGAGTTGGGATTTAAAATCTACTGCAGGTCTTCAAATTTCTAGTACAATATGCCATTAAATAACACTTCCACATAATCATCTCAGTTCGTTCCTCAGTAATATAATCCAACAAGACACTGCTGGCAAAGATGCATACTTTTCAGGGAAAACAGATGGCTCAAAGTCCAAGAATTCTATTTAATTCTTTTACTAAGGTTTTTGGTTCCCAAATGAAGTCTTCAGTTTAACTGAGTAAGCCCAGTTCCTCTTTTGAACATCCAACTCCTCCTTGGCTCAGCAACTCGGTCCAGGTACACCTTTAAAGAAGACAGGGAACTAGCCTGCCACTTCTTTTGGATAACGCCAGCAACTATGCCAAGAAGCAGTTGTCAGGAGCTGCCAAGAGACACTGTCAGTAACCCTTCTGGGAAGTCAGGAGGCGATTCCGGCATCTGAACCCCTACATGAGAATCTGCTGCTGGATATCACATCAGGGAAAGTGTTTTACTCACCTACTTGCTTCACTCACTCTTTGTCAGGGGCAAGTCTGCAACTCCTGAATTTGGCATTGAAATATAATAGAGAAAAACCCAGACTCTGCGCATCAAGTGGTCATACACCACTTTGCAATATTTGTACTGAATCCAAGTGACAAAACTAAGATGAAACAGAATCTGAAGTTAGATGGAACAAAACGTTCATATGCTAGGCAATAACTTTGGGTGGCTTTGTCAGGTCCCACTTAAGGACAAAGTTACTGGATTGTTTAACCTGGCATTATTAAAAACAGAAGTGCTACGTCACCTGTCTTTTGCCCCATTCTGCCCACCCCTCCACCCCCCAAACAGCCAGACACATATCCAACAGAGCTAGTCAGGATAATCACTGCAGCAATAAACATCCTGACCTGGAAAAGGTGGGGATAAGCGTGGCACCTGGGAGTCTTTGTCAAATACCACATAATTGGTCAGTACATGTGAAACATCAGGAAAGCTTCTGCACAAACCACCAAGCTTTTGATTAAGATTTACTCATATTGGTTTGAGTTGAAAAGGAGCAAGACAAGTTTGCTAGAAATAAACTCACAGGCGATTGAATACCTCTACCCTAGTAGTAAAAAAAAGGTTACAATCCTACCTGCTAGATATCAGTGCTCCTGTCAAATACAGACTGTACAAGTTAAAGACCTGGTGATTAGAGGCTTTAGCAGCACCTGAAGTCAAGCCTTGGCGTCCACTGCTCTTTAAAGGCTTTGGAGTTCCAGCCCCTTGGGGGTGGAAATCAGGTTATGAAACTTATTTCACAATCCCTCTAAACAGATGTTTCAAGTTACTCAACCAAGCATTATGCTCTGTTCAAAGAACTTAGATTCTAAGTCAAAGCAAGGAAGGCCTTGTTGGCAGAAAATACAACACATGTGCTATTCAAATAAAAATGGCTAAAGGAAAAAAAATTGGACCATTCAACCCCTCCCCCATCCCACTTTGTACATCAAAGTGTGGTTAAATTTAGTTTTTCGTAACCTTGGAATATGGCTACAGCTAAAGAGTTAAAAAAAAAAAAAAAAACCAAACAGCTCTGCATGGGTTTATTTGAACAGTTCTTCTGAGAGTGGTAGTCTCAGGAAAAATGTATATAGCCATAGCTACTAGAGATCGAATTCCTTAAGGATGGGGCCCAGGACAGGTTAATTAAGGTCACTTAAATCTTTGTCATTCATAGCAGATCAGAACCCAAATAGCTGACTCTTGCAGGATTTCTGATAGGAATCCAGTAGAGCTGGTTTCAAGTTTCACATGGCCACTTAATAGCTGTAACCTTCTTATCCAGAAGCTGTGATCCACATGGTGTCCACAATGAGTGCAGCAAATCTGAGGTAGTCAACCCTTACGAAGGCTCAGTATCTGAACATAAAAAGATTTCGGAAATGACCACTGGCTGCAGTTTGTTTTTTGTTTGGTTTTCTTTTGTTTTTTGCAGAATAATTACCAAAGAACACTGGTGAATCTAGTTCAAGCAATTTATAACATTGAGAATTCCCCATATCCAATGGTGTATAACATATTAAGCTTCCACAGGGCAGCAGTTCAGCCGAGATCGCTGATGTCAATGGTCTGCATGTGCTGCAGGAGATCCAGCAGACATCATGTCGCCAGGTGGCTGGTTGTTCATGGCCATAAGCTGCAGTTTAGTTACCTTAGGAGGAGGGCTATCAAAAAGCCATCCCTTAACAGGCCTGTGTGGGCAGCTTTACTGGTCCCCCAGCACAGCATACTGGTTGTCTAGATGCAGTTTAAGTGCCTGGTTTTTGGAAACCTCATCCCTACCTCTATTTCTGTGTCTTACTACTTCAAAGCTCTTCTCCATTTCTTTATCCCTAAGGGAAAAGAAATGGAATCAGTAAATATCTCTTCTTGACTAAGGTAGGTCTGAAAATAATCTTGCTTGAAAAAACCCATCAAGAAAAATCTAGGGGGGGAAACTAGATCGCCATGAAGTGAATATAGCTCCTTTAAAAGGGCTTTTCAGCCATTTTTAGAACTAGAGTAACCTCCGGTTAGAAAAATAAAAGGTTTCAACTAAACAAAACAGAATTATTTTCTAATGTGGCTCTATATTTTAACACAGTGATCTATGCTGCAGTAGTAACTGGAAATAATTTCAGGGCTAGTTTGAAGACAGTTTAGAAATCACTATTTGCTATCTGACATCATTCCTTTCAACTATAAATCTATCCTTGACACGAGTATCACTAAAAATATGACTAAACTTCTAGAAGTTAATCTCATAGAAGTGAGTAGGATGAAGGAAAAAAAGGGTAGTAGTGGGGAGGTTTGAGAATGGTATATTCAAATATAAGGAAATGGCTTTTTAAAAGAGTATAATGCTCAAAGAACCAGGCTAAGTGAAAGATCACTCAAAACTGCTGTGGTCTTAAAGACAAAAAGGAAAGATGACAGCCGAGGACTGCTTTAAAAGCCACCCATTATGGTCAGAAGTGATACTAATTTTTGGTGTAAATCTGAACAAGTTTCGCCATTTTTTTTTTTTGGTGGTGGAGGGAAGGAGACAGTTCCAAACAAGATCTGAACTGTTTCTTAAGGAATGCATTCCATAAGACATTTAAGTCAACCGTTGAAATACATGTTTATCATGCTTTTAAAAGCCAGACACTCAGTTATATTCACTAAACAGATAAACCATCTAATGACATTTTTACTTGCTATATAGTCTGTGGGCCAGGCAGAAGAAATAAAGCAATGTTTGAAGAACATGAATTACCCTTGGTCAAATAATGCAGTGTTTTCCTTTAGTGTTCCCCACACTTGCCTTATCACAGCCCATTTCCTCTCTCTGGGATGTATCTTTTTTATGCCCAATTTAGTGATCAACTAACCCAGCAAAGATCTTAATTAACAACAACTACTAACACTACCAGACCATTTTCACCCCTCTTCCTTGATTGCCATCAAGGAGGGAAGCAACATGAAAATCAGGGAAAAAAAAAAAAAGCAAACATATCCCAAACTTCCAAAAATAATTTAAGGAGCTACACTTACTTCCGACTTTCTACATGTTTGGCAGTGGACTGCAGTGATGGGAACTGTGTATCACTATATATTTCTGGTGGTCCTTGTGGTGTTTTCCTTGTTGAAGTCACCCTGGCACCAGGAGGCCTGTATACACCACCAGTCGTAACAGGTTCTGGGGTTTCTGTAACTAAAAACACAAAATGATTTGGTGAAAACAACAGTAACCAACTTACAGCACAGCAAAATATTTGAGTCCTTTCTTCCTATAAATTACATGAAACAAAGAATGCCTGATATACCTAGGTAAGCTCTAAATAGGAATCACCTATAAGAATTCCATTTTGAACTATGTTTGGGCACTGTTTAGAATGGGCCTAAGTCACCCTGCCAACCCTAAGAGAAAGAATGCTCAACATCCAAGACAAGGACCAGTTGGGGTCCCCCCACTACTCTGAGTGGTTTGAAATACTACACTAGTGCTCTATGTCATTTACCTGTCTGGACATGTAGTCAATTCATTCTTAGACAATGTTTTACTGTTCATAAAAGCAAAATTACCTAATCTGTACTGTTAAATCCAAAGCAACTATTATAATAGAACTAAATGTTAATGTTAACAGAACTAAAAGCATTAAGATTTACAGAAGGCAAAATGAGTAATCATCTCTTGCTCACAGTAGACTCAAATAGAAAGAAATTAAGAGGGACACTAGTCTACTAGCTTCTGCTGTATGAGCAGCAGTACTGAATTTTTTTAAAGGGATTTCTGATTCAAACAGTATAGCAGCTAGCTTACTTACAGACTTACAAACATTTTATAGAAATAACAGAAAAGCATTTTTCTGAGAACTGATTATACCAATACACACAAATGAAATTATTAAAGGCACAGAGTTCCCAAACTATATGTAGGACTTTTCTATTAGGCCTTCAAAGTGATATAACAAATGAAATTCAAGAGCTAAAGAAAAACCCGCCCTTAGATAATTGAAGCTTAATTTATTTAATCATGCTTTAATGTGAGAAAAAAATCTATTACCAATACTTGGAACAGGTGCTTGAACAGGAGCTGTTCTATTCCAAGGACCAGATGACTTTTCTGTGCTACCACCACCAGCTTCTTCCCAGTTATCCCCTGGATCTTCTCTCTTTTCATTATCATCTTCTTCCTTTTCGCTGTTAGAAATAAAGGTACATATAAATAAAAAATTATCAGGGAAAATTTCAAGACTAATTAAAAGTTTAGTTGCTTATAAGGGTAATTCATTTTTAATTTTAAAAGTAGGGCTTTATTCAGGGTTTTGGGGAAAAAAAATCTCACTAAGCTTCTCATCAACAGATACACTAAAAACCACCTACCAACCCCTTTTTTCTTTTTGGGAAATAGCAACATATCATGGGCAAGTGGGAACAAAAGACTGGTTTGGGGCAGAAGAGTTTGTACTTGTGTTTTTGAAAAAAGCATTTATCTAAGATAATAGAGGAAGGAGGTGGGAGGAATGGAGAAAAGTAAAGGGCAAGCAAGAAAAAAGGGAAATGAGAGGTGGAAAACTGGAGGGAAACAAATTTACTTCTGCTTCATTTGCTAGGGAATCCCTACAATGTCCCCTAGGAAAGTCCTATTGAGTTCTTCTTGAAGCAATGCTGAGGACTGAACTGAGAAACCTGGATCTGGGGGTCCCAGGCTTCTCACTGACTCCAGCTGTGTGTTACTGTGACAAGTTTCTAACACTCTCTCTCCAACCAAACACCATCTGCTCTGATGGAACCTCTGAACTTAAGTCCTTTTACATCTATCACTTAACTGGAGCCTCAGTCTGCTCATCTATAAGGTTAGGATAATACCCATTGTACTTACCTACCACACAAGATTAATAGGATCAAATAATTACATAAAAGGGTCTCCCCTCAAAGTCACAGGGTAGCTTTAACCAACTAAGCACATTACACATATACCCTGTATATGTAACATGCTTTACAGACTTCCAAGTGCCACACTATTACAAGATTCAAGAATATTAAAAAAAAGTTCAACAAGCCTAAGAACTTCTTCCCCTTAATAATTAGCCCATAAGGCATATATTCTAGGTTCCAAAAGTAAAAATTTAAGAAATGTCTACAGTATTATGCTTTTAACTTTAAAATAAGCAGGTCTCAGGTCCCTTTGCTAATTGTATGTGAGTGATTTTTAAACAATTTTGATAAGTGGATTACTTTATGCAAATAAAAAACTAACCTAAAACTTCCTTACCATTAAAGAATACAAAAACATTTTCTACATTAAAGCAAAATGTACAACCATATAGTTTTTAAGCACCAAACTTTTGTAAAAGAAAAATTTTTTGAGAGCTTTCTAGAAAGGAACTAATTTTTTCATCTTATAAATGAAGAAACTGAGGCCCACAGGTTACTAGTCTCCTAAAACCCAAGAAAAATCCCTCTTTTTGGCAACAAATCTAATGCTTAAAAAAAAATACTTCCTAATCACAACTATTTTTATGGTCTCTACTGAAATCATTCCCCCTCCCACCACCCTGTAAAATAGGAAATAGGCATACTGGCAAAAACCACTGGGCTTTTCTAGGTCTAGGCTCATAAGTAAGGTTCAGGTCTTTTCCTGGGGTTGAAAAGAGGTTCTTTGCCGTGTCTGGTGCCTTTTCTATAAAATGGAGCAACTGACCCTGTTCCCTTTGCAGCATTAATGTTCTATGAAATGAGTTAAGGATTATAAAAAGAGAAAACAAACCTCTTTAAATACTTCAGTACTTCCCCTATCCAGTCATTAGCTTGTATTTTTACTCAAGTTTTTCTAAAATTTGAATTCAGGGCACTTAGCCAATTATACCCATGTTATCAATTGGCAGCATTTAGAGAAGACAGGCAGTAGACAAGGTTTTCCTTGGCTCCCAGCTTGAATCTGGCCCATAGTCCCTCTTTTCTCTTGGCTACAGCCAGTAAACAGGGTTGTTGGCTCAGGAAGCAGGAATGATGGAGAGGGAAAGGTTAAGCTGAGAATAGAGGGAAAAGAATGGAAGAAAGTAAGAGAAAAAGGTATGAGAAACAAAGGGGAATCTCTAAGGGCTACAGCAAAGAGACTAAGAGTTTTACAAAAGAACAGCTTCCTAAACACTTCCAAACAATGAATAGTGTATGGTCTCAAGGGGATTGTGAAAACACAAATTTGTACAAGTTTTAAATGAGTCTGCTAATTTTTTTAAAAGTTAATCTCACAACTTTATACAATCATCCTTTGTCCCTAAAATAAAGGAAAAGAACACAGTTCTCTAGTTTTGCAAACTATTATGGGGCAAACTACAAGACCTGTCAGGCAGATGAAAAATCTTGATTTCCTAGATTCATTGTCACTCAGCAATGTGTTCCTGTGGTCACTATAAAAGCAGTCCTTTGAAATTTAAGAACACTGTGAAACAATGTGAAAGATCAAAGGGAAGAAAAATCAAGTGTGAATAAGGGCATTCTAAACCCTGCCTTAGAACATCAGGGTGCCATCAACTGGGAAAGGGCTTAACAAGTGTGGAGTGTCCAAGAATACATTATGGTGCTGAAATTAATTAGTAACAAATACAAAGCGCAAGACAGACTTAGAAGAACTGATGCTAAGCAAGGGAAGAAAAATACATAATGACTACCTAAATGCAAATGGAAAGAACCACCACAAAAGAGGAATGTTGTGAAATTACACAGAAGCTTGGACTTAAGATAGGAAAAAAAAACTTTCCCCACTCCTAGGGGGTTGGAAGAGAGCTGACAGGTGTAGATCACTGCAGATTTTTTTCACTATGAGATTAGCTTTTTTATCTTCTTTAAAAAACTATAAGGAATGGCTTTCTAGAAAGGGGAGGGTATAGGGGGAAAATAAATGATATATCTTTAAAACATTTTTTGGGGGCAGCTAAGTGGGGGCAGTGGATAGAGCACCAGCCCTGGAATCAGGTGGACCTGAGTTCAAATCAGGCCTCAGACACTTAACACAAAAAACTAGCCGTGTGACCTTGGGCAAGTTACTTAACCCCAACTGCCCTGCCTTTCTCCCTCCAAAACACAACAAATGGTGCCAAGATGAGATCTCTGCACTTCCTTGAGCTTTTCTAGCTCAATAGCACTATTTCAAAGCTTGCTACAAGAGACCAAATGGATCCCTAATAATACCAAATTGGTTCTAAACACAGAGCTGCAACATGAAAAAAGACAACCAAAACTTCTTGGATCCAAGTAGCCCTACTATCTCCAACAAAATATTCCCCTGAAAGAAATCAATTACTCAAAGTGGATCTCTTCACTTTTTGTTTTGTTACAATATAGCAAGACCTATATGGACAAGACATTTAAACAGCATAGCATGGTGTCTCATTACATGAGTATGAATAAAAAAAGCCAAACAGTAATAAGCACTGATTCAAATCCACTTTATCTAAAGTTTTATGCTGTAGTTACATATTTATAACAAATGAAACAGTGTTTATGGTTAAGTTCTTTTTCAAAGTTAGGATTCAGGCCCTCAGTTAGGAACTGTAATTCAAAATTCTGTCAGAATAAGCCAACTACCTCCACTGATGCTATGAACACTTGGTACCTTAATTAAACTCTTCAGTCACTAATGGCTATGACTAAAAATCAAGCCTCCAATCTTAGGGCAGTGACAAGACTGCTCAGCAGATGCTTGAAATGACAAATATAAGATGTAGTTTAGGATTAAAGTTTGGTATCTTAGGCGTCACCTCCATGTTGCAAGTGCCAACTGAAGACTTATATACATCATTCTATTGTATCTATACAGACCTAAGTACTACTATCTTTATTATTTTTGTACATTTTTAAAGTAAAACATATTTTAACCTTTTCCTAATGACTCATGACAGTCACCATTGCAAACATCAGTTCCTGCACTGTAACAGAGGCTAGCTGTGGCTACTGAAGTCACACCTTACACCCCAAGTCCCCAGACTCTGAGTTTCTAGTTCTGATAACCTGGCTTCTCCTCCTCCTATCAACTTGGCTGACCTTTAGCTATATTCACTCTCTTCTAACTGACCATCATCTAAGAAACCAGAGACACTTTTGTTAGAGCTGGGTCTTAAATAAGGAAAAAAAAAAAAAACACCACTGCCCATGAAACAGACTTTAGATTCAATTACAATATATTGATTTTACCTATGCATAGGTGAAGGCTAAATGGATGGGTGGGAATATATAAATTGACAACATTTTTTTGCATTTCAATCTGCTATCAAATTTTTTTTTAAAAGTTTACCATGCCTTATGCTATGGGTGTCTTATTTATACCTATATAATGACAGCTATTCTATTAAATCTGGTTTAGCTTAAAACAGGACTTCATACATTTCCATCAAGTTAGACTGTAAGCTTCCTGAGGGGCAGAAGACTCCTGACTCCTTTTGTATCCCCGGCACTAACAGTGGGATAAGGCAGAGGCTAGATGAATTTTACTAAAAGTTCTAAGGCAGAAGAAGGAAATGGAGGGTAGTGTTAGATAAAGAACAAGCTGTGACAATTTCTTCCTTCCCATTTCCTATCATTCTCTTTCCTATGATGCTCATTGACCAAAATCTCAAGTGTGACAAATACCTGACTCCAACTGGAAAGGTCTGTTTAATTAACAGCTATTAACAATTTGCTGTTGTCCTCCAGTCATGGATCACAGCCCTTCTATCCTCCACCAACTATCAAAAACTCTCCACTCACATCTGTTGCCTCCATGACTATCCATCTCATCCTCTTCCTTCTGCCCTCAATCTTTCCCAACATCAGTCTTTTCCACTAACTTTGATATCACTTTTCATGTGGGTAAAGTATTTAAGGTTCAGTTTCAGCCCATTACATTCAGATCCATTATAATGCACAATATTTAATATTTAGATCAAGGAATTAAGTCCTTAAAGGGTCCCTAAAACTAAACTAAAATAAATTCATCCAATGTCCTTTAAAGTGTGGCCTACCCAAAGTACTTAGTCAGATTCAATTCAATTTAATGTATGCCATTATCTGCTCATATTTACTTAGTTTTTTTTTTTAACATGGTCAAGACAGGATTCATCTGCGTAGGATATTTCAGTTGTGAAGATTCCCTCTACCAAACCAAGATGATGAAGCAGCCTTAGCAGACATCTTAATTCACTGCCCTGCTTTACATAGGTCTAAGGCCACAGAGACCAGTAAGTAACCAGCAAACGTAGCATCACAACTAACCAGCCCAACTAACTCCCATGCCAGCAATCTGGCTTTCATTTTCTGAAAGAAGCCTGGACAAAGTGATGGGTCAGAGGCAGCATTGGAAGGGGCTCCAACACCAGCTCTGTAACCAGGCATGATGCTACTCATCCTGCATTTTATAAGCCCCCCTCCAGAATTCCCATTGTGACCAAACAAGTCTGAATATACTGCAATAAAAATCAAATAATGGCTAAAAGGAACTAAGTGAGTTGTAGAAAGGATTCTTTATCCCACCTTTTATGCCAAAAATATATCTACCCTACTGATATTATATAGAACTTTCTTCATTGTAACACACGTCTCATGACTTGGGTACACTTATGGTTATTAATGAAATCATACCCCTACACCTTACACTTGTGAAAATGCCTTTATATTTTTCAAAGAGCTTACACTCATTATTTTACTTATTCTCTAAAAGCCTTTTCAAGACAGAAAGAGCAGGTTAACTCCACTTAGATGAAAATGAGGCTGACATTCATATCATAAGGCGCAGTAATTTACTACAAGTATCACCCTACTATCCCTGTCCCTTCAATGGCTGGACATTACAAGTCACTGGGAGGGCTGCAACAATGTCAGGTGGAAGATACCAATCCCCTACTAATTAAGGCTGACCAAAGTCTCAATCACAAATCTACCAGAGTTGGGAGTGTTATTTTTAAATAGTATCATCAAATCCTTCTTTGTCTGGATAAATCGTTAGGTATCAATATTACCTTTTACGGACAGCTATTGGATGCAGTATTCAAAGCTAATGATGTAGTGCTCCAATTAAACAGACAAGCCTATATCCATTGCACAAAAATAACAGAACTACAAGGTTCTGTGAGACAGGCAATCTAACCTATTTTGATGTTTTTTACCAATATTATCTTTTGTAATGTTCCTTCACCTATAACATGCCCAATTTTTAAGAGGGAACAATGTGGGGCAAAGGCACAAACCAGGATACAAAACTTGACTATCAACAGTTCAGAATTTAGAACTATACTCTCTCCCCCAACAAAATATTAATCAAATCAAGAGAGGCCTTTGAAATATGATGCTACTTTAAAAAAAAAGCAAAAATTTGTCCCCAAACGCTTCAACTGTTGCCCTTTCCCCTACCCGATGTTCTTTTCCCCCACTTTTTGCTCCCAAGTGAGAAGCATTAGATTCCCATCATCTCTTCCTCAATTGGCTGTTCAGTTGCTACTACATTTCAGTAGGTATGAAACAATAGCTGAATGAGATTGTTCTATGAAATTCTTAGATTTTGCCCTTAAATTGATTCAAGGATCTACAATGTATAATTGAACTGACCCCAGCACTTTCCATCCAAAAGAGAAATCCTTCTTCCCCCAGTGAAATTGTGTTTGCCCTGTTCCTGAGGAAAGCAGGTTAGATAGGTAACTGCCAAATTTACTTGAGGGTCCTTATGACTAAATGGAATATTAAATCCTCATAGATTTAAAGGCTTAATAAGGCTAGATAAGGGGTTCCTTGCATACAGAGTTGGTGAAAACTGAAATGCTGAACCTGAAATTTGTACTTCGGCAGAGCTTAAAGATATAACCTGCTATGGAAAGATAGATAATAGCAAACGTTGTAGTTCTGGTAAAGGATAAGAATCTGCTCTGATACTGAATTTGGAATTCAGATTCAATAACCAGAATATAAGTGATCTTCATGATTCAGTGGAGTTTTTTTTTCCTTAATTTAGTGCTCTATCTTCTCTGCAACTAAATGTCTTGGCAACAATCATCCTACCAATTCATTCAAACAAGAAATGGACAACTACACCACTCAAATCTTTCCCCAGAATCCTACTGTCAGCAAAGTCCATACAATAAGGCCAAGTATTAGTTTATACTGTTAATTAGTCAATCAGCAACCCTCAAATGAAATACACTGTTCTGAAGAGAACAGTGAAGCAATTTGGAGCTTAATCTTATATGAAAGGCTCAAGAATTCAAGATTAGTTTCCAACAGCTGACATTTTAAGGCTTGTAAAATACTTTACATGCACAGTAGCTCATTTGATCTATATAGCAGGTATAAACTGTTACTACTTTACAAAGAAAAAGGTGGTAACAGAAACAGAACCACAGTCAGACTACTTTCCCAATCAAAGAGCTCTATCCACTTAAATATTCAGAAGACAAGTTTTTAACCTTTTATTTTAAAAATGACTTTTATAGTTTGTAAGGGCATTTTAAAACAAATGGCATTTCTGAGTGATCTCCTATAATTAGACAAAAGCTGTTGCTTTACTTTGGTAAAAGGTGCAAATTTGTAATGAGCTTTTTACTCCCAAAGTTATATTGAAAAACAAGTTTTTAAGAACAATAAGCTACCACCTCTAATATTAAAAACTGGGTTTATAGTTAAGGAAACTTTACATTTTCAGTGAGGGGGTTGTAAGTACTTTCAGAGTAGACTTAAAAGACAAGTGAACATTATGTCTTTTTACACAGCCACACTGAAGGAAATTTCCCCAAACGGGAAATTGGTCTTGTTTCTACCTAAAGAAAACAGAATACTGTAACTTTCTTTGATTTAGTAACTGAAACATACGTCTAAAAGCTATAAGCAGTTATTTAAGTTTCTAGAACATACAAGGGTTTTTCAGTCACCCTGACTCTGCAGGACCCCATATGGGATTATCTTGCCGAAGATACTAGTGTGATTTGCCATTTCCTTCTCCAGGTCATTTTACAAATGAGGAAAACTGTGGTAAACAAGGTTACCTGACTTACTCAGGATCACACAGCTGGTAAGCATCTGAGGCCAGTTCTGAACCCAGAAAGGAGTCTTTCCACTTCAGAGCTTGGGCCCAGAACTTACATTAACAGACTAACCCAGTTCTAATGTCCAAGTTGATCAGAGTTTATTCAGGAATAAGTGGGGGCACAAACTAGATGCCACAAGTATCAGAAGGCCTAATAATAAGCCATCTCATTTTAATCAACTTATTTCCTAGAATTTCAAATACCATAATGTGAGTTTTAAAGTAAGCTGATAACAGGGATTTAAGGCAAACTAACTTTCCAAAGAACTTCAGAATACGGTAGCTTTTTCCTATAGTAAATGGAATATAGTAGCAATGGAATGCTGATAAAATAGAGATCTAACTTTGAGACATACAAGGTCTCCATTAATATCTTTTTGTCTGTTTCTAAATCAGTGTCATGGTAAGGAGAATTTAAGGGCTTCCTCTTACAGTGGGCAATGGAAGAAGATGTAACTTTGAGATAGATACAATCCATTGCTCTTTTAATATCGGTTTCTAAATCTGTTTAGTCACACGGCTGCTTTGGAATTTCTAAAAAAAAAAAAAATTAAAACCTCAGTATCTTATCCCTTAAAATAAGCACTTAAAAAAAAAAACGGTACCTTATTTGCATTGCTTGAACTCTGAGCCCGCTGTAATCAATTTCTTTTTGCTCGAATTCTTTCCATTCATCTTCATCCTGAAAAACAAATACGGCTAATTAAAGTAATTATAAAATTACTGGATCATCTAGCCTAACCCCCTTATTAACACTGAGGTTGAGAGGTGGGTCACAGCTGCTCCCTCCCAGGTCTAACCACCAACTTTGCCGACGCTTCAACTGTTGCAGATCCCGAGATGGTGGAGGGCATTCTCAACTATATCGCGCCAGGACTAAACCTGGCACCGACCCCCTCCAAGACCCCAAACGAAGCCGGCTCCTTCCTTCCACCCCTACTGGGGTGTAACCCGGGGACCAGTAATTGACTCCACGCCGCTGAGAGTGAGGAAGAGCCTCTAACAACGAAGGGGGGGGGGGCCGTCGGAGAAGGCGGTCAGCAGGAAGTCTCCGCTCAAGCGGCCACGCCACGGGGCCTGGGCCCCGCCGGCCTTCCTCCCCCCGGGTCACGGGCTTCGCGAACGCGGGAGTTAAGAGGAAAGGCGGGGTGGAGGCGCTTTCCTGGACTGGGAAGGCGGCCCGGGCAGGAAGCCCACGAGGCCTGCGGACACGCGCATCACGTGGGCGCCCGGCGGCCACGCCGCCGCCCGAGAGGCCCGTCCGGGGCCACGCCGCCCGCTGGGACATTGGAGGGGGAGGGGTCCGCGCCCTCCCGCCCAGGCCCCCAGCCACGGTGCGGCCTAGGGCGCCCGGCCGCCGCTCTCACCTTGGTCTTGGTGGCCGCTCCGGGGCCCGCGGCGCCCGCGGCCCCCGCCGCCCCCTCGACCGGCCGGGCGCTCCCGCCGCCGCCCCCGGCCCCGCCGCCTCCGGCCAAGGCGCCCCCGGCGGCCGCGGCCCCCGCGGCCCCGGCTCCCCCGGCGGCGGCGGCGCCCGCGGCCCGGCTGCTGCGCTCCTTCTTCTTCTTCTTGTCCCTCTTGGCGAAAAAGTTGTCGAGGCTGCGCTCCTCGGTCTCGGCCATGGCCGCGGCGGCCGGCGCGGGATCAGCTCCCCGGAGCCCCGGCTCCCGCCTCACGCCGGCCTCAGCGCCGGCTCCCGCGGGCCGCAGCAGCGCCCCCGGCGGCGGCTGGCCTCCGCCTCTTCCTCGTCGGGCGCCCGGGCTCGGCGGGGCGGGCCCCGGCTGTCCCCCCCTGCGCGCCGCCCGGCGGTGGTACGGTCCGCTCCGCTCGGGCCCCGCGGGCGGCTACGGCTCGGGCTCCCTGCGCACGCGGGAAGCAGGCAGGGCGGCTCCGGCGTCTGCTGCCGCCGCTGCTGCCGCTGCTGCTGCCGCCGCCACTGCCCCCACTACTGCTGCAGACGCCGCTGCTGCTGCCAGCTCCTCAGCCAGAGGGGAAAAGGAAAGGGCGGGGGGAGGGGGCAGGAGAGAGCGAGACGCTCAACGTGCGGGGCGGGCGCGGGGGAGGGAAGGGGGAGGGCGGTAGAAGCGCGCACGCGCGCCCAGAGAAGGGAAAGGGAATGGGAAGGGGAAGGGAGAGGAGGAGGGAGGGCAAAAAAAAAAGAGGCGGTACTTGCCCACTTGGAGCCGCCCTCACTTTTGAAAGAGCAGACAGGAGGGAGAGGGGGCAATTCAGGGCTTGGAGAGAAACGACCAATCAGGTGGCAGCGCGAAATGCTTAGGGGACAATCCCCGCCCTGGAGGAGGTGGGGGCAGAGAGGCGGGACTATGCAAATGAGATGGCACACTCCCGCGTGCGCCTCAAGGCCTAGAGAGTCTCGAATCCTCCGATTGGCTAAGCGTTTGGATTTGAGGGAGGAACTTCAATGAAGTAGTGAACCCGGTCGGAAAAAAAAAAGTTATTTTCCGCCTACCTGAGCGCATGCGCAGGAGAGGAAATTGCACGTGTGTTTGCTCCCGAGACTCTGGTTTATGAGGGTGGGTGGTGATGGTCAGAACTTTACTTTGGCTCAGCTCCTTTATCCCCTCTGGGTGGTGGCCCCAGCACTTACTGTGGCTCTTTTAAAGCTGTTACCGGGGCACACTTAGGGACTTTGCAGATCGCGCGAGCCTGGGAGGCAGGGAAAGGAAGCACGGGGTGACCGAGGCGGGACCCCAAGAGCTCTGGGTCTGAAGCCGATGGGCTCATGCGCTGATAGGAGCAGGGAATCTCCCTTAGCTCTTAGCTCAGTTTACAGCAGGAAGCCCCCCTAGCCGAAATGGCCCCTTGATAATAATAGGTCCTTGAAATGTAAAATGTTACCCCTCCCCACCAGCTGACAGGGATTCTGTCTTTCCCAGTACTGGGCGGGTACGTAATGAATGCTTTCCATAAGGATGTTAGACAATTTCGGCTTCTCGGCATGATCTGATTGGTTCAAAGAACTGAGCGGCTCCTTTTGGATCTATTAAGATCTACAGAGCTAAGATTTAGTCACTTTTCCTCTCCTAAGTGGGCCACACATTGTTGGACTCAAGTGAAATAATGCGTATATAGCGCTTTAAGAACCGTAAAGCAATTTACAAACACAAGCTGTTTTTATTACTCAAAATAAATTAGCCCAATACATATTTTACACAACAAATGTGTGGGTTTATTTTACTTGACCATTTTTTTTATGAGGGTGCTTTATTTTTTAATTTGGAGGGCTGGGGGAAAACGAAGGGAAGAAGGGTAGCTAAGAAGAGGTTTACAAAAAAGGACAGAAAAAAATCATTAGAGTTTTTTAAACGTACAGAAAAGAGTGAGATGGGAAGGAAACAAGCAGGACCACTTTGAAAGTTATGCTGACTTTATTATGTAACTGGAAGAAAAGCAAGCTGAATCTAATAGAAATACGCGTTTTCACCACATAGTCCTCGTTTTCTGTTCTTTGTATATGAAAATTGTAAGAAAAAAATTACAAAAGAAATGTCCAACTGTCCAAATAGGGAGAACCAAATGCATGAAAAATGCCTGTTTTCAAAATGTGCCCTAAAGTGAAATGGCAAAGTGATTTTTAAGTGTATACAGATATATACAGACATTGCAGAGGGCCTGTAAGTTGTCTTGAGAATTGGCTAGTATGAAGGGAATGAATGGAATATGAAATTGGGCGTTGCTTCCAGCATTTGCTTTCAAAATGCTTCCTAACACAAAGACCCATCTATTCTCAACAACCTTCCACCATGTTCCCAATGATGACCACATATAAGACATTGTTATAAGGTATATTTTACACTGAAGTAATAAATGTATATTGCCAGCAAAAGGCTAGTCACATTAAGGAAAAAGATAATACATTTGTAGCCTGAGTACTACACTGATAGGCACAAAACATAAGACATAGGAAAGAATAACAAGACACAGAGGAAAGAAGGCCCCCAAAAGTTGTGGTAAATCATCTATGGAAAGATCTGTGAGAGAACATGGACAGGAATCACACTAAAAAGTAATGGGTGGCTGGTGATTCTCATCCCTGCCCTCAAGGAGTCTATAGTCTCCATTTTTTTTTCAGTATAATTCCCATGAGGCCAAATCACCATCTCCTCCCAGTCATTTATCACATCTAGTGACCCTAGGTATGTCCCAAAATGCCCCATATCACTTCCCTCTGTGACACAATCACACCTCTCTGTGATGTTACAAAGCCATCTGGCCCTCCATCCTCTTACTGTCTGAATTATCTTTTATCAGAGGGTCGACAGCCTTATTTAAAAGGTACCACAATAGCAGATAAAAAAGATAAATAAAAATTGGTCCCTGCCCCTTGATCAAAAATACTCTTCTGTCCTCATCATCAGTATACTAAAGGTGATTCTATCATTAGATTCATTCAAAGGTTTGTCTATTAAGTGCCTACACCATGCCAGGGTGCTGGGGATACAGAAGTCCTTGATTTCAAGTAATTTGCATTATACTAGGGGAAAGAGCAAAAACACAAATAAGTGTGTGCAAAATATACAAAATAAATACAAAGTCATTTAGGGGGAGGGAAGAGGAGGCCTTAGTAACTGGAGGGCCCCTGGAAGAGGTGGCATTCATCTCCTCTCTGCCTTTGCCTGGTTCCTTTTCTGCATCCAAGCTCTGGTATCCCCTTTCTTATTTAACCCTGTTCTTCCTTGTCTAGCAAATGTCTGATCCCCCTCCTCCTCTTGGCTGCCAAACACATGGTCTTCACGGTCTGCATCGTCTGTCTCTCTGATTTTCTTCCTGTAATTTGTCTTTCCGCCCCTACTCCACGACTCACTCTCTCAAGGGTTAGGAATGACTTCTTTCTTGCCAAATCCAACGAATGACTAAAGAAATGGTGGTATGTGAATCTAATGGAATGTTACACTTTAGTCTCCGTCTGCCTCAGTTTCCTCAATGGTGAAAAGAGAATAATGATAGCATCTACCTCCCAGGGTTGCTGTGAAGATCAAGTGAAATGGTACTTGGAAGGAATTATGCCTGCAGAGCCCAGTGTCTGGCACATGATGCTTATATCTCTCCCTCTCCCTCCACCCCATCACCATTTTGTCCTCACAACAGTCCAGGTTGGTAGGCACTGTTATTATCCCCGTTTTACAGATGTGAGGTAGGTAGCAGTTAAGTGATTTGTCCAGGGTTATACAGCTAAGGGCTGAGGTAGGCTTGAGCTAAGGGCTGAGGTAGGCTCGAGCTAAGGTCTTCCTCATTTCCCAATAGCCGTGGATCCATTTGACTCTAGAGCAGGGCTGAGAATCAGGGATTAGGGATATGGATGTGGAAGTCCTCTGCACCTTGAAGATGGTGAGGGGAGAACATGCAGTAACAAAAGGCTTATCTTCTGAAAACTCTCTGTGTGTTGAGCTAAATTACTCTGATTTTTGAAGTAATTTTAAAAATTTCACCTACATAGTTTATTCTATTCCTTTCCCCACTGGGAGTGAGGGAGAGGAAAGGGACTTAGGTAAGTGATTAGTATAAAATAAAGTGGGTGGGATATACAAAGAGGTTCTCCAGATCCAAAAGGATGGCGCTAGTGCACCTGACCCAGAGAACCCAGGAGAACCAAACCACAAATCAAAAGAGCTTGGAAGAAGTTTGAAAAGAGCTCTGTTCAGGGACAGAGTCAAGATGACGGCATAGAAGCAAGAGAACTCTATGAGCTCCCCCCATAACCACCTCAAATGCCTATAAAATATGACTCTAAACAAATGTTAGAGCTCCAGAACCCACAAAAGTACAGAGAAACAAAGCTGCCACTGAAGGCAGCCCAGCAAGTGGGACGGGAAGGGCTCATCACAGTGCACTGGGAGCCAAGATCAGTTGTAGCTTCAGCCTCAGCACTACCAGAACAAGCTGCAGCTGGAGCATTCAGGAGAGTGTGGTGGTTTTCAGACTTATCAACCCATAAGAACCAAGGACAAAGTGAAAGGTCAGTGGAACTCAGCTAAATTTGGGGGAGAAAAGCAGTCTGGCCACCAGCCCCTAGGCAAGAAAGCAGCAGAAGTGGGCTGGGCAGTTGCCTCCACGTGGCTGCTTCAGAGCTTCCGCCTACAGATTGCAGGGGAGCCAAGTGATCATTCAGAAGCTAAGTGCTCTTGCCTTAATCTGCCTGGATCAGCATCATGGTCTTGGGTGGTGGTCCTGAGATGCATTACCAGTAAGCCAAAACTGGTGGGGACTGCAGAGATGGCAACCTCCTAAAAGCTCCAGCAGCTGCAAAAACCCCAATGATTTGGTACAGAGCTCTCCCCCCTGGAAGCAGAGTTCCACAGAGTTAAAAAGTCAAGCAATTGACTGGCAACATGATCAGGCAAAGGAAGCAAAGTAAACATAGCAACCCAACTTTAGATTCCTTTTTTGGGGGACAAAAAGGATCAAAGCATGGATCAGGAAGAAGACAACACAGTCAGAACTCCAGCACCAAAAGCTTCCAAGAAAAATGTAAACTGATTACAAGCCAGAGAGGAGCTTAAGAAGGATTTTGAAAACCAAATAAGAGAA
>CM053597.1:32175010-32306461 GCA_028646575.1 Pseudocheirus occidentalis | reverse complement strand
GAAAGCCATGATCAAAAAAAGAACCTAGAAAGCATCCTTCAAGAAATTATTAAGGAAAATTGCCCTGATATTTTAGAACCAGAGGGCAAAATAGAACTTGAAAGAATTCACCAATCTCCTCTTGAAAAAGACCCCCAAAAGAAAACTCCTAGGAATGTTATAGCGAGGTTCCAGAGTCCCCAGATCAAGGAGAAAATATTGCAAGCTGCCAAGAAGAAACAACTTTAATACTGTGGAAACACAATTAGGATAACCCAGGATCTAGCAGCTTCTACATGAAGGGATTGAAGGGTCTGGAATATGATATTCTGGAGATCAAGGGAACTAGGATTAAAACCAAGAATCACCTACCCATCAAAATTGAGTATGATGTTCCAGGGGAAAAGAGGCTCCAGCTCTGAAAGAAGTGAAAAATCAGGCCCTAGGGTCATGGAGACAGAAGTGCCAGGGCTAGACCTGGAATGCTCACATTAGGAATGTGATGAAGAAGAGAAAGGAGAAAGAAAAGGAGAAAATGACTATCACTGGTCTAAGAAGCAGTAGAATGAGAAGTGCTTATTACCATAGAAAACAGCAATGCCCAAGCTAACCTTCCTAAAGCACAGTCTAGTCCTGCCACTCTCCTGATCAAGAAGCTCCAGGGGCTCCTCATGGCCTTTGGAATGAAAAATAACAATTTAAAAGACTTCCTATCTGTTGGGGTTTTCTTATTCTTCTTCACACACATTATTCTGGAATCAATTCCTGGCTTCCTCCAAGGCTCAGTCCACAGGCTACCCCCTCAGAGAAGCATTTCCTAATTCCTCTGGTTAGGGACACCTCCCCTACTCTTAAATTATCAGTGCATGATTAAGGATCTCTTCATCTAATACAAGTAAGTAGATGTCTTTCTAGTAAGAATGTGAGGCCTAGAGTAGAGATTGCCATTTCTGGCACTGTATCTTCAATCAATCAATCAATCAACAAGCCTTTATATTTGCTAAGCACTAAATGCCCAACAGGTGGTTCCTGGCAAAATCAAGGCGTGTCCAGTGTCTTGGATGCTATGTGCAAAAAGACTGTCGTGCAAGGTAGCAGCTAGGTGGACAGAGTGCTCAGCCTAGAGTCAGGAAGACCTGAGTGCAAGTTTGACCTCAGATGCTAGCTGTGACCCTGGGCAAGTCACTTAACCCAGTTTGACTCAGTTTCCTCATCTGTCAAATGAGCTGGAGAAGGAAATGACAAACCATTTCAGTATCTCTGCCAAGACAACCCCAAATGGGGCCACAAAGAGTCAGACATGAGGGGAAGACATGACTAAACAATAATTCATATAATGTAATATATGTAATATAATTGAATAAGGATTGAACAATAGCAATCACAAAGGTCAAGAACCTATACTGGACCCTGGTGAGACAAAGAATTGAAATTGTCTCTTACTTTGAGGGGATCTGGGGGGAGACAACATAGGCACCTCTATAGGTACAAACAGGATATTTTCAAAATTGCTATATGGAGATTGGGCGTGCAGGAGAGGGCACTCACTGATAGGTGGGGGGATCGGTCAGAGCTTCCTGTATAAGGAAGGACTTGATCTTAGTCTTCAAGGAAGGGAGGAGTTCAGAGGCAAAGGGGGAGGGCATTCCAGGGACAGACCATGCAAAGGCTGGGAGAGGGGAAATAAGAGAACAGATACCAAGGGGAAGGAGTGGAGGAAAGAAAAGGAATAGGCATTTTATTGAGTGCCTACAACATACCAGGGACTTCATTTACTCCTCACAGTCATACTGGGAGGTAGATACTGTTATCTTCATTTTATAGTTGGAGAAACTGAGGCAAACAGAAGTTAAGTGACTCATCCAGGCTCACAGAGCTGGTAAGTTTCTGAGGTCAAACTTGCACTCGGGTCTTCCTGACTCCAGGCTGAGCACTCTACCTACCTAGATGCTACTTTACACAAGACTCTTTTTGCACATAGCAGGAACCTAACAAATACTTGTTGGATTGGGTTGAATATGAAGAATACACAGTCAACAGTGTCAAACACCATGGTCTAGTAAAAGAACGTGAGCATTAAATAATTTCCAAAGATGAAAGAATCTCGACTTGACCAAACTTTTATAAGACTGTTAGATCTGGCTTTTGCTGTATGAAGCCCATTGACAAAGGGGAAGGAAGAACGTCTACTTTGATGCAAATTATATGTAATAACAAACATGTCATAATGGTTTTCTATTATATATATTTTGATTCTATGCATTTTTTTTGGTTGGTGCTTTTCACAACCCTGGATTTGCCATTTAGTCATCTCAACTACTTGGGGACTCTTTATCTGCTTCTCTGAATGTCTCTGGCTCTGAATCACAGAAGTTCCCACCAGTGTTTTAGGACATTGTACTATTTGTTGGTCCTGGGGGAGGTAATGATTTTATGTGCCTAAGATCCCCAATGAAATTTCTTTAAATCAATTTTTTGGGGGTGAGGGACTTGAGGATGGTGACTTAAAATGAAATTTTTGTTTTAGCTACAGTAAATTTTAGTGATTCATGCTCTAACTCCCATTGGCATGTATAATAGATAATTCCAGGGAGTCTAATGTATATTGGCTTCTTGGCTTACTCTAATACTGACTGAGGACAAGTTCTTAGGCAGGAACTTAAGGAGTCAATCAAATCTATATGGGATCGAGACTGGGAAGGAATCCCAGACTAGACCAGTCCTGCCAGCCTACACATGAGGAAACTGAGGATCAAGACCAGGCAAGCATGAGAGGCAGAGGTGAGAACAGAATCAGATGGTCTGATTTTCTCTGTAGGGTTGCATTCACTAGGCCTTGCTGCCTCCCACATGCTTCCTATCTTCCCCAATACTTCTTTGACCTTACAGTGGTTCTCAACCTTCCTAATGCCGCAACCTTTTAACACGTGTTATGTGGGCAGGCCCAGCTGGAGACATATAGAAGAGCAGTGTCTCGGTTCCTAAGACCATTGGAAATATGTGTTTTCCCATCTTAGGTGACCCCTGTGAAAGGGTTGTTCAACCCCCAAAGGGGTTGCCACCCACAGGTTGAGAACCACTGCCTTAGAATTTTTTAAGGAGACTTTTGGTTATGGCTGAGTGAAAGGTCTAAGAAGAAGAGTCTACCTCTCCCACATGTATTTCAGCAGGGATCTAGAAAAAAAAACACCCCAGGACAACAATGACTAAGGAATCCAAAGAGGAACAGCAGCAAGCACTATCTCAGCCTAGGATTGTACAGAGAGAGAACCTATGGAGTCTAGGTGAGGGCCATGCCAGGAAACCCAGTCTGAGGGTGAGGCAGGCAGGTGCTTATAGCAGAGAAGCTCCACACCTCAAGGTATTTTATGCCCCAGGGTCAGGGTGTGGCTGTTATCCCAAAGTGTTTGGTGGACAAAGTTTCATGGTGGGGGTGGAATGGTTAGTCAGATACCCACAATCTAGGGTGATAAGTCCACATAACATAGATCTGAGATGCTCCAGAAGGCCCTGAAAACTGTAGTATTCTGAGCTTGGATGGTCTCACTGTGCCTTGGAAAGTAAAAAAAATTGAGGTCCATATAGAACCCAACAACCCCCATCTAAGAGCTCAGGAAGGGGTAGAATCTGGCTCTTCCACAAGGTCCCAAATAAGGAACTCAGGCTAGAGACTCCCATGTACAAAAATATTCACAGCCATACTTTTTGTTGAAGCAGAGAACTAGAAACCAAGGGGTGACTATCAATTGGGGAATGGGTAAACAAATTATGTTATATGAATTAGTACAAATGATGAAAAGAATGGATTGGAAGAAACTTGAGACAAGTTTATTATTTATTAGAGATAGGCTTGGGAGGAAAGAGATGAGGTTAATGTCAAAAAACAGAAGAAAAGATATAAAAGGAGATCATTGGAACATTTTTTTAAATGCACAGAAGTGAACAGGTGAGAGATTAGAAGGAAATTTAGATAAGCAATAGAGTTTTGAAACTAACGTGTTGAATTTATGATATGCTTAAAAGTACGTTTTATATATATATATATATATATATATATATGAGAGTTGTGATTTTGTATATAATCTTCTTTTTCTTTTTGTAGAAGGAAACATTCAGATGTATTGGTCTTTGTAAGTTTAGAAGAACAAAAATAATTTTGAAAAATAGTTGAATAATCTTTCCAGAAATGGCTAGGAGATTTTCTCCAACTGAACCATAGGATGGAAAAATACAGATATAATTCATAGAATTGTAATTAAGAAGTAGGCATCTTACCAAGAACTCTGAGAAGCCACTGTCAAGTTAGGAAGGATTTTTATTTAACATCCTGCTAGAGCAGAAGCCTAACAAGCAAGCACACCACTTTTGAGAGAAATATACAGCATTTTATAGCCTATTGCTAATTTGTATTTCCCTCCCCTTTTTCCCCATTGGCTGGGTACCCAGGGTTTACAGCCTATCTGGAACATTTAAACTCCCCATGTGATTCTCCACCCCCACTCCACCCTCCCTTTACATCTCCCATTACCCTGCATCCTTCAGCTAATTTTCTTTATAATCTCCAGCTGCCTCATTAGCACCTGCATCTTGTTCAGTGTGGCTTTTAATGGGGAAGCAACAACCTCCTTTTTCCCCACAATAAATGTTGAGCTACAAGGGACTTTGGAAGCATCCAGCTCAACCTCATCACTTTACAGATGAGAAATAAATTGATGTAATTCATAACATTTTATATTTCCTTGTGTATGCTGATGGGAAAGTTAGAAGAGAGATGGGGAGACCAAAACAGCCAGGACTGATGCAGGTCACTTCCAGGCAATCAGTTCACCAAGGCTTTGCCCTTTTCCCCTGGCATAATCAAAGACAAGACTCAATCTGTCATCTCTTTTAAACCCAGTGATTTTTGTAATCCCTTCAAGGTGGATTGCAAAGTGCCTGAGAGGAATGAGGATAGGCAAGGTCAGGAACACTGTTGGGAGCTAAGCTGCCTAAAGAATTGGGATTCTGGAAATCTGAGATCTAGAACAGATTGGTACCCAGCCCTATCCTGTGCTGCTCAGGCATCTGGTAATTCAGGGAGTTCCTCTCCTACTCACCTGAAAGGAATGTAATGCCTGCCGACCAAAGCAGGCTGGTAAACAGGATGCTCCAATTAGGCGTCTAATTTGTACCTCCCTCGGTCTTGGTTTCCTCATCTAGAAAATGAGAGGGCTGGACTTAAAGAAAGCTAAACCCTTTCCAGCTGCAGAACTGACACTCATCTAGCCTTAAGGTTCCTTCTAGCTCTGAATGCTTTATTCAACCAAATTGAAATAAATTAATGTAGCATAAATAAAGCGTATGAGTCCATATTTCAAACCAAAATATTACGTACCTACTATACAGATGCCACTGCAAAGATGAACAACATCACAGTCCATGCCTTTGGGCAGTTTCCATTGTATTACAGAGGGTAAAACATGCACCAGAATGGGCATAAAGTGAGTGTGATAGAGACAAGGAAAACTCCATTCAAAATCCTCTAAAAACATGAGAAAGGAAAGAATACTGTTAATTGGGAGAAGGACGAATGGCTTCATGGAAGAAGTAGCAATGGAACTTTGATGTGAATGAAGAAAAGGCTTCTTATGGGTGCAGAGGAGGAGGGAATGAATGCTACATAGCAGAAGGACCTTTGTGATGTCCAGAGAGCAGGATGAGATCAGTCTGACCAAACTGAAAACAGCATGAATGTGAAATACCCTTATATAAAGGAAATGATACTGGAGCTTTAAATGATGCACTAAGGTGATCATGGACCAACAGTGTACAGTGTGGGGACCTGTGGCCTGACCCCAAGGTTGTGTGATCAATCAGTAGAGGGTTGGGAAGATGGCAGCATCCCACCTTTCCAACAACAGTCAGTGATGGCCAGCTATGGGATAAGGCTTGTCACCAACATGATCACATCTACCCTTCTCCTCTGACTGTCTCATGGCCCCCACTCCATCCCCTCTCCCTTCCCCGTTCACCCTCAAAGTCCTGTACTTGTTTAAGCCCCCTACTCTTCCCTGTAAGAGCTCTGGCTGCTTCCACTCTCCCTTTTTGTTTTCTGTGGGACAGAACAGAATAATTCACTCAGGATGAACAAGCAGGGATGGATGAAGTTCTCATTACCTCTTATAAGTACATATATTATTTATATACAGAGTATATTATCTTTATATGTATAGTGTAACACACATATGTATTATGCATGTTATATATGTATTGTTATATATATTATGTGTATATGTATATGTGTATATTTTGTGTGTATATACATATACACACAAAGTGTACCAAGAAATTTTTTTTTATTGACAGGATAGATGACCAAAAACGTTTGGAGGCCATTGTTATAGACAAAAGGAACCAATGAACATTTATGAGTGGAGGAGTGGCATGGGGAGACCTGAGCGTTCTGAATAAAGTTTTGGCAGCTGATGGATGATTAATTGGCTAGGGAAAAGACTGGAGGAAGGGAGATAAGTTAGGAGGTCATTACAATAATCCAGGAGAAAAGAGATAATGGTCCGTATGAAATTGGGGAAAATGGAAATGAAGAGGAAGGGGAAGAGGAGAGAAATGCTCTGGATGTAGAGATGACTAGACTTGTCAGCTGATTGGATGGGGAGACAGGGGAGGATGGGGAGGAGTCAGAGATGACTGGGGTTTTCCATGTGGGTCACTGAAAGAGGGGTGGTACCATTAAAAAAAACTAGGAACACTGAGAGAAAGAGCATATTCAGGGAGTGAACTGATTGTATCAGTTCACAGCATATGAGGTTTGAAGGAGAAGCGCAGCTCAGAAACATCAGAGATTAGATAGACATTGTACAGAGAGATAGAGTTGGGAGTCATCTGCCTAGAAGTGACAGCTGAACTCATGAGAGTAGATGAGATCAGGGGAGAAAGTATAGAGAAAGAGGAAGGCCCAAGACCAGGCCTTGGGGAACATTAAGATAGAGAAGGAAGCCAAATGGTGGGAAATGACCCAGGATAAGCAGTCAGGCAGGTAGGAGGAGAACCAGGAAAGAACAGTGTCATGGAAACCAAGGGATAAGAATATGGAGGGAGAGAGAGTACAACCAATGTTTGGGTCAAATGCTGCAGAAAGGTCAGGGAGTATGAGGATTACAAAAAGGCCATTAGATGATCTTTGGGGGCAGCTAGGTGGCACAGTGGATAGAACATTATGCCTGGAGTTGGGAAGACCTGAGTTCAAATGCGACCTTGGACACTAGCTATGTGGCCATGGATAAGTCACTTAACCCTAGTTGCCTCAGTTTCTTCATCTGTAAAATCAGCTGGAGAAGGAAATAGCAAACCATTTCTGCCAAGAAAACTTCAAACGGGGTCATGGAGAGTCAGACACCACTGAAGGACTGAACAAAAACAACAACATCAACATTAAAAGTGATCTTTGAGAGAGTAATTTCATTAGAGGGGTGGGCTTGGAAGTAGATTGAGAGAGAGAGAGAGAGAGAGAGAGAGAGAGAGAGAGAGAGAGAGAGAGGGAGGGGGGAAGGGGAGAGGGAGAGGGCATGGCAAGGGTGTGCAGGGAAGGTTGTTTAAGGACAGGAAGATCTGATCAGGTTTTTAGACAATGGAACAGCCTGAAGATATCATGAGATTAAAGATGAAAAGAGAGAATGAATGATGGATGAGGCAGACTCCTGAAGGAGAGAGTACAGGGAGGGACTGAGGACCCAAACAGAAGAATGAGTCTTGGCCAGGAGACAAACCATCTCATTCTGAGACCAGAGCAAAGGAGCGGAGGGCAACTGAAGAGGTAGATGGACTTTGAGGAGTAGACAAAAGGAGATGGGATGATGATGTCCATCTGTTGTTCTCTCTCTCTCATACTTCCTCTAAGTCTTTCTTAGCCCCACCTGGCTCAGGGCTGGGGAGAGGAAGCCCTACCCATCAGGTGGCCATAACATGCCTTTACATGGGGTCTCTGTTTCTTTTATTCTCCTAGTGCGCCCAACCTTACACACCCTTTCTTTTAAAAATCTTTTTTTAAAGTAAGGCTTTCTTGATGGCCTCTGCCTTAACATAACATTCATGATTGGATATAATTAACTCCATCCTCTCCCCAGGGAACTTTCCCTTGTAACATTTTTTAATAACCCAAAGCTCAGCACCTGTTGGTTGTCTCAAACCCCCTTTAAATGAGCTGGAGATTCACTTTTCTCACTGTAAAGCAAATCTAGGGTGAATTGGTAGGTTGGGTGTTCATCGGAGGTCCTGATTCAATGTCTATTCTCTAGACTCATGACTTCATTTGTATGGAGAGCTTCCAATTCGGATACTCCTTCTACTTAGGTGGACCAAGCATTTATTAAGCACTTACTACATCCAGCCACTATACTAAACACTGGGGATACAAATACAAGTTAACAGTCCCTGCCCTCAAGGAGCTTACATTCTAGTGGGGAAGACAACACACCAAAGAAAGCTGGAGTGGGGGAAGGGAGAAGAAGAGAAATAAAGTGCCTGCGGGGGGGGGGGGGGGGAGGGGGACATAATGGAGAAACTCATAATGGAGAACACAGAGAGGAATGAAGACAGAGCTTGCCTGAGTACCTTCCTTAAAACTGAGGTTCTGGAAGGAACCAACCAATCAGAAAAGGGGATATGGAATGACTTTCTAAAATTAGGAAGCTGCAAAGGCAGAGTGAATTTCCCCAATGTAGAGTCTGCTGTGGCCTAATAGAGAAATGCCAGAGACAAAGACCATGTACTGCTCTGTAACAGTTGGGAGGTGCTTGGGAAAATGAAAGATTCAATGAAAAGCCTTTGGATCACATAGCCAGTAATCACAGAGGTACCTAGGCATCCTGACTTGGGCCAGTCCTATGCTCTCCCTCCTGGAGTGTCCATTAGACAACGATAATTTTCTTAACCAACGATTAATTAGCTAATGACTGGAAACCAACTGTTGGCCCATCCTTGGGAGTCCATTGATTAAGGTAAAGTTTGTTGACGCTGTGATAAGACCCCCAAATCACCAGTAGTCCGATGACCTCCTTGTCCTTTAGTCTGGAAGTTTTTGTTCATACAATTTGGAGACTTGTTTCAAATCAGCTGAAGGAAGTTACTGAAACTGACTTGGGACGGTCTCGCTCTGCTGCTATACCTCCTGCGGGTGAAGGGCACACCACCTGGGTTTCTGGGTGCCCATGTGACATTTTTGTTCTTTAGGAATCCGAAGTAAACAACAATCATGCAATAATGCTTTTTAAATTTGTATTTAGATATGTACAGACATGTAAATTGACTCAACAAAACAATATAAAACAATGATCTCTACATGATAATCTGAATAACAATTAATTGTAAATCCTGGACAAAAGATACATATCTCCCAACAGAGGTCAATCCTCCTGGATCTCTTTTCCCCCAGCTACCTCCCAAGTCATCCCAAGGCTTCAGCATGCTCTACAACGGATACAAGAACCACAGGTTTGGGAGGTAGAAGGCACCTTGGAAACTGCCCAATTCAAACCTTTCATTTTACAGGTTGCTCTGGTTATCACTAGGCCAATTCATAGGTCTTCAGAGGATTTAGGACTGAAGGGAATCTTAGCAATTATTGAGATTACTACTATTATTTTACAGAGAAGGATAATGAAACCCAGAGAGGGGAAAATGGCTCCCCTATGGCCATCCCAATCTGTCCCAGGACCCATATACAATACATACATACACACACACACATATATATATATATGGTCTTCTTGTATGTACTGCCAAGTAGTAAAGGTCTGGTTCCCCTTTGAGAGGCAGATTACTGAGAAATAATCCAGATTTCTTCTAGGGGACAAACTAAATCAAATTAAAGGGAGTATGAGGGTAGGGAGAGAAAAGGCATGCAGAGTTACCAAATGTTAAAAAAAAACTGCATAATATAGGAGATATCTAAGGTCACATTGCCTTTGATCAGTTTGACAAATACTTATAAAGTCCCTGGTCAGTTAGTTAATAAGCATTTATTAAATACTTACCAAGTACCAGGTGTTATGCTAAGGGCTCAGGATGCAAAGAAAAGCAAAAACATTGTTCCTAGTCTCAAGGAACTCATGTTCTAATGGGGGAGGTAACACACCAAATAACCATGTACATACAAGATTTTCCAGTGTAAATGCATGTTGAGCTCAGAAGGAAGCCACGACCAGAGATGAGGAGGTAAAAGGCCTCCTAGAGAAAGGGGGATCTGGGCTAAGTCTTGAAGAAAGTCAATGGAATGCATTGTCTTATATCAGCAGTTCTCAACCTGTGAGTCACAATCCCTTCGGGGCCGAATGGGGTCACCTAAGACCATCAGAATACGCATATTTCCGATGGTTTTAGGAACTGAGACACCTCTCCTCTATTTGTCTCCAGGTGGGTCCACCCACATGCAGATGTGCCCACATACAAGTATGAAAGGATCACTGCATTAGGAAGGTTAAGAAGCACTGTCTTATATGCATGGCACCATATGCCAATGCTAGGGAATATGCCAAATTTTCCAAAGATGGGATCCCTGTCCTCATGGAGCTTAAAGTCTAGTAGGTTCTCGCATATACAAAAACAGATTACATTTGTGGAGCACTCCCAAGTTTGTAGTACACATCCTTCACAACAATGTATGCAGTGTATCACTGTCCCCACTTCACAAATAAGAAACCTTATTTCTGAGAAGTGAAGGTGACAGTCACTCTAGCTCCTATAGCTAATGAATGTTTTGAAATGGGTTACTAACCGAAGACTCCTGTGGTTTATGTGAGGCAGTTTCTCAAATAGCTATAATATAAAATAATAAATACATTATTATTTATAATATATATTATATACAATATATAAATAATAATTTTTTTTAAGGGAATGAGACATGATCAAAGATTGTGATACAGGAACATAATAGAATATCATTGTTCATAAGAATTGATGAATGTTCAGAGAAGAATTCAGAAAAGCTTGGCAAGACTTACATGAATTGATAGAAAATAAAGTAAGCAGAACCAGGAAAAATAATCACAATGACAACAACAGTAGAAATGAAGTGAACAACCACCACCACTACCACCACAAAACTGAAGGCTTGCAATTATAATGACCATGCTTGGGCTTGTAGAAGAGATGAGAAAATGTACTTGGCTTTCTTCTTTGGAAAAAAAGGGGACTCCATAGTATTATCTTTTTTCCCCCTTTTGGAGGGCAGTTGGGGTTGAGTGACTTGCCCAAAGTCACACAGCTAGTGTGTCAAGTGTCTAAGGCTGGATATGAACTCAGGTTCTCCTGACTCCAGGGCCGGTGCTCTATTCCCTATGCCACCCAGCCACCCCTCCATAGTATTATCAAAGTACATCAACATACTCATTAGTTTCAATGAAATGCTTTTTCTTCTCTTTCTTTTTTATTTATAAGCAATGTATTGCTATTTAGGGGAAATATCTAGAAATAAAAATAATATGAAGAAGTTATTGAGAATTTTTCAAACGAGAGGTGCAAACAAGGTTCCATATGAAGTACAAGAGAGAAAGCTAACTAGAAGGGAGGCAGGGGAGGTTTCCTGGAGGAAATAGCACTTGAATTGGGATGTATAGGTTGGGTAAGAATTCTGAAAAGGTTGTTGGGATATGGTGGGAGGGCATTTGACTAGAGCCAAATTGAAAAGTAGGCATAACACAGCTAAAGATCAATCAATCAATCAGTATTTATTAATCACCTAGTATGTGCACATACAGTAAATAAAATATTCCCTACTCATAAGCTTACATTTTAATAATCTAATAAGTATGATATCTAAAGATATGTCCTTGAACACTTTTTTTTAAAGCAACCATATAGTCTTTGTCTTTTTTAGAAGGTTGAGTTTTTCCTTTCTTTAAAATATTTTGAGAATATTTGACAAATGATTGCAAAACTGTCATCTCTACATCCTCTGTGTCTTTTTAGTCTAATCCAACTGTTCTCCCCATCGTTGTTTTCTCCCATTTCTGCTGTCTCATGCAGCACCTTAAGGATAGTCCCAAATATGGCGGCTTCATTGTCAGCAATGAAGAAAACAGTGTGTTAGAGAATTGTGGACAGATCTTCTCCATTTTTCATGTTTGTTGTCCTCTGTGAAGTGTTAGCCCTTGATACCCTAGGGATGATTCCAATGAATTGGGTCCTTCATGAAACTTTCTATAAACTTGTCTTCTCCCCTACTGCTTCTCTCCTTTCCTTAAGACCCTAAGGGGATCCCAAGGCCACCAGTACTGCCTTTTAACTGCCATATTTCTATGCCTGGCAAGGAAATCAATTGCTTGCTGCCTGAAGTGATGCTCATGTTCTGATCTTGTGGCAAGTGATCTTCATGGGTTTGGGAAATGTTGACAATCTGAGGCAAAAATTAAATGCTAAAAAAAATCAAATCCTGTAATATAATCATAACATGAAATCATTTAAAATTCTTTTTAATACTGGTTTGTTTTCATGCAACAATCATTCTTGGAAAGTGGAGGGAGGTTTGGGGGAATGCAGGTCCACAGGACACTTTTGTTACTATTGTATTGAATTTAATGTGTACTTTAAAAAAACCCCAACAAATTGTGAGCAACAGAAGTTTACAATTTCATGTTCAGTCTTCTTTTATGTTCTTTGTTTAAATACTCATGTTTCTTGATGTCTGTTGAATTTACAATAAAAAGGAAATTCTTTAAAAAAAACCACTTCCCAGTAGACAATTCTAATCCAGTGCCTTCCAGTATCTAGAAAAGTAGTCAAGCAACAGTCTCATACAGTAATTGACATTAATAGCAATAGAACTGTCTGCCTATGGTTAACCACTTGTCAACAGTAATGAAGTGTGTTTTAATATCAGGCCTTTGGGAGCTACCATTGCCATTGTATTTGAAGATAACTTGATTATACAGATGAGGCCCATACTTAGTGGCTTATTACAAGGTGTCTCAAAAGCCCTAGTGCAGTCTTAAGTCTGGGCCTGGAGGCTAGTCCTGTACAAATATTACACTGGTATTTGATGAGGTAACTTGATGTAGTAAATAGAGTTGACCTTGAAGCCAGTTGGTTCAGATTTGGATTCAAGTCTTTCATACACACTGTGTGACCCTGGGCAGATCACTTTAAACTTGTGCTGTACTAAGACTTTTGAGATCCCTGATATAGGCTAAGGGTTTTTGACCTTTTTTGTGTCATGGATCCCTTTGGTAGGATGGTGAAGTCTTCTCAGAATAATGGTTTGCTGCCCAGATTTATAATTGAAGGATGTGCTAAATTTCAGTTTAGAGGTTAGTAAAAATAAAGACTTTTTTCCATCTCAAGTTCATGGACACTCCTGCAATCTCCCCATAAATCCCTGGTTCATGGGCCCCAGGGTGAGAATCCCTGATCTTTAAACTATTTTGTATGATAATTTAGTTTGCACAATCCACAGAATGTGAGAGATTACAGATCTCTCCTGGACATGTGCAGACCATCTCACATGGTCTCACATGTGGTTTGTCCACAGTCTGCAATCTCCACGCCAAAGCCCTTTCTGCCTTACTCCTATGGAAGACCCTAGAGAGTGAGGTTGGGGGCCCAGTGCTATTTCAACTTATAATATGCTGTACTGTATATATCCATGCGGTAAGCAGGTCCTGAGACCCTCTCTGAATGGCACATGGTGTATCCCTGAGACATTGGACACCGTCCTTGAATTCCACTCCTTGACATTTCCACAGAGTAAAAATATCTAGAGAAATTCCCTGGGCAGCCTTGGAATACCATGGTGGAGAGCACCTCAGCCTTGCCCTTTGTACCTACTCAGGCTGGTAGGCTTCCTGGGCTTGTTTTCTTACTACTTGAACCTCTTAGAATATTGTTTTTTTCCCTTTCTGACTTACTCCTGTGATATTAGGCTTTCCTGCTCAAGGAACATTTCAGGAATGTCAAATATCCCATATAACTATATGGGGACTGGAGACTGGACCTGTGATTTCTTTGGTATAGAGACCTCCTAGGTGAGGGATCCTTCATCTGCCCAGGCAGATCAACATCTTTTCTTCCATAACAATTCAAGAGATTTGCCTTGAGCTCCAAGAGGTTAAGTGACTTGCCCAGGGTCACACAGCCTGTGTTTGTCAGCAGAGGAGGGCCTTGAACTCCAATCTGAACCAGCTGGCTCCAAGACCAACTTTCTGCCCACTACATCAAGTTGCCTCACTATATACTGATGTAATACCCATATGGGGCTTACCTCCAGGCTCTGAGGAAGAGCAGGATTGTACATCTCATTACCTATGAGATATATTTTAAAGAGATGTTTGTATGAATAGAAAAGGGGAGTTGGTCAGGAGTGAGAGCAAGAAACAATGCAGAGCAGACTGCCTTTGTATTCATTTAATGTCAAGAAATCCAGAGGAAGGCCCCAGGTGGACACCCCCAGAAGACAGAAGCACGCCTTTACTGACATGCTTTTTAGGCATTTTTACATGTGATCTTCACAATTTCTAATGACCCACCACGTCCTTGCTATCTATCATTTCCATTTCACAGTGAGTAAAGTTGAGGCCAAGAGATGAGTCATCCTACAAATTACTTCATAAGACACAGCTGTGAGTCAAAGACCTCTTAGAAGAAGCCCTGTTTGGGGCCTCAGACCAATACCCTCATCCTACAAATGAGGAAACCGAAGCTTATTTCCGTGTCTCACTAGTCCAGTGTTGTCCATAACTGGCTGACCATGCCCACAGGAGTCAGGAGTAAAACACAGGCACCTCTATTCCTGGTAATGAATTTTCCATGCCAGGATCATGTTTTTAAACACAATTCTTTCCTTTAAATTCAGAGTTGGCTCCAAATTCCTTCACTCTTAATGACTTCTCCAGGCTGTAATTTGGAAGTGGAGGGGAAGGAGAAGGCAGAAGAAATTGTGATTCCTGGGTTGTCCTGACTCCCTTGCAAAGAAAGAGGTTGACGATGGGGTGAGTCCAGTTAAACCACCTAGTCCTCCTTAGAACCTTGGAGGAACGTCATGTGTCTATTGAGAGTGAGAGGAGTAGGAACATGCTGTCACAAGATCTGAGGCTACCTCCTGATTGCCATGCTTACTGGGTGACCACAGGCCTCTCCCTTCTCCCCTCCAAAGATCACTGTGAGTCATAGGGCCTTCCCTTGGAGCTGGCAGGCCCCTGAGAGATGACCTCATCTACCCCTCCTCCCCTTCATTTTAACTAAAAGATGTTAAAATAACTGGCTCCAAGTCACGCAGGCAGCCAGCAGCAATGAGCCTTAGTCTCCTCATCTGTAAAAGGGGAAGAATAGTTATGATTCTACTTCTCTCTCAGGCTTGTTGGAGAAAACGGCCCCACCACCATTAAAATAGCATAGAAGTGTGGATTATTGTTACCGAGCTAATCTTGAGTGTCTGCAGGGCCCTGCTATTCCTCAAGGTCAGGGACCCTGTGACAGGCCACCTCTCTCCTTTTTTGTTTCTTACTTAACACAGGACTAAATATGCTGGACAGTGGGCTTAAAAAAAAAAACCAAACCACAACCCTCGTGGATATGATGGTGTCATAGAAAGAACCCGGGGTTTAGGACTTGGGTTCAAATCCCACTTCTGACACTTTTTCCTACATAACTTTGGACACATCATCTCACAGTTCTGGGCCCCAGTTTCTTCTGTGAAATAAAGGGGGTGAACTAGAGATTCTCTGAAATCCTTCCCAGGTCTGACCCCCTGAATGCAATTTGATGATTGTGATCGCTGCTGATTATTCCCAATTTATCCTGTATTTACCTTGAATATACATCTTTGTGTACTGTCTCCGTAATTAGAATGGAAGTTCCTTGAGGGCAGGCCACTTGCCTTTTATATTTCTTTATATTCCAAGCAGGTAGCACATTGTAGACACTTAAATGCTTATTGACTGACTAGCCATAATGTGACAGAAATTCTTTAAAAGAAGATAAAGCGGGGCAGCTAGGTAGCACAATGAATAATAGCGGCCCTGGGGTCAGGAGGACCTCAGGCAAATGTCTTCCCTGGGAAGGTTTACTTTCCCAGAGCCTGTACCTCAAAGATTCAAGGAGCTCAAGGGGGGTCCCAGAGCCTACACCTCATCATTGGGAAGGCCTAAGTTCCAATCCTGCCTCTGTTATTGAGTTGCTGTGTGTCATGCTAGATAAAACCTGTCCCCAGATTAGGTGCTATCTTTCCATTAGGGATATTAGAAAGGAGGTACCTTACAGCTGGGGATCAGTCTGGCAACTATCCCCAAACCTGCTTTTTAAATATTTGGATAACTATTTCAATCTCATAGATTCCCTTTGTATTTTATTTTATGCATTTAAAAACATGTTTCAGAGAAGGGATCCATAGGCTTCACCAGATGGTCTGAGGGTCCATGGCCCAAAAAGTGAAGATCCCCGGCCAGAGAGCAAGGCCATCCTGGTGCCTACAGAAGACACTGTAAGACAAAAGTAACATGATGACTGGAACGCTGGACTTGGAGACACAGAATCATAGAGTCAGGATGGAAAGAAACTCAAAAGTCATTTCACTGAAACCTCTTTTTTTTCCCTTAAGGACCTCACCTTAAACTCAGAGATTGGACAATAATAGGTCTGGGGTTAAGCCCCAGATTGGCTCAGAGTGAATGTAAACAGCAATTGTTTTGGTTTGGGCCAGAAACCCTGAGGGTCTTCCCAGCCCAGACTGATTTTTTTTTTTTAACTTGGTAAAGAGGCCATTCTCTGCCTCCGGTCTTACCTAGTCTTAGTCACTAAATGGGAGCTGCTTCAGGCAAATGGAGATCTGTTAAAGACCTTAGCTTAAAAAGGCCAAGGTCTCTCAATACAGCCAGAGTCATCTACATTTCTCTTGATCTATATCCCATCCTCCAGATGACTGGAGGAGAAAGTGAGGCTGGTCACTTTGGATAGCCCTGCTTCACTTAAATCCAGTTCCCTTGCAAGTCATGGCATCACCTTGCTGATGTCACGATCCTTTTCAACAATGAATAAACGAGGAGTTCTGTGACCCTGGATACACGATAGGCTCGGGATAAACTCCTGTTGAGCGCATGGCCTAGTAAGAGTTCCCTGAATTCTCTGAGCCTCTTTCTTCACCTTTAAAGTGGGGATGCTTTGGTACCTAGCTCCTAAGGTTTCTGTGAGACCCAAAGAAGACAGCAATTGTAAAACTCTCCAGACTTCCAAGAACCAATATTGCCTGTTTTTGCCTGGGTACAGTAGGGGAGATATTTAGGCAGGAGTCCTTCCTGGAACACCCCAGGAAATGGCTGCCTCTTCGGGCCTCCCTCCGCCAATGACAGCTTCAGTCACATCTACCTGCCTTTGGCATGCTGCAGGTGGAAGAAGGGGAGAAGCTTCTTTCAGAAGCTCAGATGAACAGGGAGAGATTTCTGGGAGCTTGAGGCCATGGCTGTCCCTGGTGCTAATTGAAAGATGGGAGGACTCCAGAAACCCCAGGGCCTGTTTGAAGCTTGGGAAATAGAGATTGTAGTTGTTTTCTTAGCACCAGATACCAGATCCAGGATCTCCCATAGCGCTCCTTACTGGGAAGGTTCGACACAAATCCTCTTGGGGGGGGGGCTTTCAGAGGACCTCCTCCCAGAAGAGACCTCTAAGTGAAGAAGTACCAAGTGGAGTCTTTCAAGCCCGCTGAAAACATGTTGAGGTAATGAGTCACCTGTCTCTTTAAGGCTGAAAACTCTCGTTCAGGGCTGTTAAGGGATTCCAGGTGTTTCCTTTCTCAGGGAGAACTCTCACTTCCCTGACTCTGCCCGTCCTGCCCTCCCCCTGCCCCACGCCAACACCTGCATAACACACACACACACACTCACACATCACGCATGCAGCCTCTGATTTTCGTGTCTGATTTTTCAAACAATTCCATTTCCACGTCACACAGACCAATGTATATCTATGAACTCTAGAATCATAGATCCAGAGCTGGAAAGGACCCCAGAGACGTCTAATTATTCATCCTGTCCACATGTACCTGTGTATGTAGACACACACAGGCGCCTCCCCCTCTGCCCTTTAGACTCCTTGGTTTCCCTGAAGGCGCAGCACTTTGGATCCTTCCCTGCCCCTCACAGCTTCCTGATGCCCCCTCCCCTCCCCCCACCACACCTCCCTCAAATGACCTCTCGCTTCTTTTGCATCTACTTACAAATGTACTCATAGGCTCCTTGATAGACAGTACATTGATAGACAGGAACCATTTCATTTGTGTGCCTTGGCATTTCCAGCGTCCAGAACATAGTAGGACAGGTTGGTTCTTTTACTTTGAACATCCGTATCTCCTCAATGTAAACATCCCCTCTAAGGAAGCAGATACCAACCTACTCATGTCCTCTTATCCAAAGACGCTACACTTCACAGGCCTTTGGAAGTGAACCCTGTTTTTAAAAAGTTGATTGATGAAGAATAGACTGATCTGTGCACTCACTGGTAAAGGAAGCACCCAGGGGAGGAAACTCCTCCCACTGGTGCAGGATGCCACCTTCTCTGTGACATGGAGAGTTGCCTAGAGCACTGAGAGGTTCAGTGACTTACCCAGGGTCACATAGCCACGATGTGCCACAGGCAGGATGCAAACCTAGGTCTTCCTGAGTCCAGGGCCAGGTCTCTATTATACTTACTCACAAAATATATACACACACGCATGCATCTAGATGCACACCAATCTATATATATACATAATGTACACTTACATGTCTACACGTACACAAGCACATATAATTGATACATGCACATGCATGTAATGCATGCACATGTACACACATGCATGTATAAGTACACAAAACACACAACGCAGCGGTGGCCTGTGTGCATGTGCCCATGCATGTAAACACATGGGTGCATGCAAAGGTGTGCATGTACAGCACATGTGTGTTTGTTGTGTATTCATACACATGTCTCATCGCCACATTTCTGAGTTAGAAATGCTCTTAGAGATCCCTGTAAATTGTGCATTTTACAAATCAGGTGAGCAGGCAGGCCTTGGAGAGCTGGAGTGACTTGTTCATTGACATGAAGCCCGTAATTAGAAGAGGCAGGTCTCAAGCCAAGTGTTCTGACTGAGTTATGACTCAACATTCAGGGCTCCTGCTCCCTCAAGGGCTTTGGTCAGTGTTCCAGACCTCTTTCATCTTAGTGCCTTCCCTCTGAAACTCACCCCAATTTATCCTGTAGATATCTGGCTTATATAGAGAGGCTTACGTGTTGTCTCCTCTGTTAGACCATGAGCTTCTTGAGAGCAGACATTTCCCTTTCTAGGTATTCACAGAGCTTGGCACAGTGCCCAGCACACAGTAGGCAGGAACTTTATACATACAAACATACATACACACACAGCTGCATAGTTTCTGTGTGTGTGTATGTGTGTTAATGTGTGTGTGAAAGGATGATGTGTGTGTGTGTGTGTGTGTGTGTGTGAAAGGATGGTGAAATCCATCATACCCTACTGTAGGGAAGACAGGATTGTGTTAGACCAGAGACATAAATAGGCCAACAGGACCAGGAAGCACAGAAATCAGGAAGTGCAGTTCACATATACTTCAGGGTTTGAACAGCCGTGAATCAGAAGTCAAGTAGGTGACATATCAAAAGCACGTCAGAAGCTGTTCAAGATTTTTCCTGCCCCTAGCCCCACAACAAGCAGCATCTTCTCAGGACCTGCCTGGCTAAGGGCAGTGTGGTTGATTGCCCAAGGATGGGCTGCCGCTGGTTTGGTTTTGGGGTGGGTTGGCCGGCTTTTGTCTGGCCACAGTAAGTCATGATAATCTCCAAAAGAAGGAATGGAAGAGTTTGCAATCTGCATTGGTGGAGAAAGTGCCCATTGCCAAGGAAATCATGGCTCTCTTGAAGTGAGAGGTTGAAAGGGATTTAAAGGTCATTTAATCCTTCCCATTTTACAGAAGAGGAAACCAAGGCACAGGAATTTGCCCACTGGTCTGAGTCTGGCCTCAGACACTTACTGGTTATGTGACCCTGGGCAAGTCACTTAACCCTGTTTTCCTCAGTTTCCTCATCTATAAAATGAGCTGGAAATGGAATTGGCAAACTACTCCAGTGTCTCCACTGATCTCATCACTGGTTAGTGTCAGGGCTGGGGCCAGACGTCAGGGGATATGCAGGGTCCCTGTCCATAGGGTAGACAGCTATAGGTGTTGAGGGAATAGGTCAAAGAGAAGGAGAGCCAAATAGCCCTGCAGAGGGTCAGCCATGGCCAGAGCTCCAGGAGCTGAGGGAGGGAGCAGAAGACAGGCAGGGGAATAGGTCCCCAGGAAATTCGCTTATTTTGAGGCAGCTTGACAAGTGCTGCTTTCAGACTGGCCAATGGTCTTTGCTTTAGCATCCATTACATTTTCAGAATTCTCTGAACTCATAATGATAAAGAGAGGAAACACGTACAAGAGCATGAAGGGCTATGCTTGGAATCAGGAAGAGTTGGGGTCACGTCCTGTCTGGACCATAGACAATTAGAACATTGGCTCCTTGAAGGCAGGGATCGTATTTTCATCTTTGTGTCCATAGTGCTCAGCACAGTGCCTGGCACATTTTGTTGTGTCATCTTTTCAGTCATGTCTGACTCTTTCTGACCCCATTTGGAGTTTTCTTGGCAAAGACACTGGAGTAGTTTGCCAATTCCATTTCCAGCTCATTTTATAGATGAGGAAACTGAGGAAAACAGGATTAAGTGACTTGCCCAGGGTCACACAACCAGTAAGTGTCTGAGGCCAGACTCAGACTCAAACTCATGAAGATGGGTCTTCCCGATTCCAAACCTTGCGCTCTATCTGCTGTGGTACCACCTAGCTGCCCCTGGCAAACAGTAGTCATTTAATAAATACTGTTGACTTGACTTGTCTTTACAATCTCTTCATGCCCCATAAAACTCTCTAAGTCTATAATTTATAGATGAGTTCTAGAGCTCCCCATACTGAAGAAATCCAGATTAGTCATCACACACACATAGCATCAACAACCACCATTAATTATTTTTAAAATGCTGGTATCTTGCAATTTCCAAATGCTTCATGGATAACTAAATTTAGCTCCCTTGAGGCAGGCACAAAGGAATATTGGTCGAGGGCTCATTTCTTCTTTCCTCGCCTACCCTGACTGTCTCTCCTTCAGTTAAAGGGCAGCACCTGGAAGACCTTATGGGCAGGTCATGCTCCTCCTCTGAGATATAATCATAATAGATGCCATTTCTAAAAAGCTTTACATATGCCATCTCATTTGAACCTCATAACAACCCTGTAGGTAGGTGCTTACAGACATTATCATTCTGTGTATTCATTTTGTACAGATTCTGTATGTGTTTATAGATGTAAATGCTTGTCTCTCCTGTTAGAATGTAAGCTCCATGAAGGCAGGAATTGTTTCAATTTTATCCCTGTGTCCTCAACATCTAGAACAATGCTGGTGCTTTAATAAATGCTTGTGAACATATCTAATACAGAAACATGTTTTGCATGACTTTACATGTATAATCTGTATCAAACTGCTTGCCTTCTCAAGAAGGGAAATAGAAGGAGGGAGACAATTCAGAAGTAAAAAAAAAACCCAAATGTTTGAAAATATTTTTACACATAATTGAGAAAAAATTTAAAAAACAACAACAAATGCTTATTGATTGGTTGATAGCCATCTTATATATAAGAAAACTGAGTCACAGAAAAGCTAAATTAACTTAGCCATGGTCATACAGCCAATGAATGTGGCAGGATTCAGTCAAGTTATTTCTGAATTCAAATTCACTGGGATGTCAGTATGCGCTATTATTCTGCTGACTCCACTGACATTTACCTTACCAAACTGAAGGTCAAAAAAGTTCATCTAAACCTCTTTCTATTCCAGTTATACCACTTTCTTACTACCTGTGTGAGCAAGGGAGTGGCTTTTCCAAATATTATCCCCAGAGGCTCTTAATAACTTGATTCTACTCAGGTGATCCTGAGTTCCAACGATGAATTCTATGCTAACCATCCATTTGTTTAAATAATCAGGCACACTGAAATATGCACTATCTATTTCTTTTGAATTTCTGTTCTTCTTAAAGTAGCATCTAATAAATCCCACGTGACTTTTCTGCAAGTACAAGTTTCTACACACTGCATAATAAATATAAGAAATCACTCAGAGCCAGCCCTTGGTTCAGGTTATCAAGGTGACTTTGTGTTTTGTTTCTTTTCTTTTTCAAATTTGACATGCTTGTTTTCACATAACATTCATTGCGGAGTATATTGATCCCCTAATCTGTAATAGATTCTAAGAGAAAACCAGAAAAAATTTCAACAAAACCAACCAATGAACTGACCCCGTCTGATAGTCTCAGCAATATTCCATACCCATAACCTCCGACCCACTTCTTCAGTAAAGAGAGATAGGTACATTTTCTCAACTTTTTTCGTGAAAGGCCAAGCTGGGTTATTACAGTTACACGGTATTTGGTTCTTTTTGTTTACACTGTCATAGTAATTGTACAAATGTTTCTTTGTTCTGTTCCCTGTGAACCAATTCCTATGTTTTCCCACATCTTTCTTAATCCTTCATACACATTATTTCTCATAGCTCAATCATATTCTATTACACTAACAAGCCATTTATTATTTAATCTTTCCTCAGTTCATGGACACCTAATTTGTTGTTTTTGCTACCACAAAAAAGTACTACAATGGTTGTCTTGCTATTTGTGGGACCATTCTTTCTGGCTTTGACTTCCTTGAGATATATGCCTAGCAGGAGGTTCCTGGGTCAAAACATATGGATACTTTAATCAGTCTCTTAGCATGATTTGTAATTTCTTTCCAGAATTGGTTGGTCCATTTCATAGCTCCACCAAGAGTGTATTAGTCTGGCACAAAGTAGCCAATGAATAAATGCTTATTAATTGATTGAGCTTAAGATGAAATTTAATTAAATGTAAAGTCTAAGGTTCAAGAGATCAAAAAATACTAAAGTTCAAGAAACCAACTATACAAGTGCAATGTGGTAGGGAAGTGTGACCAGTTAGTAGTTGTTCTGAAAAAGAATCTAGGGGTTTTCATGGATTATAATAACATGAATTAACTAGGTGAGAGGGCAACTATAAAAGCTGATGTAATATTGGGCTGCATTTACAGAGGTGTGTATTCTGTCCCTAGTTAGAACACATCTAGAATATTGTATTTAGTTCTAGACACCATGTTTTAGGAACAGTATTGCTAAGCTAAAACATGTTCAAAGGGGGCCACAGGATGGTGAAGAAACTTAAAATCTTGCTACATAAGGGTTATTTGAAAGCCTTGGGCAGGTTTAGCCTTGGAGAAAAGATGACATAGAGGGGAGAATGGTGGTTGACTTCAAACGTCTGAAGGCCATTAGACTTGTTTTATTTGGACCCAAAGAGATAAGCTAAGAGCTACTGGTGACAGTCATTGACAGGCGTATTCAGGCTTGATATAAGAAAGCCTTCCAAACAATATAGAAGTCTCTAGGATGGCTCTATAGCAAAAGAAGTAGTAACAATGGTAGTATAATAGAATGAAAGAGCCTTAATAAATGAACAAGAGAAAGAAATCAGGGCAATGCCAAGCTCTCTGCAGCTGGCTAAAGAGCAATGCTGGAAGAACCTAGAGGGAGTGGGAGCCAAGAGACAGTATTGAAGTAGGGATAAAAATGGGTATGCAGGGAACTCGAGACCTGAGGACAGATAAAGGGTTGGGAACAAAGAACAATGAAGCACAGAGCTATCATATGGAGAGGTGAAACTAGACCTTGCCTTTTGCTGGCATTGGGAGTCATGTGGACTGTGAAGATTGTTGGCAGTGCCAGGTTCTTTTTCTGTAGAGGAGACGGAGAATGTCAAACCCTGGTAGTATGACAAACTGTGAATCACTTTGGAGGTCCCTGAACAAGGTAGGAGCACCCAGAGTCCTGTTCTCAGAGCTCCATGTTCAATTCTTTTTTGGGGGGGATGTGATTGTTTATTTTTACACAAAGAATTAAATCTTGGGCATAACATTTTATACAACAGGATTTAAAGACACTTCAACATTTTTCAGAGTTTATTGATGTTTTGATTTTATAATCATCAATGCTGAGAATGCCACTTCCCCATAAATATGTAGTACAAAATGACAGAATTATGTTATGGCCATCTCAAAAATTGTTGGAAATTCTGTCCTACTCCCAAGCCAAAATTCATTTAATGATTTTGCAGGAAACTGAAGTTTAAAACCTGTGTTGCTTGATAACTTGGCAAATTCTTCTTGAACTTTTAATGGCAGATGACTGATTTTTTTTTCAATTAAGTATGATTTATGAACCCAACTTAGTTTTTTAGAATCAGAATTTGAAGGGAAGTATTTCTGAAACTGTATCTCCAGGCATTTCAGATGACCAGTTAAAATTCTTCAAAACAGATCTTTGGGAAGGTTAAATTCAATTATAAAATCAACTGTAGCAGTGGCTAGGTGACCCAGTGAACACAGCCCAGGCCTTGGAGTCGGGAGGACCCAAGACTAAATTGGGCATCAGACACTTAACACTAGCCATGTGACCTTGGGCAAGCCACTCAACCCCAACTGCCCTGCCCTCCTTCTTCCAAAAAGCAAAAAAAATCATCTGTAGCTGTAAAGATTTCTAAAGAAATATTTTCCATACTGTTCTTCTATATGTTAACTTTTTTTTTTAATTTCCCAGATGGGGAAAGGCAGGGCAACTGGGCCAAGTGACCTGCCCAAGATCACAGAGCTAGTAAGTGTATCAAGTGTCTGAGGCCAGACCTGAGCCCAGGTCCTTCTGACTCCAGGGCCAGCGCTCCACCCACTGTGATACACAGCCACCCCTATATGTTAACTTTTTAAATAAAACTTTCAATTTTATCTTTTAACATAAATATGTTACCTTTTTCCCCTAGAAGCAACATGTTTAAATCATTGAGTTTTTTTCAAAATGGCCAACAAACAATGCAGTTCTGAAAGCCATAAGTTATTGTGACAAAAGATGAATAAAATCAGATTTCTGCTCAGCCAAAAATATAACAACTTCATCTTTCAGTTTCAATAATCTCTCTAAGCTTCACCCTCCTTTTTTTCCACATCCAATTCTTCACAACCGAACACAAACCCGCATCACTGGAGAAGGTTGCTTAATGGGAAATCCTCATGGCCAGGCAGTGAAAGTATGATCTGTGTGCTTTTCTTCTGTTCCCTATTCTTGCTGCGATACTGCCATATTGGAATGATGGGACAGATTTAGGGCTTGGGGGTAATCCAGAAAGCCTCTCTTCTGTTCCCAATGTAAAAAAATGACCTGTGGAAAGGGACAGAACTGGAGCTCCTCCAGGGCCCATGGCTCTAGGCCAGCAGTTCTCAACCTGTGGGTCGTGACCCCTTTGGGGATCAAACAGGGTCGCCTAAGACCATGAGAAAACGTGTATTTCCGATGGTCTTAGGAAGCGAGACACTGCTCCTCTTATCTGTCTCCAGGCGGGTCCGCCCGTATGCAGATATGCCCACATACAAGTATTAAAGGGTCGCAGCATTAGGAAGGTTGAGAACCACTGCTGTAGGCCATGATTCTGGGGTGGGGAGAGTCTAATGACTTTTGCCAGCACCCAACATTGCTAGGAACTGGAAGATTATTTAAATGGATAACTTTGAAGATTTGCTCGAAGCACTAGGAATACGCCTGTTACTACAAAAGATCTCCAGAGGACACTTCAAAGTCAGCGGTTGTTACATCCTTTCCCATGATCTCTTTTGGTCAATATCCTTACCCATCCTTCAAGGGTCAGTTTAAAAACCCCCTCCTCCATGTGACCATCTTTAGTTCCCGCCCCCACCCTAAGTGATTTTGCTCACGTTTGATCTCATGACACTTTTTACTTCTTATCCATTTGTATTCAAGTTCCTTTTATATTTCTTTCCGTGCATATTTTATTTCTGTAAATCTCTTTGTATACTCTGTTAAAGATAAGTGCACCTAGATAAACATAATATAAGTAGTAACATGAGTTAGCCTTGTCTTTCCCCTTGGAGATTTTCAGTTTATTGAGGGCAAGGAATCTACCTTATTTATTTTAGCATCTCCCCATGGTCCAGGCTGACAAAAATGGATGGAAGTGTCAGAGCAGGGTTCTTTAATGTAGGTCCATGAACTTGTGTTGTGTTTTTAAAATTTAATAACAGTATTAAAATAGAATTGTTTCCCTTTGCAATCTTATGCATTTTGCTTTATGAATTCAAATACATGATTGTGAGAAGGGGGTCCGGGGGCCTCACTGACCTGCCAAAGAGGCCATAACACAAAAAGAGGTTAAGGATTCCTGTATCAGAAAGAGAAAAGAGGACGGAAAGACAGAAACACTAGAAGAATGAATGACTCCATGGGTCTAGTCCCTGACCCCAAAGGAATTTTTACCAACCCCTTATCTGATCTGCTCATGAATGGTGTATTCAAAGGTGCCTGGGGTCTGCTTAGCGTCAAATAGCATGTTTATAAAAGGCTCCAGCTCTTCGGATGCCAGTGTACATTAGTCTAGAGTTTGAGATACGACTGATCTACCAGGGTGTGGTCTGGGTGCATTTTCATTTCCCACAACTAGAACAGGAATAGAACCCAAGATGAGCTGGAAGCACAAGTGTTCTTGTAACGTGTGTGTGTGTGTGTGTGTGTGTGTGTGTGTGTGTGTGTGTATGAATGAACATTCCACTCCTGATTTGTATGCTATGAATAAAGCCTGTACTTGGATTAGAGGTAGGTGTGGCTGTGTCTCTGTTTCAAAGGATCCAGGATTAGTACCAAGTGTAATAGGTGATGGACTGGCCTGGGGCATGTGAATGACCAGTTTTTGAAGCATACATAAATATTTCCTTCCTGCTTTCATCCCAAGCAACCACAAGGAAGAAGCTTAGGGTGGAGTTATTTACCTCTGTGTGACTGACTCGAAGGCTGGTACTTTGTAATGATGCAAACAAAGTCTTCTAATTGGCTTAGAGCAAGGAGGGACTAATGAGTTAGAGGCTACTGAGCCAGAATCGAGTATGGGCACAACAGGGACAGCCAGGACCTCTCAGTCCTTTTTCCTTTCCCACTGTGGGGAGGCAGGATGAGTTAGAAATAGACCCAAGGATAGAGAGGAAGAAGGGCAGCATCTGTGTCTCCTATGCAGCTCTGGGGGGCTATGTGTGCATGGCTGCTTCTCTCTCTTTGTGTTTATTTTTTCCTTATCTTTGGCTAATGGATATTTCACGATGCAAAGTGTCTCAAAGACCTGGTGAGTATGTAAGACCCAGAGGTGCCATGAGACTTTCTATCATTGTTCAGAGCTGAGTGGCAGCAGAGGGACCCATAAGTAAATTAGTGCTTACTGTCCTCATGAATTCTGTGTGGTTTTGTGAGAACATATGCCCCAGGTTTGGGGGGGAATTCTTTATACCAATTATTTTCATTATACCTTCTTGGTAAATCCCTTCTAAAAGCTAATTGACGTCTATTGTTAACTGAGACCATGTACGTGGGGGCTCAGGATCAATACCAAGCATCAGGGTTACCCCTAGAGCCGTAGTCAGCTGGTGACCATAGTCTGTGGGTGTGAGTAGAGGTTGGGGGAAATAGCCCCCGATGATCTATGATCCTAAGGCCCCCTATCTAGGTCTTCCTTGATCCCTCCTTCTCAAATTGTCTCATATTTCAATGTTCATATACACATATATGCATATATGTATGTATAGATCTTATATAGTGTAGAATTTTTATATATTTATATATTCTCCATATATAATAATTTCCCCTGATAGAATGTAAGCTATCGGAGGGCAGGGAGCATTTCGTTTCTGTGTTCCTGCTTCCTAACTCAGTGCCTGAAACATGGAAGCTGCTGAATACATACTTGCTGAACCAAATGATTTCACCTAAAAAGACTGGAAATGCAGCTTCCATATGTAGTCACCTTGCTGGGGATTCTAACACCACACTGCAGATTTCCTTGGTCTGCCTATTTCTCTTCCTGGCTATAGGTTGTTGGGAGTCCCTTCTAAACACACCCTGGATCTCGGCTGAGTGATTGAGAGACAATATTAAGTCGCAATGCCGGCCAAAGGCCTGTCCCTGCCTCGACTGGACTGATGAATTCCCCCAGCGCCTTCCCTGGCTGCCAGGAAGCAGAGTTACTAAGGTGACTTTGACAAGTGTGTAAAGCTTAGATGGGGGCCCCAAGCGACGAGCCGCCAAACTTATAAAAACTACCGCTTTGCAATAAGCCGTGTGTATGCCACGCTCTAAACAATTTAATAACGAGCTTGCTGTGAGGCGTGCCAGAGATTCTTCATGACTTGTACATCTATAAATAGCCTTTATAAGGACAGTTTAGATGGACGGGTTCAGGGCTTTTAGGTGTTGTGACCTCTGTGAACCCCTAAGAGGCTGTTAACTAAGACGTTAATCATTAAGGCATTAATAAGGTCAGAGATCTGAAAGGAGCTTGGAGGCCACTGAGGCTGCCTCTTTAATTTTACAAATCAGGAACCCGAGTCCCAGATAACCGAAGGGTCCCATTCAACCTTATATGACTAAGAAGTAGAAGGGTTTAGGACTGAACCCAGACCCTTTGACTCTAAATTCAGTACTTTCTCTACTGTATGTATGTAGTGGAGAAAATTTTGTTTCTTAACCCATCGTCCGTATAATTTACTAAATGTAGAATCGAATTGGATTAATTAATTAATCAATAAGCATTTACTGTATGCTGTCAGCAGGAAAAGGAAGGGAACAAGTTTATAAAGCACATGCATACTTTGGCGCTGTGCTACACACTTTACAAATATCATCTCACTTGATAGAAAGTTGACCTCAAAACCAGAAGACCTGAGTTCAAATCCTCACCTCCAATCTCTACTGCTCTGACACAGTCCTTCATCGCCGCAGGCCTGGACTGTTACCCAGAGCTTCTGCTCCATCTCCCAGCCTTCCTTTACTTCATCCTCCCCTCAGCTGCCAAAGGGCTTCCCTAAAGCCCACATCTGACCATGGCACCCTGGTCTATTCAATAAACTGCAGTGGCTTCCTATGACCTTCAGTAATAAACATAAAATCCTGCATTTGATTCTTAAAGCCCTTCACAACCTGGCTACTTTCTGCCTTTCCAAGTCTGCTACTTTATTCACATTTGAAAATTCTAGCTAGGAGGAGCCAGGTGACACTCAGTGGATAGAGTGCCAGTCCTGGAATTAGGAGGTTCTGAGTTCAAATTTGGCCTCAGACACTTACTAGCTGTGTGACCCTGGGCAAGTCACTTAACCCAAATTGCCTGCTAATAAACAAATAAAAAGAAAATCCTAGCTGCAGAAGCTTCCTGCTCTTCCTCAGACATGACACTCCCCAACTCTGCCTTTTCCATGCCTGGAACACACTTCCTCCTCAGCTCTACCCCTTGGCTTCCTTCAGACTCAGTTCAAACCCTACCTTCTGTAGGCCTTCCCCATCACTGCCCCCATCCCTTCTCCCCAAGAAGGAGGTTCCCTCTGACATTATCTTCTTCCATTGATCTATATCTGTTAATATCTTGTATGGCATTGCCATGGCTGTCATTTCTCCCATTAGAGTGGGAGATCCTTCAAACCAGAGGTTGTGTTTTTGCCTTTCTTTGTAACCCCAGCACTAAACCTGGGTAAGTAAATGCCTAACAAATGTTTGTTGATTGTTGCCTCTGACCCGTTATGGCTATGTGACCCTGGGCAAATCCTGTAACATCTCAGCTCTCTCAATAGGTATCCCATACAACTCCAAGTACAGACTGAACCATATTTAACTGTAACGGAAAACGTTTAACACGATAAATAAAAATATAATACAACCTAGATGATGTTACTTTGTGGTTTTCTACATCAATATAATGCCTGAGTTTGACCTGGCCGATCTAGACTAACTGTGAGTACAGAGAAGGTGCTGACTTTCATTGGGAAGGGAGTTAACTCTTCTGGGAGTTCCCTATAGTAATGGAAGGGGGCATCTCCTGTTGTCCTGATGTATATCTTGACACTGGACCCAGAGGGCCCTGGAGGAGAAAGTGAGGCTGGTGACTTTGCTCAGCCCTGCCTCAATTAAATCCAGTTCACTTGTGTGTCATGGCATCACCTCCCTGATGTCACAGTGCTCTTCAAGAACAAAAGACAAATAACATAATAATAGAATCATGGGCTCTGCCCCCACCCCTGTTTTCCAGGCACTGTGCTAGATGCTGGGGATACACATACAAAAACCAGGAGGGCTCATGGAAGTCAGTTTACTTCTTAAACCTTGGTCTGGTCCTCCCAAGTCGCATAGATTGTGACTTGGAAGGATGGTGTAGAGGAAGGAATGGTGGTCTTGGGGCAAGAAAATAAATATAAATTCCATTGCTTACTATTGATAATGAACATGAGTAAGCTGCTTGATCCCTATGAACCTCAACTTCCCTATCTGTAAAGTGGGTATAACTAATTTATCTGAGGGTTAGGAGAAAAAAAATCCTCACTTTGTAAACCCTACTGATTCTGGTCCTCTCTGGAAACCAAGTGAGTGACCTTTGGCTGGAGGATTCTTTATTCAACCATATATAAAATTTAATTGATATAAGGGGCTCCCAGTGAGGAAACTCCATCTACCCCTCCAGCTTGGCCCCTTCCCTTTGGTTTATAGTCTTAGAGAGATGAGAGCTGGTGGTAACCGTTAAGCAGATGAAGCCGCTTGCCCAGGATCAGAGCCCATGTGCATCAGAAAGAGGTTAGCCTTGAACCCACCCAGGTCTTTCTGACTCAGAGGTAACTCTCCATCTGCTAAGCCATAATTGGTGCATGGTTGGACAAACTGCTACATAGAAATGTAATAGTGTCTTACCATGCCATCAGAAATGACCAATACGAAGAGTTAAGGTAATAACGTGATAGCTAACATTTCTACAGAACTAGAAAGCAGAGCCAGGAGAGCAATATATGCAATGGCTCTAAAATATACATGAAAACAACAGCAAAAGCCATGAGAAATCCGATGGAATGCAATGAACAATCTTGGTTCCAGAGGACCAAGGATGAAATACATGTGTTCATTTTGTGTTCAGACTTTGTGGTCACCATTTATTTTAAAAGTCAGTCAACAAACCTTTAAAAGATGTCGTCTTTTTTAAGATAGCTGTGGCACAGGCCTTCAGAGCTCTGATCCCACCTCACTTGCTGCCCTGTAGTACAGGCACAAAAGGTCTGTCTTCCAGCAGGCCTTCTTGGAATGTTCTACTGCAATCTCCCAGGGCCATAGTGCATAGAGCTGTGGGCCTGAAGTCAGGAAGATTTCCTGAGTTCAAATCTGGCCTCAGACACGTACTAGCTGTGTGACGCTAGACAAGTCACTTAACCCTATTTGCCTCAGTTTCCTCACCTGTGAAGTGAGTTGGAAATGGAAAACCACTCCACTATCTTTGCCAAGAAAACACCCGATGGGATCACAAAGAATTGGACAGGCTGAAAAAGACTCATCAACCAACCCTAATAAACTTTCATCATCTTATTTCGAATGATGGTCAGAAGCACTTTACTCCTTCTTTGATTCACTAATTTGTTCCCACCTAGTTTGTAGCCTTTGATTAATGGATTGATTCATTAGAGGTGTCTAGGAATTCTTCACACCTTATTTACACATTTGGTTGATTGATTTCCATTCAGAGAAAGGGGCATTGTCACCTAATAAGGGAACCAGAGCCCTGCTTGTTAGCCTTATTTGGGTCACGGACTCCTTTGGGCCATGTCCTGAAACCTGTGGACCCTTTCTCAGAATAATGGCTTTAAATAATTGAGGGAAATGCTAACCTGAGTTAGAGACTAGCCAAAGTAAAGATCCAAGCTCCCTGAAATCTGTCCGTGAACTCCCAGGGAAGAGAGAGTTCCTGGCTTACTTCATCTTTTTAGCTGAATTAATTGGGGTTAGGATACCGAACACAGACTTCTTACCTCTTGGGTCTCATTTTTGTATGTTTTAAATTAAACACATCAGTCAGGTATTAAATTTATTATAGTACGTTCAATTATATGTTACATATAATTTATTACATATATAATATACTAAATTATTAATTAAATTATGGTGTATTAAATACATCAGAAGGGTGGAAAAATTCTCTTTGTGATCCCTGGGGGCTTTTCCCAGCTGGTATCTCGAGATGAACAAAATAGATGTTATTAACACAGTTCCTTGGCCTCTCCAAAGCAGAAAACACAACTTATGGAGGCAGATTCTCCCAGGCAAAGGAACCTGAGGTTAGCGGCCCTGGAGGAGGATGGGAGAACTGGGGTTATTTTCTTATTCCAGTGTCTATGTCTATTTATTAAATATGTCTTATTATTATTATTATCAATAATAACAATAGCTAGTTTTTATATGGTGCTTGAAAATTTGCAAAGCGTTTCTGTGACTTCACGTAACCCTTACAACAATCCTGCATAGTAGGTGTTATTCTATCATTATCACCATTTTTCAAATGAAGAAATTGAGACTTAGGTTAAAGAATTCACCTGGGTAGTAGGGCAACTAGGTGGCACAGTGAATAAAGTACCAGTCCTGGAGTCAGGAGGACCTGAGTTCAAATCCCGCCTCAGTCACTTAACTACCTGTGTGACCTTGGGCAAGTCACTTAACCCCAATTGTCCTCAAAAAAATAAAATAATTCACCTGGGGGTTATACATTTAGAAAGTGGCACAGTTTGAACTCAGCTCTTCCTGACTATAAGACTAGCCCTTGGCGCTCGCGGGATCTCTCTCTCCTTCCCTCTCTCTCTCTCTTCTTTTTCCTTCCCTCTCTCTTTTTCTCTCATATATACACATATATCTATAATACAAAAGATACTATACAAAAATCTGTATTTAATATATATGTTTCTAAGCAGGCCTATATAGCTAGAAGTCCTGCCTAGTTTAGGGAAATCACTCCCCCTTAGGGTTTTGTCAAGGAACATTGTACTTTATCCTAGAGGTCACAGTGAACCACTCAGATTTAGCACAGTGCCTGGTAGGTACAGAGTAGGTACTTAATCAATGTCAATGGCTTGAAGCTCCTCAGCAATATCCTCTGACAGCTGTGTGAAGGCTGACTTGGAGAGGAGGGAGACTAGAGACAAGGAGACCAGTGAGGAGGGATGGAGAGAAGGCGATGGGTATGAGATAGATTATGGGATGGGGTGGGCAGAATCAGTAGGACTTGGTCATGGATGACTGGACCAAGAATGGGAGGAGCAGGAAGACTGGAAGGTACTTCAGAAACCCAAGCCATCCCCAAACCCCTTATTGCCAGCCTTGCCTCTAGGTTCCCTATCAAGCCTGGATGGGAAGGCTCTCCCAGTAAAACCAGAGCTGTGCCCCTTGCACAGACGTGGTCATCCAGTTCTCTTCTTTTTCAGTGTGATTTTCTAACTCTGTGCATTCTTCATGCCAGACCTGCTGCAAAAGGCCCCTGAAATGAAAAGGGTGGGAAAACTGAGGGACAAAGACCCCTGTTTGAAGCAACGCTGTTGTTTCATGCTTGTTTTAAAGCTGACGGCTTAGAATCCCATGCTTCATCCCAGCCCTAGCAGGGGTCAGAAAGAAAGCCTCCAAATAATATGCTCCAGGTTTGAAAGAAATCACCCAGAGGCCCCAAAGGCGCTTAACCAACTCTGTGTCTTTGAAATGCAGTCGTGCAAATGCTTTCAAAAAATCCTTCAGCCTGCAAAAATGTTGGCCTCTTCCTGGCAGGCTCATGACGGTCGAGAGCTAATAAATAAAGGCCCGGCTTTAGACAAAATGCTGAAGCAAGGGAGATTGGCCTGAGGTCCCCCTCACCTCTCCTCTGTCCCCAAAGCAACCGTGGCCTGTTGTGTTAAGGAGATATCTTTGTAAAAGAGAAAAGACTCCTTTCAGCCTCTGAATTTACCAGATGAAAAATAAAGCATTAGTTAGAGTCTGGTATCCTTATTCCTGCCCCCAACTTTACCTTATCTTGGCTTCTCTCTCCCATTACCTCATTTAACTTTGTAGGTATTTGGTATTTAAAGTGCATAGAGGCCTAGGAGTCAGGACTCTTCTTCCAGAGTTCAAATCCAGTCTCAGACACTAGCTGTGTGACCCTGAGCAAGTCACTTAACCCTGTTTGCCTCAGTTTTCTCATCTGTAAAATGAGCTGGAGAAGGAAATGGCAAACTACTTTAGTATCTTTGCCAAGAAAAACCCCTAAAAAGGGGCCACAGAGTCAGATGGGACTGAAAATGACTAAACAACAAAATATTTTTTTCTGTTACAGTATAATGCAAGCTCCTTTTGGGCAGAGACTCCTTTTTGTCTTTGTATTACTGCCTATCTCAGTGCCTGGAACAGAGTAAATGATAACTGTTTGTTGATTGACTGACTGATGGATTCCCTGCTTTTCCCCTTCCCTCTTCTCCCAGGCCTTCCTTTTCTCTTCTCTCTCTGCCCCACTTGGCCTTCACTTCCCTCCTCTAGGGCCTCTTCTCTTTCCCTTTCTCCTGAACTGAAAACATGTTGTTTTGGGAGCCTGTGAGGGTAACTAGAAGCAGCATGTCACACCTGGACCATTTCCCAACTGTTTTTTCCCAACCAGCCCACATTCTTTTTTTCCAGTGCTGGTAGAAGGAGTGTGTAGATGGGCCAGAAGTGAACATACCTGTGTTATGAGAACATGGAGAGGAGTTCACTCAGGGCCCTCCCGGGTTGGAGGGCAGCTGAATTGGAGGAGAAAGAAGGGGGCATTTCTGCCTCTGAACTCCCTCCTCAGGTTTCGCTTTCCTCCTTCACCTGCCCCAGGTGATCCCACCTCCCCCTTTATCAGCCGGAAGATAGATTCTGGGAAAGGTCTCTTGCAGAAGGTGGGATGTGAGCTGAGTTTTGAAGGAATCCAGAGAAGTCAAGGGGTGGGGATGAGAAGGGAGGGCCTTTCATGCATGGGACATAGTCAACGAAAAGGCAAGGAGTCAGGAGATGGAGTTTTAAACCCGAGAAAGACCAAGGAGCCCGGATCAGAGTCAGTAGAGGGAAGTAAAGTGTGAGAAGACCAGAAAGCTAGGAAGGGGCTGGGTTGTGAAGGCTTTTAAATGCCAAACAGAGGGTTTGATCCTGAAGGTAATAGGGAGCTATGTGAATTTATAGCACTGGGGAGGGGGGAAGTCTTGTAGTTAGATCTGAACTTTAAGGAGACTGAGATATCAAGGTGTTGGGGATAGAAAGATTAAAAAACCAGATGATTTCTGTCCACAAAGAGCTTACTCTATGAAGAAAATAACATACATACATATAAGTAAATCAGAAATTAATAGAAATGATGGTTGAGAGGTTAAGAAAAACTTCATATAGGTGGAAATAATTTAGAGCCTGCCTGCAAAGGGCTCTAAATGCCCAAAAGAGGTGTTCATTGATGTTTTATGGGATGCTTTAGGAATATCACAATAGCAGCTGTGTGGAAGATGGATCAGAGAGGGAGAGACTGGAGGCAGGGAAATCAAATATGAGATGACTGGGGTGGTCGTGAGTAGAAGTGTGAGAAGGCCCCAAGCTAGGGTGGTGGCTGTGTGAGGAGAAAGGAGAGAGAAGGGAGTGATGGGATGTGACCAGAATAGACTTGGCAGCAGCTTGGGCATGGGAGTGTGAAGAAGGACTTCAAGTTTGCAAATATGAGTGGCTGGAAAGATGATGATGGGAATAGGGAAATTAGAAAGAAGGGAGTTTGGAGGAAACAATCATGAGCTCAGTTTGAGATGCTGGTGGAACACCCAGTTGGAAATGTCCAATAGGCAGTTGGTGATGCCATACTGGAGCTCCAGAGAGAGAGTTGGGTTGGACATACAGATCTAGGGAACAGCTTCAGAGAAATCATTCAATCCATAGGAAATGATAAGGTCACCAAGTAACATAGTGTAGAAAGAAAAGAGGAAGAAGGTCTAGGAAAGAGCCTTATAGTTAGGAGGATGTGGTTGTGCATCTTCTGTTTTAGAAGAGGAACAATGACATCATGAGGATGATATCTTGACTTGCTCGTGAATTGGACTTAAGTGAGGCAGAGTCCTCACTCTTTCCCCCAGTCATCAAAGGCCAGTGGTGATGGCCCAGGGTGCAGGGGGTGGCCTTGGCCTTTCTAAATTAAAATCTTTCTTGAGTCTCAGTTTGTCTAAGTCAATGCCCACTTTGATAGGGATGATGATTCAGCCAATGAAACTAAGAACAAATGGTCTGACAGATAGGAGAAGGGCCAAGATAGAGGGGCATCACAAAAACCCATTGAGGTGAGAGTGTTCAGAAAGAGAATGGGGTTAACAAAGCTGTGTTATGAGTCAAGGTGGATGAGGACTGAGGAAAGGTCATTGGATCTGGCAAGCTGTTGGGCTTCCTCTGGGCATTTCCACCAGTTCCCTTACTTCCCAGAGGTTGATGAAACAACTCAATGCCAATATAGAATTGTTTATCTCACATACATATGTCCTTTCCTGCCTCCTCCCCTACAATCTCATCAAACACTTGAGAGCTCAGGATGCTGGAGGTCCTGGCTTGGTTGCTATAGTGACAGTATTTAGCCAAGCTGCTGAATTTGAGCTGTCTGGTATTTCAATTGTCCTGAGGAAAGGAGCCCACACTCTCCACTCAGCCCCTCTAGGAGGTTGCCTATTACTAAGGGTAGGATGAGGAAATAATGCTAACAATAACTCACTCTTCTATGGCAGCTTCAGGGCTTCCCTGAAGGAGGCAGGATTATTGTCCCCCCCCCCCCTACTCCCACCCCTTTGACAGATAAGGAAACTGGGACTCCAAGATGTATACACAGCTAATGTCAGAGTCTCAATTTAACACCAAGAAAAGACGAGAGCTGTTTCTACCATACTAGGTGAGCACATGTGGCCTTCTTGGCCCCCGTGCACCAATTCCACAGTTCTTGGGGTTGAGTGGATGAGAAGAGGCCTCATTGACAGGCTGCCTGGATGACCCCCATAAAGCAGAGAAGGTGGTTGTGGAGTGGGGAGGGGAGCTTATTAAAACTTTCATTGGTGGGTTGAGGGGTGGGACAGACAGGAAAGAAGGTCCAGAGCTGCCTCTGGACCTCTCCTAACTCAGGCACTCAGAAAATTGGCCCTGATGTACCAGAAAAAAGCCAGTCCTTCTGGGATTGTCTTCTTCCCTGGGACTGAGAGTAAAAATCAATTAAATGAGAGCTTTGGAGGCTTTTTGAGTACTTTGAAAAAAAGTCCAATATAAACACAAGATTAAAAAAAAGTAGCAGAAACATGTGGTCTCATCTCTCCTCACAGGGGTGCCCACTTCAGAGCCGGACTTTGGTGACTAGAGCAAGCCCCCAGACCAGAACTGACCTTAGGATGTTGTTTGAAGTCCAAAGGACCATGGGAGTGCAGAGCTGTGGATTGGCCACAGTCAGAGCTTTGGCCTCCTCTGAGCTCAGCTGAAGCCAGAGAGAGGAAACACACAGACACAGGGGAGTCATGGGATGGATGAGGCAGGAGAACAGAGCTGTGTGGCAGCAAGGGCAAGCTTCCTCTGAAGAAACAGAACCTTCCTAGGTCTGTCGATGTTAGAGCTGAAATAGATTCATTCATCTAAATTACCCTGTCTTTGTTAGTAGAGAGGGCAGCCAAGTGATGCAGTGATTAGAGTGATCAGAGAACTGAGTTTGAATTTGACCTCAGATACTTCCTAACTCTGTGACCTTGGGAAAGTAAGTTGACCTTACTTAGCCTCATAGATTTTCAGGTCTAGAGTCAGGAAGACTCATCTTCATGAGTTCAAATCCAGCCTCAGACACTTACTAGCTATGTGACCCTGGGCAAGTCACTTAATCCTATTTACCTCAGTTTCCAAATCTGCAAAATGAGCTGCAGAAGGAGATGGCAAATCACCCAAGTGTCTTTGCCAAGAAAATCCCAGTTAGGGTCATGAAGAGTCAAACATGACTGAAAAGTTACTGGACAACAAAGATAGTGTGATATTTCTTTACTCCTCGTGACATCCTTGTGCAGGTCAGAAACTCTAGCAATTTCTGACATTTTAGAAACCATCTGGCTGTATAGAAATCCCTTGAAGGCAGGATTGTTTCACTTTTGCCATCTTGTCCTCTGCCACACTGTACAACGTAAATCCTAGGTGCTTAATAAATGCTTGTGTTCTTTGCTCCAGGGGTTACAAGTAAGAATGGAGTCTCTTGTTACCCTGGATGTTTGGATGTCCCCCAGAGGGTGGCAGGACCAGGAAAGGCCCAACACCTTCAAACCACTCATTGTCCAGCATGGTTATACAAGTTTCTACCCACTGGGGCACATCTCTGCTGATGGAGAGACAAAGACGTGGAAATTTGCTGGGACTTGCCTCAAGCTCACTAGCAAATCAATAGAAAAACCAAGTTTGAAAGCTCTGGCTGCAGAGAATCAAGGTGGTACAGTCTGGAACAGTATTCTAAACTCTTCTTGTTGGAAACACTAAATGTTTGTAGATTCATATATTGTTAGGGCTGGAAGAGATCAGAGAATTGTAGATTCGGAGAGAAGGTCTTTGGAGGTGATGTAGCCCAGCACTCTCTGTTTACACGTGAGAATACTGAGGCCCGGGGAAGGGATGTCACTTGGTCACAAAGCTTGTTAGGGGCTCATGCCTCTGGCCCCCAATGATGGTTTTCTATTAACCACAGAAACATCTGGGGATGTGTGTGTGTGTGTGTGTGTGTGTGTGTGCATGAAGCCATTATCAAGAGCTTGGCTGTAAACATCTTCAGTAACTTAATGCTATACTTTACAAATTTCACAAAATCATTGTCATAGGGCAGGAGTGGGGAACCTGAGACCTCGAGGATACATGTGACCTTCTAGGTCCTTGGATACAGCCTTTTGACTGAGTTCAAGTTTTATAGAACAAATCCTTCCTCCCTCCATTCCTTCCTTCCTTCCTTCCTTCCTTCCTTCCTTCCTTCCTTCCTTCCTTCCTTCCTTCCTTTCCTATCCTTGGTTGGTACTCAACACTGAGTTTGGCACCTAGTAGGTGTAGAGAGTGCTTTTTAGTTGGTTAATTGGGTGGAAATATTCAGGGTGGGGTTTGGTTCGATTCAATAAATATTTATTAGGCTCCTGATACATACAAAGATGACAAAAAAAGACAACAGCACAGCAGTCCTGGCCCTTAAGGAGTTTACTAAGAGCACACAAGTAAAGAAATAAAAAATAATAATTCCAAGGGAAAGCAATAGGGAGCCACCTTCTGAAATTTGTTTTAGGGATATCAATTTAGGTGCAATGTGGAGGGGTGCTTTGGAGAGGGCAGAGACAAATTTCAACTGTCTCACTCAGCACTCACTGACTGTGCTGCCACACTGTTTGATCTTGGGCAAAGCACTTTGCTGCTCTATTCCTCAGTGTAACCATCTGTAAAATTGTCCTTGTGCTCCTTACCACCTCACAGGGTTGCCATGGCAATCAGATGAGATAATGTTGGTGTTCTGTAATCATAAATCGCTATATAAATATCAACTGTTCATTATTATCCTTCAAGCCTCCCTGTTTAGCTGCTTAAAGCAAACTTTTTTTGATTAATTGATTTGCAAGGGTTCTAGTCATTCACCCTCTGCCTTTGAAAATAATAAGAAGAGGGAATGTTTTGTTTCTGGCATTTAACACCATCCTCTCCCATCCCACCCAATAAACTTCTCTGACTTCTAGCCAGAGGAAAGGAATTGAGGGGGAGCAGGCCACGTTTTCAGTTTGGCCATAAATGAAATGGAACCAGCCCATGGCCCATAAAAATGTGGCTGCTTCTTTCAGGAAATAGCACCACAGTTTGGAACGTTTTCAAACTTACTCATTTCAGAGAAACCCTGAGCTTAACAAACGGCTTCTGAATGTGCAGTAACAATCTGACAACATCAGAAGAGAAAGTGCTCCAAACAGCTTGGTCCCTTCTCTCAGAAACAACTTGTCATTTCTAATGGTTCCCTGAGCTCTTTCTATTCTGAAGAATGTTGAGCTACCAACTAGCTAATAGTAAGTGATTTTCAGCAGCAGCATCTTAGAATTTCTTAGAGGTGGGGGAAGGGAGGGAGGAGAACGGGATAGGGAGAAAAGGCAGGAGCAAGGTTCCTACATGTTCCATATCCTCAGAGCCCAAGGCACACATCAATACTGGTCTCCCTGTACCAATGCCCTTCCCATTCCTTTCCTCTCCATCCTCCAATTTTAGCTGACAAATTGACCTTCCTTAACACCCAAGTCTAACCCTCTTCTCAATAAAATACAGTGACTTCTCTTACTTCCATGATTAAATATAAAACTGTTCAGCTTTTAAAGCCCTACATATTTAAAAACCCTCTCCAGTCTTACATTCTACTCCCCTCTATGTTTTAATGACTTGGGCTTCCTTGGTGTTCCTCCCACTCCAAGCATTTTCACTGGCTGCACCCTATGTATGCCTGGAATGTTCTTTGTCCTGCTCATCTATATAGGTCTCCTGCCTTCCCTGGCTTCATTCAAGTTAAGCTCTCTCCTTCCAGAGGAGGCATTTCCTAGTCTTCTCAAGCATTCAAACTCTATTGCCGAGAGTGCAACTCTAATAGGCTGACCACATTGTTTGAATGCCAAATACATGTTTGCCTAAAAGACTATTTTACAGAGAATTCACACTAGGCAAGTGCTCACACAGAGGTCAGAAAGACACCCAAGAACACTCTCAAATTCTCTCTGAAGAACTTAGGAATTAAATGTGAGATGGGAGATTATGCCACAAGACTATCCAGCATGAGGTGTTCTCATCAAAGACGGTGTGCTCTATAAGCAAAGAATTGCAGTAGCTCAAAAAAAGTGAGGTGTACAAATGTAGAGCCATCTCCACTCCAAATGTTCATGTGAACTATTTGTGCTTGACTTGTGGTAGAGCCTTCTGAGCTCATAATGGTCTGATCAGGCATAATGAGACATGCTGTCCCTTGACCCCAACATAATGAAGTCATTTTGGGCATCTTTGAGCACAAAGGACAACAACCAATCAACCTTTAACTTATCCTAGATGTATCTTGTTACTACATAGTTGTTTTCATGTTGTCTCCCTCATTAGACTGTGAACTTTTTGAAGGCAGAGGCTGTCTTTTGCCTCTTTTTTTTGTAACCCTAGAACTTGGCATAGTCCCTGACACATAGTAAGCCCTCAATAAATGCTTATTGATTTGACTTGATGATACAGCTTAAATCAGGGTATATAATGTGAGCTTTTACTATTTTGTATTTGGAAATGAATTTAAAGTAAGAACAAAAGATATCAATTTTAAAAATTGTATTTTTCACCTGGTAGGTCTCTTGGCCAATGGCGTTTGAGAGTACAAGGTACTAAACCTTTTAATAGACTAGTTTATTTCCAAACTTTTATTCCCCCCTCTCAAGAAATTTCTTCTCCATTAAAGTTTCGTTCTGACATCTCATCTTGGCATACTAGTGACCTAGGATCTCAAAGGCTCTGCCAGCTTGGAGAGATGAACCACTGGAGAATGATAACTATTTTTGTAGTCACTGTGACTCTTAAAAGAAATGGAGAAGAGCTGTGAATAGTGAAGGAAGAATTTACTTCTGTGAAATCTCCCAGATGGTTGAAATATTAAAGCAGAACATTTCTATGTACATGCTACAATACTTACTGACTGTAATGGAAATACAGGTTTTAATTTTGTGTTGGTAGATTTAATTATGTAGCCAGTTTGACCAACAGCCTTTTCTAGGTTCCCCAAGCAACTTTTCCGTATTAAATGGGATAGCTATAGTTCACTAGATCACATTTCAAAGGATCTGGGTTCAAATCTTGGTTTTGCTGCTCACTGTCAATGTAACCTTGAGCAGATGCCTTTACTTCTCTGGGAATCTGGTTTTGCATCTGAAAATTAAAGGGATTGGACTAGATGACTTTCAAGGTCTCTTCCAGAAAGATCTGGAAGATCCCCAAGCATCTCCTTTTATACCTTCCTAATCAATTCACCCATTAGATTGGTGAGATCCTTGAGAGTGGAGATGCTTTTTTTTCTTCTCTTTTCATCCGAATCACTTAACACAGTGCTTAGCGTAGGTGCTTAATAAATGCTTGTGAACCAACCCTTAGAACTTCTCCCTCATTAGAAATGTAACCTTCCTGAGAGCAGGTACAGTGTGGCTTTTGTATCTGTATGCCAGTCAGCGGCACATTGCTTGACATGTAGAAAACATTAATGAATGTTTTTTCATTCATTCATTCATTCATTCATTCATTCATTCATTCATTCATTCATTGGTTCATTTAACCTACTTCCCTCCCAGAATACAGCTCGTAGATACCAGGGAATGTTAATTTTGTGTGTGTGTGTGTGTGTGTGTGTGTGTGTGTGCACATTTGGTACCTGGTATGTAGTGGGTCCTTGGTAAATGCGATAAGAATTAGAGTTTTGCTCTTCAGTTTGGCATGGCAAATGCAAGCTTTGAGGTACCCCTTATACATTCCATCTTGTAGTATGCCTTTAATAGTTGCCACCTCCCTATTATCTCATGTATTATTTTAATGTTGGATTGATTTCATCCAATTCCATGAATTGATGTAGTCAAAGAATTTATTTCCTGGCCAATTTGCTGCTGCTGTTCTTTGTACTTATCGAGGTTGGTCCTCAGGAGGCAGCCACAATCTGTCTATGGGTTTACATGCGAAACCTTGATAGTTTGGTAAGACTAGCTAGAACTTGGAATCATTCTGCTGGCACTATTAGAATTTCCCTAAAGGGAAGTTATTGGCTTTCATGCCTGATGAGTGAATGAACCCCAAACTCCTCTTCCCCCATTGTAGATTACTTTCTGTCCTTAGGTGGTGAGGAGGAAGGGAGAGATTTTTTTCCCCTTTGAGCTGTCGAAGAAGAAGGTTTTTGTTTTTTGGTTAAGAAATATAAATTTAAAAAAATCTTCATTAGCAAATCCAGGGGCTAATGACATCTTGGGTAATGTCTACATAGGTTTGGCCAATGTTACTAGTTTTCTTAGTCAAATAACAAGATTGATGGATTTTTCTGCTGAGATTGTCAGTTGAGTCAGCAGGACCAAGCTACCTCTACTGTGACCCTGTGCAGTTCTCTAGCTAATACCGTCTATTATATAACTGCATCTCATATAAGATTACACTTTCATGTGTGTGTCCCTTTTCTGTCCAACAAGACTATAAACCTGGGAGCAGGCAGAGACAGACATCATGCTTTGGGGACTTCCCAGCAGTGCCTAACCTAGCATAGTGTTATGTACCCAGTACAAATGATCAGCAAATGGTCAAATGAATGAAGGTAAGAAAGCCATGCCTTAGGAACTTATATTGTCAAGGGCTCCTTTTATTAAGTCCCCTAAATTTCTCTTTATCATTCAGATTCCTCTAGTCACCAAGGGAAGACTTTAGTTATTGAGTGGTTTCAGTCATGTCCAACTCTTTGTGACCCCATTTGGGGTTTTCTTGGCAAAGATACTGGAGTGGTTTGCCTTTCCCTTCTCTAGCTTATTTTACAGATGAGGAAACCAAGGCAAGCAGGGTTAAGGGACTTGCCCAAGGTCACACAACTAGTAAGTGTCTGAGACTGGATTTGAACTCAGGTTTTCCTGACTCTAGGCCCAGTGCTCTATCTACTGCATCACTGAGCTTCCTTCAATACATGTATGTGTATGTGTCTGTGTGTATGTGTATGTGTACCTGTATGTGTGTGTGCATACTGCTTATTATCTACCTAGCACTGTATAGGAAACACTTAATTTAAATTAAATCTATATATTTAAATACATGTAGTAGAGAGAGGAATAACAACAATAAGATTTATATAGTGCTTACTAGCAAGTTGCACCTCTAGTGACAGTGTGGCCTTAGGCAAGTTACTTAGCCTCTTAGTGCCCCAAAGAACTCTCTAAGACTAGAATTTAGAGAGAGGGTGCTGACCTGCCTTGGTACAAGGAGTTTCCTTATCTGGGAACTCCCTACATTAATGAAATCATAATTCTACTCCATGTGTATATACACACATGTACACATTCACATACATGCACACATTTAATTTCCATATATTTCATTTTAATTAATTGACTTTGAATTGCCATGCAACGGAGAGACCATCTAACTTCATGAGATGTTACATGATGACGTTGACCAAAGGTGGTATAAAGTTATAACTGGACCATCAGGAAATAACATCAAGGGAACATGGAGGGACTAGGTCTCCAGTAGCTCAGTAGGAAGAGTGTAGAGTCCAAGAAAGCTAGGATCATTGGATCATTTGACACTATTGACCACCCGCTCATGAACGTGATTTCCTCCCAGGGGTGTTATGACAGTGCTCTCTCTCGGGTTTCATGACAGTGCTCTCTCTCTCTCTCTCTCCTAGATCTATTCCTATTCACCAAACATTCCTTTCTTATCTCCTTCCCTGGTTCATCTTCTGACTCTATTGGCTCCTTTCATGTATGTCTAATTGGCTCCCCACCTCTACTTCCCTCCCTCACTCCCCTCCCCCAGTGACCCTTCCAAAACTTCTCACTCTTTGAGCAGATGGCTAGCTATCTCCTTCACTGAGAAGAAAGGAGCCATGCTTTATCAACTCCTCTCTCCAGCCCACCATGCCTTTATGTTTTCACCTGACTCTTCTCCTTTACTCTCAAATTTCAGAGGTTGAGGCAACACTTCTTGACAAGACCAATCCCTCAACAAGCATCCTTGTTCCCATCCCCCTCACTTCTCTCAGAAGTTTGCTCCCTCTCATGATCTCCTCCCTTTCTCTCCTTTGTTTGTCTTCTCTCTATTGACTCTGCCATTAAAATTGCCTTGACATTGCCAACCAAAGTTTTTATTCGATAGCTTTTCTCCCTTTCCATTTCCTAGAAAGAATAAGTCACACTCACTACCTTCTCTCTACCACCTCATTTACTTTCTCTTCCACCCTTGCAGTCAATCTAGTTTCTAACACAACCACTTTATTGAATGTCTTTTCCAAGATCTGTAATGATTTCTTTTTTTCTTTTGGAGGGGACAGGGCAATTGGGGTTAAGCGGCTTGCCCAAGGTCACATGGCTAGTAAGTGTCAAGTGTCCAAGGATTTGAACTCAGGTCCTCCTGACTCCAGGGATGGTAGTCTATTTACTTCACCACCTAGTCACCCCCAGTAATGATTTCTTGATTGGTAAGTGGGATGGCTTTTTTAACCCACATCCTCCTTGACCCTCCTAGCATTTGGCCTTGTTGACCACTCTCTCCTCCTGGATAATCTCTCTTTCCTTGAATTTCAGGACAGTACTTTTTCTGGGTTCTGCTTTTATTGGCCAGTGATCCCCCTTTATGTCTCTCTCTCCTCTGCCCAAAAGCTCTCTCTTGGACTTTCTTCATGTACAGTCATCTCTTACACATTATGGGGGTTAGGAGTAAGGCACCCCTGTGATCTGGAAAATCCACATAACATTTTTTGGCCATCCCTTCTTACCAGAGAAGTCTGAATTTTTTCTTCTTTTTCTTTTGTGGGGTGTTTATAGCATCTTATTATAAAATTTGGGTTGATATTATACAATACTATGTATATATATATGTATATATATAAAATGCATTTCTGAGTTTCTAATTTTTTTCTGTGTCATCTGCTGACCTTTCTCTTTGACTCCTGAAAAACTCCCCCCTCCCCCCTACCATTACCATTTGATTTCTTATGCTGACCCATATATTAAAGCTGTGATGAGGAATGTCGTGATGTGGAAGGGATAAGTGTATTCTCTATTTCAGGCAAACTGGATTCACTGCTTCCCACCCCCACCCCCCCAAAAGTTCCCAGTGCCTAGAATAATGACTCAGCTCTAATAGATGCTTAATGCAAAGATACTGAATTAAATTAAATTGACCAAGATAATTTGTCATTAACCAACTTTGACCTGAGTACAGTGGAAAGAATGCTAGATTAGGGATCACAGGACTTGAGTTCAGATATTAACTATGCCACTGACATTCCATGTGACCCACAGCCAAGTTACTCACATTTCTGTCCCTCAGTTTCCCCATCAGTAAAATAAGGGGGAGGGGATTAGATGAAGTCTAAGGCCCCTATGTACTCTAGATATTATGATTCCATAAGAACCCAAGTTGCCTAACTTGTTTTGTGTTCAGGCTCCCCGTCTGTAAAAATAGGGAGGAAATTGTATTTCATACCCATCTTAAAGACATGCTAAGAATATTTAAGAAAGAATTCCTGGAGACCACTTGGAGTTATTGAAGACTTTGTAAAAGAAGGGGCCAGAGGCTGGGTGTCAGGAGATCTGGGCTCAAAATACAGCTTTCATACTTAACTATCTGTGTGATGGACAAGTCCCTAGAACTCTCTGAGCGTTCATTTTCTCTCCCGGAAAATGTGCATAATGATGCTTCTGCTCCCTACTTCTCAGGGTTGTTAGAAAAAGTGTTTTCTAAAAATCCTATATAAAAATGAGCTATTGTGATCATCTTCAGAGAAAACAGACTTTGACCACTGAAGTCAACACCTGGCTTGTGGATTATTAAGTAGGAGTCCTGTAGTTTATTTTAGCCACAGGCCACTTATACTCTTAATCAAACCTCTTCATATTCTGTCTCCCCAATTTAGAGTCATAAGTAAGATTTTTCCTCTCTGGGGTACACTTCATTTTTTTCTCTGCCTTCCTCTCCCCTTTCCTCCCTTATTAATAACCTGTTACCAGAACAAAGAAGACAAATTGAGACAAATTCAGTTGGTGGAGGGAGACAAGAAATCCTAGAATACAATGATACTATCTTGCTGTGTGGTAGAGGAATATCACTGGGAGGAGGGTCAATCATGGAATTCAGGGAGAGGGCAAGAAAGTGGTATCATTGGATAATTGGATAATAATTTCAACTCATTATTTTTGCTACCTTGATGCACAGCTCATTCTTTTCTATTTATTGAAGGAGTGTTGTCAGTGCCCTCTAAATTTCAGCACTCTGGGTCAAAGTTCCAAGGGTCATATCCTGATTTCTGTTTTGCCATAACCACATTGTAAACCCTTCCATGTTAAGGACTGGGACTCCCACCTTATAGTGTGTGCCCAATTGCCTACCATTGTGGCTTCCACATCGTAGGTATTCAGTAACCTTTTGATGCCAGGGATTACCACCCATCTTACTGTCATACCTGTGAGTTCAGAGATAGGGAGTGGTCTTCAGATGCTAACAAAGATACTCAAATCTCATCCTGTGCCCCTCAAAGACCAATAAAATCATTCAACCCTGAAATCCAGTCCTACCTTGTCCTTGGAATGAACTTTTAAAAAAGTCATTGGCCAAAATGTTTTGCCCTGCACACAAAGGCAGAGTAAGGCTGGCCAAAGGCACTCCCTCCCACCTGTTGGAGTGTTAATGCCAAAATATAATTGCCTTAGGATTCTAGCTGCTAGAGCAAGCATTCTTTAAATCAAACCAATTCTGTGCCTGGCTGACCAAGTCCTTCCATATCTATTAATGAAGCATCATTAGAAACAGCAAGACATTGTGCCCAGGATGGAAGGCACTCATAGGCCACCTCTTCTCATGCCAATGAATGATTAACTTAATGATTTTCGGCAGCTGTTCCTTATAATTACAGCCCAGGGGAAGCAGAAGTCTCTAATCCTAGTGCCTAATATAAAGAGGAGACACAAAAGTGGTTTGCAAGCCTGTTCATCCTCCCAGCCAATGCTAGCACTTGTTTCTAAGTCTGGATCAGCAGTAACATTCAGATGTCAATAATCCCTTTTGACAGTTGACCCTTGAGGGCATCCTCAAGTCCTCACCTTTTACATCCCAACTGTGTTTGTGTTTGCTTTTCAGGTCTTAGACAGATATAGGCTGAAATGTTACATTTGCAAAAATAAGAAGAAACAAATCTCAGCTGTGGAATGCACCCATTTTTAAACACTATGACTTCTGTTCTTTGTGGTCACCACCTGCAAGTCTGTTGGCTTACAATGTAGCATCACAAGTACATGGCTTATCACTGGGAAGAAACTCCTCCTTCTCCAGAGTTGTATCTTTGGGTGATGCCTTTCACATTTCTTTGGATCTTTAGAGCAACAAAGAAACATTTTGGTATGATAGATGGAGACTATGGAAGAAAGAAAGGTCTGTGTCTTTTTTTTTATGTGAGAAATTGCTCCAATGTGGTTTAGGGGATAGTGGCCTGGCCTTGAAGACATGCATTCAAGCCCTGTTTCTGATGTGTGCTAGCCACGTGACCCTAGGCAAGTTATTTAACTTTTCATTGCTCCAAGCAAATCTGTCACATTATGCAGATTTATAACCATGAAATTACAAGTCTATACCAGCCTCACCTCCCCTACACACCCCAATTAATATAGATCGGTAACATTTGTGGAATGATGTATTCAAGAATCCTTCAGGATAAGACATGAATAGATTGTGATCTAGAAGATGGATAGTGAGGGTGTCCACATGATCATGCAGGCAGCTTGGTGCAGTAGGTAAAGTGCCCGGTTATGAGTCAGAGAACCTGGATTCAAATTCTGACACTGACCTCTGACTGATCTTCAGCAGGTCATGGAACCTCTGGGCCTCTGTTTCCTCATTTGTAGAACTGGATTAGGTCAGAGGGGGCCCCCAGTCCCAAGTGTGACCACAATCAGATTAAACACGGAAATTTTAAACAAAATAAATAAAAATACAATAAAAGATAATACCACGTTTTAAACTGTCAATATTTTGCCCAAAGGGATCATTATGTATGGATTAGTGACCTCTGTTTCTACTGTTTAATACCACTGGTATGGTGGATAGTCAGCCTCCAAGCCAGGGAGACCTGGGTTCAAGTGTTACCTCTGACAGGTACTGTCTATGAGTGATCCTGGGTAAATCACTTACATTCTCAGGGTTCAAGGCACTAAGTTAGAGGCAAGGTGCTGAACTGCATTTGTAGAAGTCACCTCTCCAGGGAGTGTTGTATATGGTGAGATAAAAGGTCCAGCCCCTATCCCTATGTCATCTCCATCTGTCTGCCTTCTTATCCATCCATCCAGATAAAAAATAAAGCAGCAACTTAATATATCATCTGCTAGAATTCACTTATGACAGTAGTGTAGCCTAATCAACAGAGGGCTAGATTCAGAATCAATAATCCTTGGCTACAAAATTTGTTTCTGACACTTTCTGACCACGGGGAAGTTGCTTGAAGCTCGATTATCCTCCGTCTGTTCCTCCACAAAATGACTACTGTCTTTGGCTATATGGAGCCTGTTGGGTAGCCAAGAAGAAGAAACTCAAATGACGTCACTGATGCCCCCAAGGACCCTTTGACGCTCCAAAATTCCCAGCTCCAGGCAGACTCCTACCTGTATCACAGGGCAGTTGTGGATATCAAATCAGATGATACTAGTGACCGACATTTATATGGAAATATAAGACTTGCCCAATGCGTTTACATATGGTAACTCATTGGATAATATATGCAGAGCAGTTTGGAAATAGAGACCATATTAATGGCAGATGTTATTTTTCTTATTGTTTTCATGTAATGCTTAGTTGAGGGCTCTTATTTTATTGATATAAGGAAGTCTTCATGAGAAACTCTGCCTACCAATGCATACAAGAAGCTATTCTGAAGCTTGCTATCTCTGAGAGAGATCTGTGGTCACACAGCCAGGATGCACCAGGGGCAAGGTTTGGATTCAGGTCTTTCTGACTTCAAGGCAAATTCTCTATACCAGTGGTTCTCAACCTGTAGGTCACAACCCCTTTGGTGGTTGAACAGGGTTGCCTAAGACCATCAGAAAACACATATTTCCGATGGTCTTAGGAACCGAAACGACGCTCCTCTATCTTTCTCCAGGTGGGTCCACCCACATGCAGATACACCCACATACAAGTATTAAAGGGTCACGGCATTAGGAAGATTGAGAACCACTGCTCTGTACACTCTGCATACCACTTTTGATAATCACGTAATAACAACAGACATTTATTGTGGTGATGGTGGTTGTTAGCAACCACAAGTAGACATCTCTCCTGGCACTAATGCTGGTTTTTTTTTCTTTTAACCTAAACATAATTATATTTTTAAGTATCAGAGCAGTCTGAATTGGCTCCATGGCCCCAGATGGCCAAACAGGTGGCTTTATACTTTAGTCCTTTTTTGGAAATGATTCAACCAGACTCCTGAAGGCCATGAGAAAAAGACCAGTGAGCTTCACCTACCAAGGGGCTCATTTGATGAGGGTGAGTGAATGGAAGATTGCATAGCCAAGCTTTTATTTGAAGAGCAACCAGGGAAGCATCTCACACTAAAGCCTATGTTAATTAAGAAATAGGGATGATATTAACAGCAATAATCCTTTGTATCTGTGGGGAGCTATTCAACTCAAGCCAGGGGTGATGCTTCTGGGAAGAGTTTTTCCAGCAACTTCTTCAGCTATTCACCATTGACTTCTGTGAAACAGGAATTTTCCAAATTAGCTGAAAATACACATACACATTAGTTATTAATAATAGACATGCACAAACTCAACAGAGACACAGCGGACTTTGCTTGTTGCAAGTTCAATGAATTTTGATACTTTCAGGATTTGTTATTCTTACTCTAGATATTATTCTACCTTCATGGATGAAGATTGCAATCCTTCTGGGTCTAAATGAGTTGTCTTCAAGAGCTTCTGTGGCCCAAAATCTTCACATTCCAGTGGCCAGTCTGGTGAAAGCCACTCTGAACTGGTCCTCTCTAGGCTGGTCCTCAGACATCAGACATACTATATCTTGGTAGACAGAACCTGCTAGAGCTTATGCCCTATTGACAGAGCCTTTGAAAACCCAAGTCCACATCCAGCTTCCAATAAGGCACAGGAGGAAGACTCTGATTTTACAGCCTTAATATCTATAAATCATTTGCTTAGCAAAACCGGTTTTGATCATAGGAGAAGATAATCTGTATTTTTTATGACTATCATTTCTAAACCACAATTGCTTAATTAGACAGCAATCAGTCATCCCCAAAGAGCGATGGGTTGGAAGTCTATCTTGAGGATGAAAGGAGAAAGAAGGTGGTGGTCCTCTGGGATTACTCTGTTTTTTTCCCCTTCTTGGAAGGGGGCAGGGCAATTGGGGTTAAGTGACTTGCCCAAGGTCACATAGCTAGTTTTGTGTTAAGTGTCTGAGACTAGATTTGAACTCAGGTCCTCCTGACTCCTGGGTCCGCGCTCTATTCATTGTACCACCTAGCTACTCCTGGGTATATTTTTTCTTCTAAGGCAGATAATGTGGCATAGTTGTGAGAAAAAAATACTAATGAACTAATAACAATAGTTATCATCTAAATAGTGCTTTAAGGACCTCATTTGAACCTCATGACAATCCTAGGAGGTAGATGCTATTATCACCCCCATTTTACAGATGAGAAAATTGAGGCTGAGGAGGCTAAGTGACTTGCCCAGGTCACACAGTTGCTCTCCAAGTTCAGTATCCTTAACTACTGGGCCACCTAGATGCCTTGAAACTTGCCTCTTTCTCCTCAGGAGAATAGGGATGGACTATGGGTACTGAATGAGGCATACATGATCAGACGTAGTCAATGTGTCATTTTGAGGGGGGCTACACTTCATTTCTTTGTTACAAGGGAGGTATTACTGGGCAGTGATAGGAACATTAAAAAATTAATGAAACATTTGTTTTAAACAAAGGAATTCCTCCCCTTCCCCCAGATTCTCAGTTTCTTGAGGTATAAAGTGAGAGAGGGTTGGTTCTTGGGGTCCCTTCCAGGTGCTAGACCTGTGATTCTATGAAAGACAGGAGGACCTTGAAGATTTCTGTGGGTTTCTGTAAAGCCCACTGGAAAGCAGAGCCCTAAATCATGCCACGATTATTTCCACACTGGAATAAACAAATACCTGCTTCCTTCTCTATCCAGAAGGCAGTGATAGGACACGATGTCTTTCTCCAGTTGTAACTTGCCAGACAACAGATGCTCCCGGTCTTTTTGCTGCTGCTCAGTTTCTCTTTGGATTTCTCCAAGTTCCACTTCGAGCTTGGCGATAACAGAGCCCAGGTTCTGGAGCTCGATGTCATGCCAATGCTTGGCGTCATACAATGAGTTCTCCAGACCTCTTTTCTAGGAGAAGAGCACATTTGGAAACAATGGGAGAAACAGCCTCCTGGAGAAAGGGTAGATACCAGCCCATGCCAAGAAGTCCTTCATAGTAAGCTGATGCTCTGGGATGCTGCCAGACCAATGACCTGTCCTGCTTCTGGTAGTGATGTGGCTTATTCTCCATGTACTAATATAATATAATAACTGAGATTCTTTTACTACTTTAAAGTTTTGCAAAATGCTTTACACACATTGTGTCACTGGAGCATTAAAGCAACTGAGCCTGTGGGGCAGGTAGGGCAGGTATCTTTAGTTAATCCTTCCATGTTGGAATTTTCACTCATAATTCCACTAGGTGGAAGGGATACTTGTGTGTCTTTTTTGCAGACAGGAACACTGAGGCTCTGATTCGATCGTAGTCACACAGCTAATAAATATTAGAGGTGGCATTTTAACTCAGGTCTTTCTGACTCCAACCCAATACTCCAATGATACTATGCTTCCTCTCTCAAAATTGTTGACTGGATTCAGTACCAGGTGATTTTGATGATTACTCCTACCCGGAGGTGATTGTTGCTACACTTAGGACAGCTCCAGCCACACTTAACTTCCCCCCCCAGCCATCTCATCTGGCTCAAATAATTTCTCTATGAGCCTCAGTTTGTCCATCTGTAAGATGGGAATAATACTATTTTACTGCCTGCTGTACAAAGTTGTAAGGCAAGTGCTTTGTAAACCATAAAGTACTATTTACACATGAGTTATTAGTATCTCTATTACTGTTGTTATCTCTGATCCGGGAAATCAGTCCTAGGCAACCATCCTATGGAGGGGGAGCACGTGTGTCAAACTTTCTTGTGTGGATCAGAGAAAGAGATTAAGAAACACAATATTCAGGAACCTCGGTACGGATTTTGAGAGAACTAAGGTTTTTAAGTTAGTTTTTTCCCCATTCATTCAACACATTAATTGAGGACCTACTCCAATGTCCTTTGGGTGGCCTCACATTTTTTTATTCTTCTGCAACAGTGGTGTGGTATGATCCATAGCCTTGGAGTATGTCTCTAGAAGAACGTGGGTAACATAAAGGTGAACTTTTGTTTGGGGGGAGCATGGGTCCTTGAAAACCCTGCACCATGTCCCAAGGGCAATTCAACTTGCCCCTTTCCTCCTATTCAATTCTGGGCTGAGCTCATTGCCCATCTGTAGTGTTTGTCTGAGACATACATGCTGGTGGATGAGCCCAGTGGGTTGCATATCCAACCACATGTCTGAGTGTCCATAAGAAATAATGAAAAAGATGCAATTAAAAGAAGGTATGACCAGTAATGGTGGGCAGAGAAGAGTCTTCAGACCAGGGTGACCTGAGTGCAAATCTTGCCTCTGGCATATCCTGTCTGTGTGACCCTGGCTAATTTACTAAGTTTCTCAATGCTTCAGGCTACTTTTTAAAACTTTATGTTAAAGAAGAATTACCTGTTTGCATCAGTGAAGGGATAAGTTCCTCACTAGGAGTTCCCTCCACTAAAGAAATCACAAGTCAATAACCAATGGGAGGGTTAGCAAGTGTACAGACTGCCTGATGCAAGGGCACCTCCATACATAATATAAAAAAAATGAATGAATGAAATAAAAAACCGTTTATGAAGTGCTTCCTAGGTCCTGAGTACGGTGCTAAGCACTCAAGATATAAATAGAAGCCTTCAAGACAGTCCCCAGCCTCAAGGGGCTTATATTCTAATAGGAAAAGACAATATATATCAAGGAATGGTGGCCTGAGAGGAGTATTAGACATAGGGAGGGGGACCGGCCAGGGTCATAACTTCAATGATTGTTGTATTTGCAGGAATAGAAAGATGACCTAAGAGGGGAGTCCTAGAGCGTGGGATGGACTCTCATGGGAGATTTACGAGAGACCATTGCCTATGGCTATTAGGTGCTACGTGAGACTTTTCCAGATTCTTCCCAGTGAACACCTTCCCCCCCCTCAAATATAACTTAGTATTTACTTTGTACATACATTGTATTGACTTATTTGTGATGTTTTATATTTTCCCAGTAAAATGTAGGCTCCTTGAGTACAGGAACCATTTTTTGTTTTGTCTTTGTATTCCTAGTGGGTAGAAATAATAAATAATAACTAATAAAGCACTTTAAGGCTATGCAGAACTGTTTATATATATTGTCTCATTTGATCCTCACTGTGACCCTTGGAGGTAGGTGGTATTACCATCCCCATTGTAAAGATGAGGAAACTGAGTCAGGCAGAGGTAAAGGGACTTGCCCAAGGTCATGCAACTAGTAAGTGTCTAAGGCAGAATTTTGAGGACTTCATGACTCCAAGCACAGCACTCCCTCCATTAGGCTGCTTAGCTGCCTGGTATGTCCTAGTTATTTAATAAATGCTTAGTCAATCAAGCATTTATTAAGTATCTACTACATACTTATACTGTGCTAAGTTCTAGGGATTCAGAAAAAAGCAAAAAATCCAGAAACGGCAACAACAAAAAACCCGGTCCTGCCCTCAATGAATTCACAGTCTAATGAATTATTAAATTAAACTGAAATGTTTAATACTGGCTAGGTGGAAGCAACTAGAAGCAGCTGTCATTCAGCAGAGTCAGGCACATCATCCAACCTCAGTTTCTCCAGATGTCATTGAATGTAGACATCAGAGCAGAGCCTGAGTAATTTTCTTGAGGCAAAAGGAGGCCAACAGGATAGGATTCTGGATTGGGCTTTTTAATAGAACTCTATCCATAACAGGAGCTAGAAACCAGTCCCTGCAATGTGGGTGGCAGAATTAGGCCACCCTGAACTTGAGAAACATGTTCTGATCTCCCTGGGCTCTCCCCTCAGCTTTTTGTTTTTGAAAACATTGTTAACCTGTGGGTGGTCATTCACATTGGATATGTGTACACGTGTGGGAGTGTTCAGGGAGAAACTCAGTATTAATGGGATCCATCAGTCTAAAGGGCTTTCTATTTCCTCAGTTTACCTCCATCATAAGCCGTGGAACGTCTGCATTTAGCTTGGACTTGCACAGAGAGAAATCATGAGAACCACCACCTGAAGGACCTGGCCTCACTTAGTGGAAAGAGCCGAAAGACTGGGCCCCTGATGTTGGCACTGCTTTTCATTCCTTGTGTAAATTTAAACAGTGACTTCATTTTTCTGGGCCAATGAGACTACTGGGTTAGGTGATCCTCTCTGGTCCTGAATCCATGGTGGCATACCTTTTCAACCTCTCTCCTTCTGAGACCAGAACCAGCATGCTCATTCTCCCCTCAGAACTGGAATCCAGTTACACCATGGCATAATTCCTACCTGGGAGGTATAGTAGCTCTACCATGGCTAGAACAACATAGGATTATAAAACTTTAGAAGTGTAAGGGGCCTCAGAGATAAACGAATGTAACTCTTTCATTATGTAGATGATGACAGAGACCAAGGAAAGACCCAAAGAAATGTTTATAGTTGCATAGCAAGCATTTATAGAGACCAAGGCACTGAGAGGACCATAGGCTCATAGACTGAGAGTTGAAAGGGCCCTTAGATACCATCTGTGTCCAAACCCTTCACTTTACTGAATCTCACAGTGTTGCAATGACTTGCCCAAAGCCATCCTCATTTTAGTTTCCTTATATCCAGGTGGAAGAATAGTATATTGAATAGAATGCTGAGATTGTGTTCGAAGTCTAACACAAACACATTAGTTATGTGACACAGAGTGATTTGTTCTCAGTGAGTCTCTTTCCTTATTTGTAAAATGATGGATTTGGATCAGATGGCCCTTTCCAGCTCTCAATCTATGAACCTATGGGCTTAATTACTGATTTCACCCCTAGGACCAAAAATCTGGGTGTTAAGAAGCAATTTGCTGGATTGTTAAATCTTCTCCCTCCTTCCCTGCCTTCTTCTTTCTCACTCTTAAAAGGTTTCTGTGGTTTCTGGCCTTGTATTACATTCCTGATCTCAGTTGACTGAACATGCAGCTTAGGAGGCCTCCAACATCATTATTAAGACAAGGCTGCCAATATAAACATGGCTGTGTTAGCATAGAAAGCCTAGAGGTTTCTGCATTATATAGGTGATCCTGTCTGCTGTTTAAATAGAGCCCTCTTGGGGCCTCAGTATGCCCACATCAATAATAGTGATGGGAAGATTACATCTGATGGCTCAAAAGTTGTGGGACTACTTGCTTCCTATCCAGGATCTGCACCCCCCCCCCCACCTTTGGAGGCAATTTGGATTAAGTAACTTGCCCAGAGTCACACAGCTAGTAAGTAGCCAAGGCTGGATTTCAACTCAGGGTCTCCTAACTTCAGGGCTAGTGCTCTACCTCCTCCCATTCAGTCTTAATCATGATTCCTGAGCTAGGAGTCAAAGAAGGGCCCTAATAATTGACAATGAAGTCCTTGTACCAATGCTGTCAGAGCTAGAGAAGAGACAGACTGTGGCAAAGAGAGCGTCTTAGACTTGCAGTTAGGAGATCTGGGATCAAATCCTGCCTCAGTCAATTGCTAACTCTATGAAGAGAAGCAAATCACTTAACATTTCTGAGATTCCTCATTTGTAAAATACATTTTAGAATAATATTTCTCCTCCCTCACAGGGTGGTGGTTACTTTGCAAAGGTTAAAATGCTGTAGAAGCGGGAGTAATTGCCTCTGTCCCCCAAGATTTTTTTCTTCTTTCTAAGATCCTAATCCTTAAGAGCCTATTACCCTAACATATTATTCCTAAGCTTTCAGGGTATTGGGAGGTTTCTTTTCCCATCAGCTGAGCAGCTAACACTGTAGTTACAGCTGTTTTCTATTAGACAGGAAGGCGAACCAGGGTCTGGTGATGTGAGGGTAACTTTAGCTGCCTGGTCTCCTAAAACTACCACAGCTAATCAACAAGCATGGAACATGAGCCAGGCCCTATGCCAAGGGCAGAAGATATAAGTACAAAAGTGAGATTGTCCTGGCCCTCAAGGAAGCTACCATTTGAATAGAGGGAGTGGAAGCCAGGGAAGGAAGTTGCAGTCTAGGCAGTCACAGGGATGGTAATAGATTGTCTGTCACCTCCTTTCCAGCGGCAATAATGTTGGTTTGATAATTTCTCCTTGAGCAAGGGCGGGGAGAAAGGAAACAGGACCCATGCTGCAGCAGGGCAGATGGCAAGATGCCCATGTTGGCTAGGCCTTGGTGTCCCCATGGAAGCCAGAATGGGATGAAGCACTGACTGAGGCCAGATTCATTTGGAGGGCTAAGGAGAGCCAGTCAGTTTACTGCCCTGACAAAATTCTCAAGTCTACCTTAGAGTTCAAAGTCTCATTCCACATCCAGAAGAGCTGACTTATGTTCCACACATCTTGTGGCAGCTGAGATAACTGCCTAGATTAGTACTTAGCACCTAGAACAGTGCCTAGCACATATTAACCCCCTAACTAGGGGTGGGGAACCTGCTGCCTCAAGGCCACATGTGGTCTTCTAGGTCCTTGGGTGAGACCTTTTGACTGAGTCCAAGTTTTACAAAACAAAACTTTTTATTAAGGGGATTCAGTACCAAAAAGGAGCATCTAACCCAGTTGTTTCATTGGCCCAGAAAAATGAAGTGACTTCTTTAAACTCACACAAGGAGTGAAAAGCAGCGCCAACATCAGAGGCCCAGTCTTTCAGACTCTTTCCACCAAGAGAGGCTAGGCCCATCAGGCAGCGGTTCTTATGATTTCTCCCTGTGCAAGTCCAAGTTAAATGTAGACATTCCAGCCTTGTAATGGAGGTAAACTGAAGAAACAGAAAGTCCCTTAGACTGATGGATCCCATTAATACCAGCTTTCTCCCTGAACATTCCCACACATATCCAATGTGAATGACCACTTACAGGTTAACAAATGTTTAAAAAAACAAGAAGTTGAGGGGAGATTTATTATTAGATTTATGATTTAGGTTTATTTTTATTAGATTTATTAGATTATTTATTAGATTTATTAAATTCACCTTTATGAAGTTTGGATTCAGTCAAAGGGACTTACTCAACGACCAAGAGGGGCACATGTGACCCTGAGGCTCAGGGTCCCCACACCTGCCCTAACCCTCCTTACATGCCTGAATGAATATGCAAGGTGGCATGGTAGGATATACCTATCATGGTATTCTAAGGGAACTTAGAAAATTATTAGAAACCAGGAGAGACAGATACTCTCAAAAGATTTGATTTGCTGTCTTGATGGTTACTCCCCCTTCACTCTGATTTAACTTTCTCATTGGGACAAGATAAATCTCCCCCTTTTTCCTTCTCTTTCTCAGATTCTTGATCACTCATTCTCCCCTCATGTACCAACCCCTACCCCTTTGCTCTTGCTCAACCCCCACTGGAATATCCTTTTCAAATTCCAGTGTCACCCTATTTTGTCCAGGAACCAATATCAGATCCTTCATTTGGCACTCAAAGACCTTCCCACCTTGGCAATCTTCTTAGATTTAACTTTCCCCCCTACACCTTATTTTTCAGCTGTGCTGACTCTTTTGATGTCATTCATCTCTCATCTCCCAACTCTGTCTTTGCTCTGGTTTTCTCAAGTGCCTGGAATGCTCTTTCCTCCTCATTGCCACCTCCTACATTTCTCAAGACTCAGTCGACACTATCTTCTTCAGGAGACCTTTCCTGTTTCCCCCAAACTGCTACTGTTTCCTCTTGGAGATGACTTCCCGGTTATATTGTATCTGTCTTGTATGTACAGAGTTGTTCCTGTGTTGTCCCCTTACTGAAATGTGAGCTCATGGAGGTGAGGAAGGATGTCTTTGTTTCTCTTTGTATCTTTAGCAGCTGGCACGGGGCCTGGCATATAGTAAGTGCATAAGAAATACTTGTTGATTGAATGATTTACCACATGAGCATCATATTGGGGCACTACATTTTAGGAAATACCTAGACCAGTGCTTCTTAAGCAGTGGGTTGCTACCCATCGCTTAAGAAGTGCTGAAAGGGTAGCAAGTAGAAAAGCTTAAGGAAGCCCTGACTTGGACAAACTGGAGTATTTTCAGAAATGGGTGAACAGGATGGCGAGAAGGCTGTGGACTATGCCATCAGAAGTTTAGTCTAAGGAAATGAGGGTGTATAGCCTGGAGAAGGGAAGACTTTGAGACCACACAATGGCTGGCATCAAGTATCTGAAGGGCTGTCATGTGCCGTGCTCTGCTTGACCCAACAAAAGAAAACCAGGGCCATATCAACAAGTCAAATATTTAGAAAAGACTTGCTATATGCCTGGTATCATATTGAGTGCTGACCAGTAGGTGAACGGTTCATTTGTACTTGAGGTAAGGATAGACTTCCTAATGGTGAGAACTCATTGGTTGTTGTCCTTCATCCTTGAAGAGGACCCAAATGCCATCGCTATCTTGCTACAGTCTATCTGACTATGACTGAGTTTGGAAGGCTCTCTCATGAATGGGGCCCAAATATACAGTGACAACTATCCCAAAGGGAATGAGTTCCCCCTCCCTTGAGGTCTTGAATCCAAGGCTGTAAACAGCTTGGTGGGATATGATAGGGGCAGTCCTATTCAGGCTCAAACTGAACTAGGTAAACTCGAGGGTTCTTTCCACTGTGACATGTTGTGTGAGAGTTGAATGGCACCTATTGAAATGGACCATAATTGAAAAGGGCTGTGGATTCATAGAATACTGTCTGCAGTTAATTCAGTGTTTCCAGAAAATCTGGATGGTCAGAGGTAGTGCTCAGTAGAGGTAGCATTAGAAGCAAAATCATGTGGGTGTGGGTCATGAAGGAAGAAAGGGTGTGAGATTGGCAGCACTATCCATTATTTGGGGGTGGGGGATGGGCAATTGGGGTTAAGTGACTTGCCCAAGGTCACATGGCTAGTAAGTGTTAAGTATCTGAGGTCACATTTGAATTCAGGTCCTCCTGACTCCAGGCTCAGTGCTCTATTCACTGTGCCATCTAGCTGACCCAAGCAGTATCAGTTCTTTAAATATGACCACAGTGCTAGGAGTGGTATGGCATCAAGAGCTAAGGACCTCCCAAATAGTACTGATCTGAGGCCCATTTCAGTGGGACAAAAACTCTCTTGGACTACCTACTCCAACTATGGGAGCCCCCTTATCTGGTAAACAGGAATGATAATATTCTAATCATTTTACATCATGTTACCAATATATTAATTAAAACATATTAATGACATATAATCCATCCTCATAGGACTGATGGGAAGGAAACATTCTGCCATCCTTTAAGCGCTGTGCTGCTATTAATATTATTGTTGTCTTTTGCTACCAGTAAATCCAAACAAAACCAAAGACGAGCATCTTACCAGAACTGAAGGTCAGAGTGTTGCCGCTTTTGATGAAATGCCAAGCTAGAGATGTCTGTTTTTGGGGTTTTTTGTTTGTTTTTTTTACTTAATGTTGTAATAGAAGACATACCAAATGCACATAGTGGACTCAGTTCTGGGAGTTTGGGTTTCGAATTCTGAGTTGGATTGTTGTTCAGTAGTTTCAGTCATGCCTAAGTCTTCATGACCCCATTTGGGGTTTTCTTGGCAAAGATACTAGAGTGGTTTGCCATTTACTTTCCCAGTTCATTTTAAAAATGAGGAAACAGAGGCAAACAAAGTTAAGTGACTCACCCAGGGTTGCACAGCTAGTAAGTATCTAAGGCCATATTTGAACTCAAAAAGATGAGTCTTCCTGGCCCCAGGCCCAGTGCTCCATCCAATGTGCCATTAGGTTGTGTGACTCTGGGCAAGTCATTTAACTTTATGTGACTTCAGCGACTCTGGGGAGAGGTAGTGATCTAGGTGGAAGGAGTTCCCATACTGGAGGTTCCTTACTGCTGATGAAATCATAACTCATAGTATAATAATAACAACAACAACAACAACAACAACAACAACAACAACAACAACAGCTAGTGTTTACACATTGCTTTAGGGTTTGAAGAGAGCTTTACATTTGTTATCTCATGATCCTTACAACAAACCTGCTAAACAGGTACTATTATGATCCCTGTTTTGGGGATGAGAAAATTTGGACTGAGAGGAAGGGGGAGTGACTTCTCCAGGATCACAGAACTGTTAAGTGTCCAAGGCAGGATTTGAACTCAGATCTTCTTAACTCCAAGTCCAACACTCTTCTATCTACCTAGCTAAAAGACCTTAGATGTAATCTACTCTAATCTCATAATTGCGTCTACTTCCCAGAATTGTTAGGATAAAATAATATTTATAAAATATTTTGCAAACTATAAAGCATTTATATGAATTGATCCAACTTCCTTACTTTACAACTGGATGACTGGCACCACCCATAAGGCTTAAGTGACTAAGCTCAATGTTACACAGCTGGTAAGTGACAAGGCCAGGATTAGAATTTGGGTCATAGGATCATAGTTTTAAAACTGGAAAGGATCTTACAATTCAATATCTTCATTTTATAATGGAAGAAACTGAGGCCCAGATAGGTTAAATCACACATCTAGTAAGATCAGGCTAGAATTTGAACTCATATCATCTGATTCCAGATTCAGCATTCTTCTCACTAAAACACTGTGCTGATCCTTAGGCTAAATTAGTAACTAAATCATTCATTCATCTCAGTTATTATATTATTTACCCTACTATGTGCCAGGAACGGGGCTAAGCACTTTGTAATTAAAATCTCACTTGATTCTCACAAAAGCCTGGGAAGGAGATACTTGTATTATCCCCATCTTACAGCTGAGGAAACTGAGGCAAGCCACTTAGAGTCATATAGCTAGTAAGTACCTGTTATAGTCTTAGAACTTAGGTCTCCTTGACTTCAGGGCTGAGTACTCAACCAACTACATGGCATGGCTGCCTCTGGTCTAACAGGTTCTCCACCCCTGATCTAGAAAGACTCTGGAGTCCCAGGGTCTGAATTAAAATATCAGGCACATTTTCCATGTATTAGCTGTTTCATTTTGGCCAATTCAGTCTCTTAACCTTACTGTCCTCAGTTTCTGCAACTATATTTTTGCATATTTCTGCAACTATAAAATGAGCGGCTCAGATCTGATGTCCTGTAACATCCTCTTTATTTCTAAGTCTACAATCCTGTGAATAGGAGATGCTATCGATCAGACCCATTGGTAGATAAATACTCATGGAACTCAGACAATATTTGGGGGAGCTACTATTCTCAGGAGCAGGGCTAATTAATCAGACCAGTTCTCCAGGACTCCCTTATTAGCCTGAAGGCTTGTTTTGTGCTTGGTGTCCTCAGGTAACCTGGAGAGAGTAGAAAGGAGATGGAGACTGGGCAGAAACATTTCCCATCCAGAAGCCACTTACCAAGGTTCTCAAGGACTCCGTCTCGGCTTGAAGGCGCTGAATATCACAAGCAGTATCATGAAACTCTGCTCTGAGGGCTGCCACTAACTCTTCCTCTTGGGATCGAGCTGCCTGGACCACTTGGGAATGGTGCTGTAGACAAAGAGATGCCAAAGGCCCATGTTTGAATGGGGAATGGAAAGCCATCTTCCCCGTCCTTCCTTTCAGACCAGCATCACCTCACAAGTAGAAAACAAAGAGTTTTGGAAATGGATTTCAAATTGTCCACTAAGCTTCAAAAACCGTCTGACAGTCCCACTTAAAAGAACTAGAAGAAATGTCTTGTTAGCAAAATGCTCTCACCATCTGAAAAGGTTCTGTGTGACGTCTCCATGCACTCAGAACCTTTAAAAGTTTTTGTGCATTCAGTTTATTAGTTGGTTAACAAGCATTCATTAAATTAGCTATTATATTTATGTTATTTCACGTATTCATTATATTATTAATATGCTGTATTATAATTACTATATGCCAGACTCTGTACTAAGTACTGGAGATACATCTAGGTTTTGATTAGTGGGAATAATGCCTCCCCTAAAATGGTCCCATTATTTGAATTTGCATTGCATATTTTCATTGGGCTGGAGCCAATTACCAATTTCACATATTTATAACTTTGAATAATGCTTGAATTTGAATACAAGCAACCACTTGAGGAGGGTGGTTATATTTGCACTAATCAGGACCTAGCTGTACAAAAGGGAAGAGCTATTTGATCTTGGCCAATTCAGTCTCTTAACCTTACTGTCCTCAGTTTCCACAACCATAAAATGAGCGGCTCAGATCCGATATCCTGTAACATCCTCTTTATTTCTAAGCCTACAATCCTGTGAATAGGAGATGCCATCCATCAGACCTACCAGTAGATAAATACTCATGGAACTGCCCTTGGGAATGTTGTCCCCAAAGAGCTCACTATGTAATGGGGAAAACAAGATGTGAATAACAAGGTACATACAAGATATATGCTGGGTGGATGGAAGGGAAGGCAGTAGCAACTTGGGAGGCAGGGAAAGGCATCCTGTAGAAGGTGGAGTTTAATGAAAAGCATGGTGGCATAGTAGAAAGAGTAGTAGTTTTTGACTTCAAGGACCTGGGTTCAGATCTTGCCTCTAGCAAGTCATTTAACTTCTCACTGCCTCACAGTTCACGTTGAGAAGCTGTGTGCTACAGTGGAGGGCAGCTAGGTGGCACTGCATTGGATGGAGTGCTGGGTCTTGAGTCAGGAAGACTCATCTTTCTGATTTCAAATCCAGCCTCAGATACTGTTTAGCTGTGTGATCCTGGGCAAGTCAATTAACTCTGTTTGTCTCAGTTTCTTCATCTATGAAATGATGTGGAGAAGGAAATGGCAAATCACTTTAGTGTCTTGGCCAAGACCCTCCCCCAAAAGGGGTTGCAAAAGAGTCAGACATGACACAACAATAACTACTACGACAACAACATGCTACAGTGGAAAGAGTGGTGGATTGAGAGTCAAAGGACCTGGGTTCAAATCCTGCCTCTGCCCTTCCTACATCTGTGATTAAAATTTTTTTTTTGGCAATTCACTTGACCTCAGCTTCCATATCCGAAAAAGAAGAGTTGGACAAGATGGTCTCTAAAGTCCATTCCAGCTCTAAGTCCATTACTTTTTAAATGTTTCCTTTTAACTCCAGATCTCCAATTTTCTACCCATATTGCTGTGGTTGAGTGCTCTAAGGATGATTTCTGGCAAGATAAATCTATCAATAAGCATTTATTAAGCACCCACTATATGCAAAGTCTAGGGATACAAATACAAAACCTTTTGTTGTATTGTTTTAGTCATGTCTGACTCTTTGTGACCCCATTTGGGGTTTTCTTGGCAAAGATACTGGAATGGTTTGCATTTTCTTCTCCAGACCATTTTACAGATGAGGAAACTGAGGCAAACAGGGTTAAGTGACTTGTCAGGACCACACAACTAGTATTTGAAGTCAAATTTTAACTCAGGTAGATGAGTCTTCCTGATTCCAGGCCCAACATTCTATTCCCTGTGCATCTAGCTGCCCATACATTGACAAGCCAGTTGAATTTAATTGGCTCACAAAGGGAGAAACTCAGTCCAACCCTGACTCATTAGCAAGCTGTTCCCACTGACCTAAGATGCTTCATAGCCATATGCTTTGAGGAGTCTTTAGAAGTCTTTATGTCTCCACATTATTACCATATAGTTTTAATGTTAATGTCTTTGCCGACTGACATCTTCCAATTCCTACTTATGTTGTGATCAGATAAGATGCAAGTCAGAAGATTGGGAGGCTAAATTTCATATTGTTACAGCGTATAGTTTCCATGATGAGATGCAGTTAAGTGGGTCCCAAGGCTTTCCACACAGCATGAAAGTTTGGCTCTTGCTGAGGCAGGAGGGGAACGGCCTATTTTTTACTTTCCATCTGTATTTTTGAGGCAAGGGAAATGTTGACATTTTGTAATGTCATCAGAGATTACTGACTTTTTAATCACTTGATTACATTTGCATGCTATTGTGCATACAAGATGGAAAGCATAACTTTAAATAAGTCAAGGAATTTGAAAAACCTGAAAACCGTCAGTGAAGTATGGCCAAACCCCATCCCCCAAACCCAACAACCCTATCCCACAAAAAAAACAAAAAACCACTCTCAGATTGGTTTTATTTCTCCTAAAAATATTCTTTGGAGGTGGTAATGGTAGTGTCGGTAGAACTCACAAAGGAAGAAATGCTACCTCCTTTAGGAAGAGGGGGAAGGAGGCTTTTTATAAGGAAGGTGGGTACCAAGTATAGCCCCGACTCCCCAGCTGTCTTAGCAAGTAGGATTTGTTGGGGGGGGTGTGTGTAAGTTAAAATTCTGCCTTTGCTTAGGAAAATCACCATTTCTGGTCTATAATCAGGGGCTAGAGACATAGATATCTGAATGCTAGGTCTGTGACTTGGTTGGTATTGGAAACTATTGTCTGAAGAACCTCCCTCTATCAATGCAGGATGGAACCATCTCAACAACTTAGAGTTTTATGGAATTGCCTAGAGTACATAGAGTTTAAGTGACTTATCCAGGGTCATACTGCCAGGCTGTTTGAGGAGGGACTTGAGATGAGGGGAATTCCTGGTTTTGAAGCTGATTCTTATCCATTGGACCATACTGATCCAATCTTGGCCATCAATCCTTCCTCTCAATTCAATAAATATTTATAAAGTGCCTACTCTGTGCCAGATATTATACCAGGCACTAGGGATATGAAAACAAAAAATGCTATGTTCCCATCACCAAGGGGCTTACATTCCACTGGGGGAAACAACATGTACTAAGATTATTGTTGGTCTGTCATTCAGTCATGTCCAACACTTGTGACCCTATGCCAGTACTATCAATGGGATCAGTTTGGCTGCTGCATAGCATATACATTGGGGGAATAATGTGAAATTAGTAGAGCCAGGTCTCGAAAGGCATTAACCATCAAGCAGAGGAGTTTGTATTTGCTACTAGGGAGCCATTGATTGTTGTGAAATCTTCCCCTGGTGTTTGTCTTCCAGACCCCGGATAAGTTGTCCAAGTTTGGAGGGGAATTAAAACACATACTTGGGAGAGAAATAGGATAAGAAGTGGGTTGACAGGGCTTCCTAACCTTGCACTGTGAGGGGTCTTTCACTTTCTTCCTAACCAAAGGGCCTTGGATTAGGGTAGAATAAAAAGGCCTGGTTTATCCTTTTGCCTCACCTGAATACAAGATTCCCCATTTCCATGAGACTCAAGTCAAGCCCTTTGGGCAGGATGGTGGAAAGAACAAAGGACCACACATCAAGAGACCTGGTCTCCAGTCCTAGTTAGCTCTTTGCCACATGACCTTGGGCCAAACACATCACCCTTTTGGGAAATTACTTTCCTCCCTCTTAGATGATCTCATGAACCACAGATCTATTTCCCCATCTAAACTTGACCACCCTTTCTCTTTTTCCTTCCTTCTTGGGCTAGTCACTAGTCCAACTTCCAGGGCCTATGTTTCCTCATCTGTAAAATGGGGGACTTGGGTGAGGTGGCCTCTGAGATTCCTTATAACTCTAGATCACTGATTCCTAAACAAGGTCATTCCTTCCCCAATGAAAGAAGAAGCAAGATCCTTTCTGTCACCATGATGCCTCCCCCTCCCTCCCAAGGACTTACACCATGATGATAATACATAAATTAATCATCGTCTTTTCACAGGAGGTTTTGGCTTGAGCTACCATCAGCCATGGCTGTAAATCATCGTTAAAGCACCAACAGTCAAATTAAAGCTAACAGTGGCATTCTACGATTGTTTTTGTACCGTACTGGACAGTGTTGACTTCCAGTGCCCCTTGCAGAAAGACAGCAAGAATGAAAGTCTCAGCTCCATGAAAAGCAGCAGGTAGTGTAGCTGACCAAGTTAGTGAGCCAAGTTCTTCGCATTTAAGGAAAAATTGCTGGGCTGCTGTAGCTGCTCTTAAAATGGGTCTAACCCCCCCCCCCTGCTCCCCACCCCCCCAGGGCCATTGCCATAGAAGCTCCGTTTTTGAGCTCCCTCCAGGTTTGCCAAAGAAAACACAGGAAAGCAAACATCTCTGTAGACTTTCTCCATTCCCCAGCCAACCCCCAAACTGGGCCTTGAATAAACCCTGTGGATACCGACAGACTCCCAAACTTAGCTGTGGCTCTGTCTAGAAAGATTGACAGACAAGATTCTTGGGGTTTGTTTTTCCTACCAACAAGAAATGATCAGAGAAGAATAATATTCTTGACTAGGAAGAAGGCACTAGTTCTCAGCAGTGGGGCGTAGTGTGCACAGAGGTAGGAGCAGACTGGGGTGGGGGTGGGGCCCTGCTCTGCTGCTTCCTGGCTCTCTGACCTTGGGTAATTCACTTTCCATCCCTAGGTCTTTTTTTCCTTCTTTGGAAAATGAGGAGGGTTGACAGGGGGTCTTAACCTTTTTTTGAACCATGAATTCCTTTGACAGTCTGATGAGGTTCATGGATCCCTTCTCAGAATCAGGTTTTTAAATGTATAAAATAAAAAACAGGATTACAAAAGAAACCAAATATATACACACATATGTATATATGCATATATGTATGTGTATATATACATATACACATGTGTATTTATACATATATGTATATTACTGTCAAATGTAATTGTCAAAATTTTATATATACACACAAAATTATACGTGTGTGTATATATAGACATGGGGAAGCTAGGTGGTGCAGTAAATAGAGCACTGGACTTGGAATCAAGAAGACTCAGCTTCCTGAGTTCAAATCTGGCTTTAGACACTTACTAGCTGTGTGGCCCTGAGCAAGTCACTTAACCCTGTTGGCCTCAGATTCTCCTCTACTAAAAAAAAGAGTTAGAGAAAGGAAGGGCAAAGCACTGTTGCATCTTTGCTGAGAAAACTCTGTGTATGCGATAAATACAAAATAGATGGGGGCAGGGAAGGAATGTAATTATCAAAATAGTTTTTAAAAATCCAAATTTATGGACCCCAGATTAAGAACCTCTGGATTAGATTCTTTCCAAGGCCCATTCTAGGTCCAGGGAAGCAGAGTGGTAGAGTGTAAAGGCTTGTAGTCAAGCCTGGGTTTGAATCCTGACTTTGCCACTTCCTACCTGGATGACTTTGGACAAGTCACTTAACCTCTCCAGGTTCTCACCTGTAAAATGATGACCAGATGATTGATGAGACCTCTTCAATGTCTGAGTCTATGAGCTATCATTCTATGAGCTATGAATGTTAAGTAATTATAATAATACAAGGGGATGACTGAGGGACTCATAGTAAAGTTCCTGAGGAAGGAGGCTGTTCATGAAGCTCAGGGAATGGGGGGGGGGTTATAGTAACCAGCTTGCTATACATAAAGAAATATTTGTTGATAAAAATCTGTATCTGGTTTTCACATCTGTTTCTATCACAGTACTGTCTCTTCCTGGGCACTGAATATGCCTTACTTACCATTTTATCTCTCCCCAGAGTATAGCCCACATACAACTAATGTGAATAAGAAATATTCATAGTCATTGAATGCTTTATAGTTTAAAAGTACTATGCATAGATTATCTAATTGACTGATCCCAACCATGCTGTGAGGTAGGTAGTAGGGTATAATTTTTTCCACTTTACAGATAAGAAAACTGAGGCCAGATATTGTGCCAACTCCACACAGTTGCTAAGTTGCAAAGGCAAGACTCTAACTCAGGTCTTAAGTCTTCAAATACAGCTGTCTCTCCAGTAGACCCCATCTGGAAGCCCTGAATTAGTTTATTGAATGGATGACGTTAATAACAGTAATAGTAATAATACTAATAATAGCTAGAATTTATGTAACACTTTACATTTGCAGTGCTATTGACGTTTTGCATTATTTGATCCTCATAACAACCCTGAGAGGTAGGAGTTATTATCATCTCCATTTTACAGAACAGAAAACTGAGGATGAGTGGTCAATTGTCTAGTCACACAGCTACTAAGTGTCTGAGGGAGGATTTGATCTCAGGTTTTCCTAACTCCAAGTCCCATACTTGATCCATTTAGCTTTCATGAGTGAAAGTTTCCAAAGCTATTGCTACCTTCAGTTTCTCAATAAAAAGACAATTCTAGAGATGCGGGAAAATTGGAACACTAATTGGTTGTTGGTGGAGGTGTGAACTGATTCGGCCATTCTGGAGAACAATTTGAGACTATGCCCAAAGGGCTATAAAACTGTGTATACGCTTTGATCCAGTAGTGCCACTACTAGGTCTGTATCCCAAAGAGATCATTTAAAAGGGAAAAGGACACATGTACAAGAATACTTAAAGCAGCTCTTTGTGTGGTGGCAAAGAATTGGAAATTGAGGGAATACCTACCAATTGGGGAATGGCTGAGCAAGCTGTAGTATATGAATGTAATAGAATACTATTGGGTTATAATGAATGATGAGCATGTGGATTTCAGGAAAACCTGGAAAGACTTACATAAACTGATGCTGAGTGAAGTGAGCAGAACCAGGAGAACATTGCACACAGTAACAGCAACATTGTAGCAAGGCTCAACTGTGATATTGACTTAGCTCTTCTCAGCAACACAATGATCTAAGACAATTCCAGAAGACTCATGATGGAAAATGCCTCCACATCCAGAGAAAGAACTATGGAGTCTGAATGTAGATCAAAGCATATGATTTTCTCTTTTTTTCTTTTTTGTAGCCCCCGTTTTTATTCTTCTTTCACAACATGGCTAATGTGAAAATGTGTTTAATATGATTGTACATGTATAGTCTATATCAGATTGCTTGCTCTCTTGGAGGAGGGGGAAGAGGAAGGAGAGAGGGGGAAAAATTTAGAATTTAAAATTTTAGAAAAGTAAATGTTGAAAACTGAAAAGAAAAAAAGAAGAAATGAATCTAGGAACTGAATCAGCTTAATGTCTTAGCCTTCCAGAGTAGGAGTGGATAGGGAAAATGTGGCCATTATAAAAGGGCAGATACTTAACAAAAAGGACAGCCATCTTAGCATGGCTGAGACAATGGGGATGTGTGTCCTTTTAGAAGAGTCACAGAAACCCTAAAGAGAAGGAAACAATGTGTTTGGGGAGAGTGGAGACTACAATCTGGAATGATGAAGAAGAAATTACTGAATTGTTCACACCCATCGACCCAGAGATTCCATTCCTGGGACCAAATTTCAAAGATGTTACTGACAGCAAGAAAATATCCACATGTCCCCAAAATGTTTATGACAGCATTCCCTGTGATAACAAAGAGCTGGAAACAAAAATGTGCTCAATGATTGGGGAGTGGCTGAGCAAATTATGGCACATGAACATGATGAGATGCATTTACATTTTTATTTGGCTTATGATTTCATTGATGTAGGGCAGTGATGTCAAACTCAAACAGAAACTGATTCCTGCTGGTAAAATATTGGCTTAGAAAACAACAAATTAACATCTGAATTATATTGTATTTTTTATTTATTTTGTTAAACATTTCCCAATTACACTGTAATCTAGTTCAGGCTGCATTAGGGAGTTTTGCTGCATTAGGGAGTCTCTTCAAATTATAGTCTTAGAGAATTGTTTGGGGATACTGACAGGCTAATTGACTTGTTTGGATCCCAAGGACAATATGTTGGAGGGAGGACTAGAACTCAGGTTTTCCTGGCTTTCTTTCATTATGCCACATATGGAGTCATAAAAACAGTGAATATGAAGACTTCAAAACATGATTTCAAACATTGGAAGACTCATATGAACTGATGCAGAGCAAGAAACCAACACCAGAAGAATCATATATCCTAAAAGGTAGCAATAAGGATGCAAATAACATCAACACAGAGAGGTAACAGACCTCTCTGGTCAATTACAGTAGTCAATGTCAATGCTAGTACCTAAGAATCGTGGATTTGGGAGTTAGGAAGAGCTAAATTCAAATCCCACCTTGGACCCTTCCTGGTTACGTTACTCTCTCTGGTCAAGTCATCTAACCTCTTTTAAAGACCCAGCTTTCTTATGGGGATAAAAATAATTATGTCTACCTCTCAAGGGTTGTTGGTAGACTTAAATGAAATAATGTGGGTATTATTGTTACAAACTCCTTTTCAGAGAAAAAACTTTGTAAGGGTGCTCTTTTTTGTTTGTTTGTTTGTTTATTAGGGATGATTTGCTGTGACAAAACAAAATGCACCAATAAATTTAAAGGGGAATAAAGAAAAAAGAAATAAGAAATAGGAGACTTAAAAGCAACTAAAAAGTTTTCTTTTACTCCTTCTATGAACCTCTCATTAGGTTTGGGTGGAGAAACTTTCAGGGCACTTTGCACAGGGGTGACTTTGGGCAAGTCACCTCAGTGACCTTACTTTCCTCATTCATAAAATGAGGGGTAGGACCACATGGCCTCTGAAGTCACTTCTGGGTCCTATCACACTCCTTCTGCCAAGGCAGATCAACACCTGCTCTGCATTCATGGAGAATTGCCCAAGGCACTAAAACAACAACAACAACAACAACAACAACAGCAACAACAACACTAGTGACTTGCCCAGGGTCACCTGGCCAGGCTATGTCAGAGGCAGGGCTTGAACTCAGGTCTTCCTGACTCTGAGGTCAGCTGTCTCTTTCCACTATCTCACATAGCTTCTCCTCCTTGGTAGATGCAGATCACCCTGGTCACTCCTACATTTCCTTCCTGCCTCCCCCCTCCCTATTCCATACTCTTCTCTCCTGTTCTTTCCATGCTTTTCTATCCTTCTCCTTTCTCCCTGAATCCCAGAGTCATGTGTCTTGGGAATGGGTGGGGGGAGAATGGAGAACCACCTTCCCATTTTGTTGTTCTCTGTTCATTTTGTTTCCTCATTTTTAAGAACATCCCAAGATGAGAGTGAGGAGGCCAGGACTACCAGCAAAGACACTGCCACTCACCTTGGCGTAGAGCAAAGCCCCTGTTTCTGCCCGGTTCTTCTCTATGTCCTTCTCCCAGTGAATTCTGATGGTCTCCAGAATATCATCTAAGCCAGTACCAATGGGGGCATCCATTCCTTCCAGCTCTGACCCGGCCAGCTGTTTGTATAACACCTTCACATCCTAAAAGCAACACTTATTTTAGAGATTCTCCGGATGAATTGAGGAAAATCCTACTAGTGGAACCCAGCCGTGCAGCAATGGATTCCTTTTCTTTTCCTGACATAACTGTAAGACCCCAACAAAGTGCAGAAGGGAGCTGATGTCCAGCTTGGTGTCTGGGCACTTCTCTCCATGACATCAAAGAAAAGAAGGAGCAGATGCCTCATCTAGGACCTGACAGAAGGGAGACTTTAAAACAATTTTGGAATTTATGAATGATTATTCTATACTGGTCAGTGGCTGACTCCTCTGATCGCTGCTGATGCCAGAAATAAGAGATGGTAGGTTCGAACAGTGGCTAAATGGATTAAGGTTAGATACAAAAAAAGACTTTTTGATTCTATGCATTGTCCAGGGAATCACTTTTGGTTGTAGATTTTATAAAGAGGAAGAGTTTGGCTCCATGGGAAAATAGACAAAGAGACCAACAGACACTCAAAGACAGAGAGAGAGAGACAGACAGATAGACAGAGACAGACACAGAGAGAGACAGAGACAGAGAGACAGAGAGAGAGAGACAGAGAGAAGAGACAGAGAATTGAGAATCTGGTTTTTAAAAATTTTTTTAAAAACTATTTAAATATAATTGTAATTCAATGTCTCTTATTTTGTACATTTAAAAACATGATAGTGAGATGAGCTCCATAGATTTCAACAGCCTGGGTCAAAGGCGTCCATGATCCAAAAAGAGTTAATCCCCCTAGCTTCAGAGTTTCGTCTGGGGCATTGAAGCGACATGTGGCCCTCTAGGTCCTCAAGTGTGGCCCTTTGACTGAATCTAAACTTCGCAGAACAAATCCCCTTAATAAAAGGATTTGTTCTGTAAAATTTGGTCTTAGTCAAAAGATCGCACCAAAGGACCTAGAAAGCAACATGTGACCTTGAGGCCACAGGTTCCCTACCCCTAGTTTAGACCTCTCACTCAATCAATCTGCAAATATTTACTAAGCACCTACTGTGTGCCTTATACTCAGTCAGACATTCATCTTTCTGGGTAATTTCGAATCCAATGCAGTGTTTCCCAGGGGAATGGATTAGATGACTTTAGAAGCCACCACCTCCAGGTTAGATAATTATTTCTCTGAGTTATACAGGTTGTAACTTGTCTATCAAAGGCCCTTCTATAAGAGATAGCTAGGTGGTGCAGTGGATAGGACATCATGCCTGGAACCTGAAAGACTTGAGTTCAAATCTCCCCTCAGATACTTACTAGTTGTATTAAAGTACTTACTTCAAACATGTACTAGCTGTGTGACCCTGGGTAAGTCACTTAACTTCTGCCCACCTTAGTTTCTACATCTCTAAAATGGGGATAATAGTCCTCCCAGGGTAGTTAAAATGAGATATTATTTGCACAATGCTTCTAGTACAAAGCTGTTATTATCCTTATTATTAACCTCAAGTTGTCTAGCTCCATGTGTGATCAGTGGCCAGATACAGCCCAAGCTCTGACCTACCTCCTCATGGTTCCTTGACAAAAAAGCCAGTTCTCCTTTCATGCTTTCAATCTGGCTCTCTAGATCCATTTTAGTCAAATTAGCATCATCAATCACTTTATACAGGGAGTTAATTTCATCTTCAGCTGCTTTTCGGAAGGGCTGCTCATTTTCATATCTGCAGACAAAGAAATAATCATCACAGCTGGGTAACTAACCCAAAGGGAAGAAAAAACATTATAAATGATACCATTGCTCTAATTACATGACAGAGAAGAGCCAAGAGGGGCTCTCCCTCAGCAGCACAGCTTTCCAGAATACATAGAATCAGTCAGCGCTGTCATCACACCTTGATTTGTTCAGATTCCAGTTGTGACAGTTGAGGTCTCATTAGCTGCCTTGGCAGGGTGGTTTCCACCTGGAGTTTAAAGTCTGAGTGCTAGGTTTTGAGGGAAGGCTCAAGGTTAGTCAAGAGAACTGCTTTTAAGTTATTGCTTCCAACCAGACTCCTTGGGCAAGTCATTTAACCTTGGTGGGACTCAATTTCCTTGTCTGTAGAATGAAGGGGTTAGATTAGAGGACCTATGAATCTATGATGCTTTGGGGTTACTCATCTGATACTTCCTAGAAGCAATCCTGTGGGTTGCTGCTGTCCCCTAAGGCCTGGGGTCCTCCTCCACATAATCTTGACACTGAAGCCAACTTCTTGTACTTCAGTTTCTCCTGTCTGTACATGGGGGATGATTGATATTTCTCATATCAAATTACCTTTGACAAAGCATTTCTGCTTCTTATCATTTAGTTTTTTGTTCCTAGAAACAGTCTCAAAAGAGTACTCACAAATAGGACAAACAGGAAAGGAAGGAGAAGGGAAGGGGAAGGAAGCAGAAGGGAGGGGAGGGGAGGAATACTAGAGTGTCCTGCACCTTTGAGATTGGGTTGTGTAAGCCCAAACTGAGGGAATCCTTCCACAAAATTATTGGGTAGAATTACAGATTCTCTCTATCCTACTTCCTCTTTTGCTGATAAGCTTCATAGTCAAGGGGAAAGGAAATGGGTTGCTACTTTTCCTGGACTGGGTGAATCCATATTGTATAGGCTGGAGACAAGAGTCTTGTTCAGGTATGGATTGGAGCTGTCTTATACCTGTGAGATTCTGTGATTAAGTACTGTGTCTAACCTAGGTTAGAGCTGAAAGGGAGCCTGGAGTTCCACTTCTGTTGTTCAAATGTTTCAGTTGTATTTCACTTTCAATAACCCCATTTGGGGTTTTCTTGGTAAAGATCCTGGAGTGGTTTGCCATTTCCTTCTTCAGCTCATTTTACAGATGTGGAAGCTGAGGCAAACAAGGTTAAGTGACTTGCCCAGGGTCATACAGCTAGTAAGTGCCTGAGGCCAGATTTGAATACAGAAAAATGAGTCTTCTGATTCCAGGCCCAGTGCTCTATGCACTACACTGGCCTCCTTGCTATTTCCTGGCACAAAACCCTCCATCTCTCAACTCCAGACATTTCCTTGACTTTTCCCCACATCAGGAATGCTCTTCTTCCTCATCTCCACTTCCTGGCTTCTCTGGTCTTTTTCTTCCAAGTCTTAGCTAAGATCCCACCTTCTACAGGAAGTTTTCCCATAGCCCCCTTAATTTTAAGACCTGTCTTTTGATCTTCTCCAATTTCCATCTATGGCAGTTGGTACAAAGTTGTCTGCGCTTAGTCTTCCCCTGTTAGACCATAAGCTCCTTGAGGCAGGGACTGTTTTTTGCCTCTCTTTGTATCCTGGGCACTTAGCACACTTTGTAGACATTAGATAAATGTTTATTGACTGGCTGAATGTGAGAGGTTACACAGTTAGGAAGCAGCTGCCTCAGGATTCTGCGACTGGCCATGCAGCCCCAAGCACCCCTTGGCCTTCTGGTCAAGAAATATCTTACAAGGAAGATGAAAAATGTGGTCTTGAGGACGGAGTGAGGGGGTGATGAGGGCTGGCCACACACGGGCAAAGATCCACAGGAGACTCTTACCTTTCTTTAAAATCTTCAGCGCAAGCCTGAGTGTTCTCAGTCTGCAGCATGAGCCGGGCATTGTCCAAGACGGCATCACCCACCTGGAACAAATACACAAGTTAGAGTCTGAGAGTGTACAGCTACTGCCTTCTCACAGTTATCAAATTATCATGGAACTTTCCCCCAGACTCAGTGGGCAAATATCCTTGATGTGTGTCCTAGTGACATTAAAACAAATGGAGAAAGTGTTGGGCAGATGTTATAGCTGGATCACGGATTCAGGGCTGGGAAGGACCTTTGAGGTCATTGAGTCGGACTCTTCATTTGACAGAGAAGGAAACCGAGGCTTATAGAGTTTTCAGAGCCTTGCCCTCAGGCACCCAGGGAGTAAGGGGGGCAGTTAGGAAGTCTCAAAGGCCCTGAGTAGCCCCTCAATAGAGGAGATTCTGGAAGACTGCTGGTTGAGTGTATTGGAGAGGGAATTCTTGATCATGTATGGGTTTAATGGGACGGACTGTGAAGTTTCTTCCAAGTCTGAGATTCTATGATTCTATGAGTAGAATTGTGGGAAGTTGAGGCTCAGAGTGAGATAAAGTGAATTGTCTAGAAGGTGGTTCAAAGGCAGCTAAATCTGGCCTGGAGATGTGGTTAGGGACTTTCACCTCATTTTAGACCCTAAGTCCCTTTTCAGTGTGGTTTATCTGGCACAAGGCCCTGAAGAGATTTCAGTGAACAGAAGGCTGGGAGGAAGGAGCATGTGGGGAAGCTCCATAATGAGCAGCCTGGCTCTGGGCCTGGCTCCACTCCATCTCCCCATGCCATAAACTCTCTCGTCTCCCTCCTCCTCCACCAAGCAGCCTTTCATATTTTTAGCAATCCCTTCTCCAGACATGCTCGACATGCTTTTCAGGCATTTACTCATCCTTCCTCACAATGTCTCTGACATCTATCATTTCCATTTCACAAATGGCAAAGCTGAGTCAATGAGAAGCTTAAGATGGCTGGCTAGTGATTCTTAAAAAAGAACATATGCCACATAGCTATAGGTCTAGGACAGCTAAATGAAGTCCTGCTTGAGTTGGGGTGGGAGGGTAGTCTGGGTATTATGGAACCCCAGGATACGGGAGCATGCCATCTTTCCATTTTACAGAGAGGAAAATTGAGGCCCAACTCCATGTCCCTTCTTATCCTTTGGCCATCAATGCAACACACTGTGGTGGTGGTGGTTGGGGGCGGGGGGGTCAGGAATGGAACACTAGCTCTTTTTCTTCCAGTAACTGATATGGAGGGAACAGGTTGCCTCAGACTCCTCCTTCTCCAGTTACCGGCTGCTTGAGGTCTGAGATGACTTGTTCCTCACCTTTGAGTCAGGACAAGGAGGTATTCTTCCCAGAGAATTCATCCCTGCTGACTGAGGGCTAAAGAAGCCAAACTAAATGTACCTTCAGGGAGGCTCAGAGCCGCTGGGATTTGCTCAGGATGCAGGCTTTATTAGTTTGCTTGCACATAGTACAACTGGGGATAGATGGGAGCTTGACTTGGAAAGCTAATTATAGGCTCCGACTTGCCAAAAGTGTGGTTTGCTGGCACGTGCGTGCTTCTCCCCCTTCTTTACTAAATAAGCAGCTTAAAAATAAACCAGCACTGTGCTTATCATTGAGCTTCCCAATCCTTTCATTGTTGGTTCTGGAGGGACAGGGAATGGAGGTGCTGAGAACCTCACAGGGTCATAACCCCAAGGGACCTCTGAGGCAGCTGGGTGGCTGCACCAAGGTAATTGGATCTGGACATTTCACCTTGGTGGCTGTGTCACCTTGGCAAGGTCACTTCAACTCTCTTGCCCTCAGCTTCCTCATCTGTCAAATGAGTATAATACTAGCATTCCCTTCACAGGGTTCTTGTGACGAGCAAAGGAGGTAACAGAAAATGTTTTACAAATCTCAAAGCGCTATGTAATTGTCATATTATTCTATGATATAATTATCATCATATTATATAAATTAGATAGTATAATTGCCATCATATTAGGTGAATTATATGCTTATCATTATAACACACAAATTACATTACATAATTTATAGATTATATAAATGATTATATTGTTGACCAGTCATTTTCCGGTCATATCTGACTCTTTGTGACCCTGTTGGGGTTTTCTTGGCAAAGATACTGGAGCGGTTTGACATTTCCTTCTCCAGCTCTTTTTACTAAGGCAGACAGGGTGAAGTGACTTGCCTAAGTAAGTGTATGTTCAAATCTGAACCGAGGTCTTCCAGACTCCAAACCCAGCACTCTGTTTACTGAGCCGCCTAGTGGCCACTTATATTATTATATCATTGTATTAAGTAAATGTTATGTCACCATCACCATCATCATCATCATCATCATCATCATCATCATCATCATATCCAACCCTCTCATTTTATATGAAACCTAGTCCCAGAGAAATGGCTTATCCAAGGTCTCACAGCTAGCAAATGGCTTCTACCACAATAATCTGTCCCAGAATCATAGACTGAGCACTGGAATGGATTCTAGAGGTCATCTAATTTAACATCCTCATTTGAAAAAGGCAGAAACAGAGGCCCACAGCATGGAAGGGGTTGCCTAGTCCCTGTGGGTAGTAAGTGGAAGAGCTGGGATTCAAACCCTTGCCCTTTCACTTTAGACCTATTACTCTTTGCATGATACCATCATGATTCTCCCTTCTTTGACAGTAGCAGGGTCTAGATTCTCCATGGATTAAGGGTAGTGATCCCAACATGGGTGCGAGATTTGGAGCTGGAAGGGTTCCTAGAGAACATCTAGGTTGTGCCCTGCCATGAAGAAATGGAGAACCATGGCAATAAAAATACTTGCTGAAGGTCACCTTCCTCAGTAGCATCCATGACAACTTGAAGGGCACTGGCTGAGTAATTCACATGGGAAAAACCAAGTAGATGAATCAGGCAGCCCTGAGGAGGGAAATCACAGACCTGAAATTTAAACCTAGGTCCTTGAATTTTGCAGGATAAGAATGGTTTTGGTCACTCTATTCCTCACTAAGTAGATGGGGCAGGCAAATGGAACCATTTTGGGCAGAGCCAGGGAATCTCAAGGAAGGAGAGAGCATCTCTATATCTTAATGTGAACCAAAAATGAAATTCTTTAGGGGAGGAGAAGAGAAAAATCTTCTACTAATGCAGAAATTCCCTTGGGTCATAGATTTAGAGCTGGAAGACACCTTCAAGGCCTTCTAGGGAAGAGTTCTTAACCTTTTATGTGGAAGCCTAGGGCATGGGCAGTCTATTAAAGCTTATGGACCCTTTCCAAGAACAGCATTTTTTAAATACATAAAATAAAATATTCAAGATTACAAAGAAAAACAATTACACTAAAAGACAGCTATTAAAAAAATTTAAAAACAAGTTCTCAGACACCAGGTTAAGAATCCCTGATATAAGGGGCGGCTAAGTGGCACAGTGAGTAGAGCACCGGCCCTGAAATCAGGAGGACCTGAGTGCAAATCTGGCCTCAGACACTTGACACACTTACTAGCTGTGTGACTTTGGGCAAGTCATTTAACCCCAACTGCCCTCCAAAATGCAAAAAAAAAAAAGAACCCTTCATATAGACCAACCCTCTTGTTTTACAGAAGGGGAAACTGAGGCTAAAATAGTGACAGGACTGGGTCACAGTGTCTGAGGCAGCTTCAAACTCAGGTCTTCTCATCTCCAAGCCAAGTATTCTACCCATTATATCAGTTAAAAAGGACCCCTGCCTTTCAAATGTGCTTGATTCCCATTCTATCTCACTTTTCCTCCCCCCACTTAATATTTTCTCCCTTTTCAGTGATTTTACTTCTCTACTCTTCTCTTATGTTTCTTTAAAATAAAATTCATTGATGCCTATTGGCATCAGGAAAACCTGAGTTCAAGAGCCCCTTTCAGATACTTACTAATTATGTGACCCTGGCCAAGTCACTTAACTGCTATTTACCACATTTTCCTCATCTGAAAAATGGGGATGGTTAATAGCACCCATATCCAGGGGTTGCTGTGAAGATCAGATGAAATGATCATTGCAAAGCACTTGGCACTGTACTTGGCACAGAGTGGGCATCACATAAATGTTAGTTATTATTATGATTTCTTTTAAAAAATTTCATTGATACTTCTTTACACCCTTTCCCAATGCCTCTCCCATAGAACCCTCCCTTGAAACAAGGAGAAACAGTCAATCTGACAAATCAACTGTATCTGACCCATTCTACCCAAACCTCCCTCCTCTTTCTCCATCATTTCCCATCAGCCTCTGCAAAGAGCCTCAGGCTTCCACCAACTTCCCAGGGACTGTCACCTTTTGTTACTCCTAAGACTACCTTTTAGGTCATTCTGTTTTACCTTGTTTTTAACTATACAAAAAGTGCTCAGGTGGGAGAGCCACACACTCTAATTTATTCCACACCCCATGTTCCCTTGGGATGCTGAATTCTATACTCCTTAGGGACCCCTAATGTCAGGTCAGAGACAGCCTAGGCATGGCTCTGGGCCCAGCTCATTATTCACCCACAATGTTGACCCAAGATTTTTGTACTCCCCCACAGGTTCATAAATTTAGAGTTGAGATGCCATGGAATCCAACCTTCTTGTTTTACTGATGTGGAAACAGATAAAGAACAGACAAATTAATTGACTTCCCCTGACTCATGGAGTTGGCAAGTTTCTGAGGCAGACTCTGAGCCCAGGCCTTCCAGACTCCAAGTCCAATCCTCTCCACCATGATGTCGATCAAATGAAGGTGATATCAGAACAAAAGATGACAATGAAAGCAATGTTAAACAGGGCCTGCAGAATGACTGCTAGTCATGCCCCTTTAATTTCTTTTAGTCAGCTCAAGCACAACAAGCCCCAAACCAAACTCTTTCCACCTAAACGGGATCCCCTTCCTATCTTGTGTTTGTTTCTAAGGCTTCCTGTTCTTCCAATCACCCAGGACCACAACCTGAAAATCATCTTCATCTCTTCCCTTTCCCATCTAATCAGTTACCAGGTCTTGTCAATTCATCCTTCATGACATCTCCCATCAGTCTCATTGGTCTCCCTGCATCCAGCCTCTCCCTTGTCTGGTCCTTCCTCCACACATTGGACAAATTGATGTCTCTAAAGTATGACATGATACTCTCTTGTTCAAGAAATATCATTCTCATGGTTCAAATAGAATTAATTACATTACTGGTCTCTTTAACATTGAATCATCCTTGAATTCCTGGCACAAATCCAACCTGATTATCATCATTTTGGGGGGGTATATTTTAGCGTTAAAGCAACCTTTAGATGTCATAGAGTCCAACCATGGAGAAGTTAATTGACTCCTCCTGGGTCGCAGAATTTGAATCCAATTCTTCTAGACACCAAGTTCAATCCCCAATGAAATCAGGAGTTGGGGGAGTGAGCCCAGAGGTGGTACTGTCCTAGAATTATATCTAAACTTTTGTATTTCCTTGTTTCTTTCCATTGGAATGTAAGCTCCTTGAGGGAAGAATGTTTCATTTTTGTCTTTGTATTCTCAGTGCATAGCAGAGTGCCTGACACATTTTCTGCCCTTCAGTTGTATCTGACTTTTTGTGACCCCATGGACCATACCCATGGAGTTTTCATGGCAAAGATAGAGTGGTTTGCCATTTTCTTCTTCAGATTAAGGCAAACAGAGGTTAAGTGACTTGCCCAGTATCACACAATCAATGAGTGTCTGACACTGGATTTGAACTCAGGTCTTCCTGACTCTAGGTCCAATATTCTATCCACTAAGTCATCTAGCTTTCCATATTTAATACGTAGTAGTTATTTAATAAACAATTTGAATATTTGAATAGCACTCATATGTCAAATTTGGCACAGCCAGATGGTAAAGTGGATAGAGTGCCAAGACTGGAGTCAGGAAGACTCATCTTTCTGAGTTCAAATCTGACACTTCCTAGCTGTGTGACCCTGGGCAAGTCACTTCACCCAGTTAGTCTCAGTTTCCTTATCTATCAAATGAGCTGGAAAAGGAAATGGCAAACCTCTCCAGTATCTTTGCCATGAAAACCCCAAACAGGTCACGAAGAGTTGGATACCATTGAAACAAGTCAACAACAACAACAAGAGCATATGTCAAACCAGGCAATGAAGAGCCTTGGAGTGCTTAGGTATCTTTTCTTCTTAGTGTTAAAACAGTTAATAAACCCAACATACTCATAAGGAAAACATCCTGGAGAGATGATGACTTAGGAAAACAACTTGGTAAACAGGCCCAAATTGACTCTAACAGATAATTTCATTAAACCCATCAAACTAAATGTGGTCTAGATCTGGTAAATAAAACTGGACATTAATATAATTTCAGCTGCTTATAATTCACTTCTTGGGAGCTAGGGAAGAATTGTAAAATGTAGGAAGTATCACCAGTTCCATTGGCATGGGGCATCTCCTCAACCATTTGTCTCCAACTTAATGAAGGATGTCTTGTTGCCTGCAGCACAGAGAAGAGGCTTTGAACCCAGTTTCTGGACTCCAAGTCTAGCACTTAACTCACAGCTACAGGTTGCTGTAAATACAGAGAGTTTGGATGAAAAAAGGGACTGTCCCAACAGTATCCTTCAAAGTTAGTCTTAAAGATGCCACTTCTTCAGATTAAGGCAAACAGAGGTTAAGTGACTTGCCCAGTATCACACAATCAATGAGTGTCTGACACTGGATTTGAACTCAGGTCTTCCTGACTCTAGGTCCAATATTCTATCCACTAAGTCATCTAGCTTTCCATATTTAATACATAGTGGCTGCCAGCAGGATGTGGTTTGAGGGGCCCTGGACTTGCCCCGAATATCTCCCCCATTGACTTGGAACTCTACCAGTCAGATAAAGGCATTGACTCCCAATTAAAGAACCATCATTAACAAGTACTATTTGGAATTTACCATGTTCTTTAGCTGGATCCTAAGGGAATGAGACACTTTTTGGTGATGACTTAGAATGGAGAGACAAAGTATCTAGTTTTGTTTTTTCCAACCAGGAATCCAATGCAAATTTTAACCCTTTTGTAGAGTGTTGACTGACAAAGGTTCTTATTTACTAAGAGCTATTTATTTAATAGAACAAACAGATATGACTCCACTTCCACATTTTCTCTGGTGTCTGTTCTCCCACGCCTCCCTTCTTTCTTCTCTCCAGTTCCTGGTCCTTTCAGTTCCGAGCAGTTCCCAAGAATAGCAGCAGTGCTGAAGTTGAGGAGGTGCTGACTAGCAGAGAGACTTTCACCAGCTTTCCACATAGTTTAGGGTGGGAAGGCTGATCTAGCCCTCAACATGTAGCCCAAAGGGGCCAGGTGCGGCCAGCTACAGGCAGCTAGGGGCCACATGAGGCCACTAGTCCGCTTTGGGAAGTAATGCTGGGAAGGATGAGTAGGGTTATAGTATGTAAGGTAGCAAAAAAAAGCCCTGAATTTGAAATCAGAAGATTCGGGTTTGAATCCTGCCTCTCTTATCACTTATGTGACTTTGGGAAAATATCCATTATATCCTGGTTTCAGTTTCTCCATCTAAAATTTAGGGGTGGGGGTGGGGAGATGGGGGTAGACTAGAGGGTCATTAAGGTCCCTTCTGGCTCTAAAGCCCGTCACTTCTTTATACTACAATGTTTTGTCTCTGGTTGGGGCACCACGAAATGTGTAAGCCTCTGTTAGGTTAAAATAAGTGAGGCCTGCCACCTAGTGGTTCAACTTTGGAAAATCATTCTTGACTACTATCATTAGAAGTAGGCTAGAGAAATCTGTATGAATGGGGATTTTGCAGCATTAAAAGCTATTTAACAGATAAGGAAACAGACAGAGAGGTCAAATGACTTGCTTGAGCTCCCAAGGATATAAAGTAAGAGGAAGATGACTTGAATCCCGATCATCTGAAAAAAAACTAGGACCCCTGTCATACTTTACAGGATCTGAGTTTGAATTCTGACCTTGCTAGTCAATACCTTATTAATACCCTTTCAATACTCATAGGACACTGAGAGAGTGAACGATGTGCTTCAGTGGCAAATGTGCTGAATTTGAAATCACAAGGACAAGAACTCAGATCCCAGCTCTGTTACTTAAGCTTGTATGACCTAGAAAGTAAGCCATTTATTTCCTCTCTCTGAGTCTTAGGCTCTTCATCTGTAACACAAGGAAGTCAGACCAGATAATCTCCAGCTCTTTAGCCCCATAAAACCCCCATCTTCCTGGGGGTCATTAGGGTATATACCCAGAAAAATTTTTTAAGGTGACTTATTGAATACTCAGTCATAAAAAAACATTATTTTTATCCATCAAACTAGAAATAAAATTTAACTAAATTGAATTTTAAAAATATTAACAACTGAATTTTACTTTAAAAATACAAACTTATAAATAGAAAGACAAAATACCAATTTCTTTTGAGACCTTCCTTCAGGTGTGCCTGGACACATGCAATATATGCCGTGGGCTTGACTATAGTCTACTTCTTATCATTCAGAACAGACAGGGCTTTGAAAAAGTACCTTCTATGCTCTCCAGTAGTTCATTTGGAAAAAAAGATCAATAAAGCAGAGAAAGAGTAGATCTGACCACCATGCCACAAGTTTTAAAGTTCCCGCCTCTCCACAAGCCAAGTAACATCTCGCAAAGGGTCATTATTTGCAATCAAAGGTGTAATTTTGTTATTTATCACTGAAAACACTGAATTGGGCAGCTGTGGATTTGGAGATAACCCAACAGAATGTTTAGTACCTGTTTGAACTTAGTTGATGTTCCAATACAATATCACAGGTTGAGCTAGTGAGAGAAAGAACTAGTGAATGGGGACCCATCCAGTGTGGGAGAATGTCTGGGATCCTAAGGGCAGCACAGCTGAAGCTTTCTCACTTACAACAAAAGCTACCCTCCCTCCCTCATATTTGTCTTTCTGGGCTTTTTTTTGGAAAGAGGGGAAGGCAAGGCAATTGGGGTAAGTGACTTGCCTAAGGTCACACAGCTAGTGTGTCTAGTGTCTGAGGCTGGATTTGAACTCAGGTCCTCCTGACTCCAGGGTTGGTGCTCTCTTCACTGCACCATCTAGCTGCCCCCTTTAAAATTTTTCTTCTCTTGCATGGCTCTGTGACATCTTGGGTTTGTCAGAAGCTGTCAAGATGACATCACTCACTTGTTCATTTCCCCCGGGTCTGACCTCAAAGGGCTCATGAATATAAATTTGTTTCCATCTAATTCAGCACCTTGTATTTTGAGGTAGTAGTTGATATCCCCCCTTCCCTGGGGAGAATACAAGCTCTCTGGGCAGCCCTACTTAGGTGATGCTTTGGATAGGTGGCTCTCAACCAACTTGGCCTTCCAAGGCAGTCAGCTTCAGGGGTGGTCTCACTATGACTCGTCATGGGGTGAAGGGAAGTTCAAAGCCCAGAGCCAATCCTATGGGCTAGAAGTGAATGGAAAGAGGAAAAAAAGAAATCTTTGTAAATTTTAAATTCATTCTCTTTCCCCTTTCCCTTCCTCTCTTCCAGCCTTCCCTATTTCTATCAAAGGCAGTGCCATTCTTCCAGTCTCCCCGGTTTGTAACCTATATTTAATATTTACACTCTATATTTATTTATTTATTTTTTTGCTTTTTTTTTTTGGAGGGCAGTTGGGGTTAAGTGACTTGCCCAAGGTCACACGGCTAGTTTTTTGTGTTAAGTGTCTGAGGCCGGATTTGAACTCAGGTACTCCTGACTCCAGGGCCAGTGTTCTATTCACTGCACCACCTAGCCGCCCCTACACTCTATATTTATTCTACAAAAGCTTAGAGACGCACTTGTCCTTCCTATTAAAGTGTGAGTTCCTTGAGTTTTGAGGACTGTTTCTCTCCATTTGTGTCTCTCACACTTCTCACAGTGTCTTGAACATTGTGGGTGTTTGCCATCATCATTAATTATATTAATTACCATTATTAATCATCATATTAATAGCTAGCGCTTATATAGTGCTGTGAGATTTACAAAATTCATCTACTCCTTCATAATTGCTTGTTGGTTGATTGAATAATTGATTGCTATATGAATGTGAGTTACTATTATTTAGTGGGTGGTTCTGCTATAATCTGCCCTAGTCAGACCAATCTCAAGTACTATGTTCAGTTCTGGATTTAGGGAAGGCTGAGAGTCCCGAGAGATGGTCCAGTCCAATTTCGTCATTTGACAGATGAAGAAACTGAGACCCAGGGCAGGAAAGACTCCAGAGTTCTCCTTTGTTAAATGAATTGGGCTAGAAAGATACTCACAGAATCACAGAGCGAGAAGGGAGCTCAGAGGCCATCAAAACCAGGTTCTACCTGCCCAGAATTCCTTCTACAATGCCCCCCCCTTCCCTGCCAAGGGTTTATTTAACCCCTACTTGAAGACTTTTGGTGAAGGGGAAACATCTACTTCTGCTTCACTGACTACACTAAAGCCTTTGTGGGGATGACAGCAAAAGGTGGCAAGTCCTCAAAGACACGGGAGTGCTTGTCCTCTGAGGAATCTGTATGTGTGGGTCAAGAAGCAACACTCAGAACTGAACACAGCCCGATCCTACTCTCTTTATAAATGAAGAAAAAGAGACCTAGGAAGATGAAGCAATTTGGCCAAGACCATACAACTAACTCTACATTTGCAATTAATTTGTTCCCAAAAGATCTAAAAATAGACCAACTACAATACATGGCTTTTAAAGTCAAGGTGCATACAGAATCTGGAAGGATTTTCATTTGCCAGAGGTCCCCAGAAGAACATTAAAAGAGGCTTAAAACTCTCATTCCTTTACATTTACTTGGCAGGTAGGTAGCACAGTGGCTAGAGTTCCAGACATGGAGTCAAGAAGACCTGAGTTCAAATCCAGCCCCAGATAGTTATTAGCTGTGTGACCCTGGGCAAGTCACTTCATCTTGTTTACCTCTATTTCCTCATTGGTAAAATGAGCTGGAGAAGGAAATGACAAATCATTTTAGTATCTTTGCCCCAAAAACTCAAACCCAAATGGAGTCATGAAGAGTCAGACACGACTGAACAACTTCTATGTATCTCAAATGTATGTTTTATGATCAACACCAATCTGGCTTCTGTGGCAGATTAATGATTTACTACTTTTTAAAAAAGTGATTTAAAGTTTACAAGACATTTGCAATCAGTCTCTCAGGCAAGTGACTTTTCTCTCTCTAGGCCCCGAAGCAGCTCACTGGGTAGTATGCTGGATGGAAGGCAAAAAGACCAATGACCTTAGATGCTTGCTTTGTCACCCTGGGCAAGTCACTGACTCCGCCTCAGTTTCTGCATCTGTAAAGTGGGGATAATAAAAGCACTTGCCTCCCAGGGTTGTTGCAAGGCTAAAATGAGAGAATATTTGTGAAACACTTTGCAAACCTTCATGCGCTGCCAATTATTATTCGCTATTGGTTCCTTACGAGAGCCCTGTGAAGTAGGTATGGCAAGGCTCACTTGATTCTCACTCAATTCTCTAACTGATCTGTGATTTCATCCACACAGAAGGGCAGCTCACAGCCTGTCCACGCCTGTCTTAAGCAGGGATCATTACCCCAGAGGAGAACACTGAGGCAGACAGAAGTTAAGGGGCTCATCCAGAGTCACACAGTTTGCAAGAAACTGAGCCAAGGTTCAAGTCTAGATTGTTGACTCCAATTGCTTTTTCTATGCAATTACATTTGACCTTTGAAGTTCCTGTTTTTGAGGAATTTGGGGTCTGAGGAGGGAGAGATGATCAACCAATACGTCCCCCCACTAAATCTACAGATAGAACAAAATGCAAGTTATAATCATGCAGAGATTGCCCAAGTGCTGGAATATCTGGCTTTTTAAAAACAAAGAGCTCCGAATTTGGAGTCAGAGGGCCTGGGTTCAGATCCTGACTCTTTCATTCACTGCCTGTATATGAACTTGGGCAAAATCTCTCTTGGCCTAAGTTGCCTTATCTTCAAAATGAAGACCACATGGCCTCTGAGCTGCCCCCTCCCACTGATTTATCCTATGAGTCTATGAAATGAAACTACCACAAATTGGAAAAAATAGCAAGGTCTCTGCATTACACATTTTGTAAGGGAGGAAAAAGAGCCCCCTCACCACTCCCAGACAAGTAACAGAAATAGACTCCCTGCCTAACATATGCAGAGTTTCAGTCCAGAATGACATTTTTCTGGTTGACTTACAATCCTCAGAAAATTGGGAGTTGTCATGGAAATTCTGACACCAGCTGCACCCGCCCAGCATGGTGGGAGATGCCAGGCTCTAGGCTGAGGAGGAGCCCCTCAAAGGGATGATTACAGTCATCTGGGCTTTGCTACCAGGAGCATTTTGTAGCTGGAGGATGGAATGCAAGGTAATTCAGCTAATGGACAGCAGGTGCCAAGAGATACCCCCAGTTTCCCCCTTCCTTGGCCCCAGTCCCACACCAGGTGGGAGGAGACCAAGGACCTAGGGTTTTGACATAGAGTCCTATCTGGTAGACTTTGGCCACAAAAGCAGAAATCACCATCTTTATGGCTGGAAAGGCGTCTGTCCAGCCACTTTTTACAAATGAAGAAACTGAGGCCTCAAAGTCACATAGATCCATATGGCAGGACCCTCCATGGACATTCCCTGTGTGGTTGGACACTGACATTCCTTCTCCTTGATTCTCAAAAGAGATTTCTTCAGAGGTCACCAGGCTAGCACTGACTCTCTTAAGTGCTTCATAGAATTATAGACAGAATTGTAAGGGCCCAGAATATCACTGAGGCAAACCTTTTACCTTTGTCGGAAGCCATATGGGACTGGAATTATGGGTATAGATGGGACTAGTTACAGACTTGAGAGTCATCTGTATAGAGGCCAAAACAGAAACCATGGGGCCCTGACAGATGGTCATCTATCCTCAGATTGACCCCTCTTATGGTCTTGGATTATTAGGCAGTCACCATACTCTGACCCATAAACATCCTTGATGACCAACTTTAAAGGTCATTTGGCATATCCTGGAGTATGTCTGGGCAGGAATGGGCTTTATTTTTCCATCTTGTGATAGAAAAAGGTTGTTCTGGCTTGTCTCAGAGCATTTGGGCCAGAGGAGGGCACCCATCCAAAACCAGGTCATAATGAAGAATCAGGCCAATGAGAAGACTGTCCTCCAACCTTAATTTAACTACCATGTCACTGAGCAGGGCTTTGAAGGATAAGAAAATTGATTAATCTGGATACTACCTCTTCTCCTCTAGAGGGAGATCCAAACAAATGAGGCCTGTCCCTGGAGGCAAGAGTAGAGTCATGACCATGGGGCTGGAAGGGCCCTCACAGCCCCATGTCCAATTCCCTTATTTTACAGATGAGGTCACAGGTCAGAGGAAGGAAATGATTCGACCGAGATCGTAGTGACTTGGCAGAAAACAGCAAAGGCTGAGATAATTGAGAAGTCCCTGAAGAATCAGACTCTTCCCAATGCGGGCGGTGGAATGAAAAGAGCCATCTGGCCAGAAATCACTGGTCTGTCTTGGGATATAAAATTTCCTTGTGCTTAAGGGGAAATGGGGAAGCAGCTGCGATCTGCTGGTGGTAACCATGGTGAAACAGAGCCATCTTGACTGGAGGATTTAGAGCTGGCAGGAACCTGAGAGACCACCTGGTCCCATTCTCTGATTGGAGAAGGAAATTCTCTTTCCCCTTTCCCTTCCTCTCTTCCAGCCTTCCCTATTTCAACCAGGGGGTAAGTGAAGCCCAGGGAGGAGACCAATCCAAGATCACACAGACAGAAAGGGACTGTGCTCTGGCTGCTGACCTCCTGGCTTCCTTAAAGTCCCAACCCAAATCCCACCTTCTCCAGGAAGCCTTCCCCAATCCCTCCTCACTCCAGGGCTTCTCTCTGTAATGAGCTATGTATAGGAAACAAGAATAGGAATTAATAGGAACAGGAAACAAGAAAACAGGTATTATAAATAGGAAATAATGAATTATTTCTTATTCATCCTGTACATGACTTGTTTTGTTTGCAATTGTCTCCCCCTTAGATTGTAAGCTCCTTGAAGTCAGGAACTGTCTTATGCTTTGTTTCTTTTTCTTTTTCTTTTTATCCTTCAGAGCTAGAACAGTGCCTAGAACAGCAGTTCTCAACCTGTGGGTTATGCTTAGCACAGTGCCTAGAACAGAGGTTCTCAACCTGTGGGTTATGTTCAATTTGTAACAATGGAAATACATCCTGTATGTCAGATACATTCATAACAGTAGCAAAATTATAGTTATGAAGTAAAAACGAAAATAATTTTATGGTTGGGGGTCACCACAATATGAGGAACTGTATTAAAGGGTCACGGCATTAGGAAGGTTGAGAACCATTAGCCTAGAACATACTAGGTGCTTCATAAATTGTCATTAGGGGCAGCTAGGTGGTGCAGTGCAGAGTGCGCCAGGACTGGAATAGGAAAGATTCATTGTCTTGAGAGCAGACCTCAGGCACTATTAGCTGTGTGACCCTGAACAAGTCACTTGACCTTGTTTGCCTCACTCACGTCTGACTCTTTGTGACCCCACTTGGGGTTTTCTTGGTAAAGATACTGGAGTTTGCCATTTCCTCCTCCAGATCATTTTCCAGAAGAGGAAACTGAGGCAAACAGGTAAGTGTCTGAGGCTGGATTTAAACTCACAAAGCTGAGTCTTCCTGACTCATCTGAAAATCAGTGAAGTGGGCGCTCAGGCAAGGTATTATTCAGGAGCCTTGCTGAGGGAGAGAATAGAGATCATGCGGCAGCTTGATTAGGCTAAAAGAATGTCAGCCTCAAGCAGGTTTTTTTCCAAGCTTCAAATTCACTTAAAAAGCCAAGCCCTGAAGGGGCTGCTCCTTCCTCCTGCAGCTCAGCTGTTAAACTCTCAAGTATCAGCCAGAGATGCCTGATGAGTTGGGTCTGAGCCCAGCCGTGTGTGTCCTGGTTAGAGCATCTAGGACCAGGGAGCGCCCTGCTCAGGCAGGGATCAACCATGAGTTGTTTGGTTTTTGTGTGTGGCAGTTCTAGGCAAAGAAGGAGAGGGGGAAATAGGAAGGTTGAGGCATCACAGATTATAAAGAGAAGGTCCCGACGTATCTTATTCTTCTGTGTGGTATTTAAACCAACGATCTAACATATGGAAAGAACTTTGCAAACCTTAACGTGCTATTTAAATACCAGTTATTGTTACTATTGCTATTATTAGTAATAGTAATCCTCACAGGGGCACCTGAGCTAGGTGACACGGTGGATAGAGTGCCAGGAAGACTCATCTTCCCGAGTTCAAATCCAGCCTCAGCCAATTTACTAGTTGTGTGATCCTGGGCAAGTCACTTAACTCTGCCTCAGTTTCCTCATCTGTAAAAAGAGTCGGAGAAGGAAATGCAAACCACTGCAGTCTCTCTGCCAAGAAAACCCCAAATGGGGTCATGAAGAGTCAGACATGACTGAAAAATGACTCAACAAACATCCTTTTATTAACACTGGTGTTGGGGGACAGGACAATCACAGTTTGTCACTGCAATAGATGGAGCTGGGCCTGGAGTCAGGAAGGCCTGAGTTCAAATCCAACCTCAGATGCTTACTAGTTGTGTGATCTTGGGTAGATCACTAAATATCTGTCTGCCTCAGTTTCTTTAATTGTAAAGTAGGGGATAATAATAATACCTACTTCATGGGGTTGTCGTGAAGATCCCAAGAGTTATTATTTGTGAAGTATTCAGCACTGTGCTTGGCACTTAACTTCCTTTTAAATTACCTTCACTTTATCAGGTTTTTTTTTTTGGTAGGATGTGGCTACACTTTGTCACCTTATACGGGAGCCTGGACCCTAGGCCTCTGCTCTCAAAACAGTGTCCTCCTACACGGGTGGACAGGCATGATGATAAGAATTGTTGGCATTCATGTAACATTTTAAGGTTTTCCCAATATAGTTAAATTCCAACAAGCATTGCTGATGCGCCTCGTATGTGCAAAGCGCCGTTCTAGGCAGTTATGATATAAAGATTAGAAAAGAAATATTTCTTGTCCTTGAGGGGTCCCTATTGGTGGGCAGGTACATAAGATAAATTGAGAGGCACTCCTCAGTTATGTCAGACCAAGGGTCAGACTTGTGAGTGACCTCTTCTTACCCAGAAAATCTAGAACTCCATCTATCTCAATGGTCAGTAACTGAAGGCACCGGCACGGCCAATGGGGATGGGGCAGTAAGAATTGTGGGGAGGCCTAAATTATAGATTGGTAGGAAAGAAAATAGAAGAAAAAGGTAGAAAGAGAAGAAAGGGAAGAAAGTGATGGCTGGCCATTTGAGAGAGAGACGGAAGTAACTGGGAAGGGGATAAAGGGCAAGAAAGAAACTGGGTTTAGACACAGTGTCCAGCAGGCATTGCCCATGGCTCCAGAACACAGATTGCCTGTTTATTATTACTGTTGCTGTTCTCTTCTATGTCCTCTCCTCTCTTCTGTTGGCAGGCAGACTTCATGGGAGAAATCTTTTAAACACCCTACGAGAGTTCTGAGCCTTGGAGCTTGGCTCTTACCCCCAGAAACCAGGACTAGTCATGGGGACAGGGTACTGAGGAGGATGGGTGGGGGCATCTGCCTGTTCATTTCTGATGCCAGGATAGAAATAGATGCAGTAGAGGCCTGGAGACTGGAGAATCAGCAGACTGCCATGACCATTAGGGCATAGGCCCCCTTGGAGCCTCCTGCTTTAGGACCAGCAACCCCAGCTGTAGACTTTCCTCTACAAGGGGCGGCTAGGTGGCGCAGTGAATAGAGTACCGGCCCTGGAGTCAGGAGTACCTGAGTTCAAATGCGGCCTCAGACACTTAACACAAAAAACTAGCCGTGTGACCTCGGGCAAGTTACTTAACCCCAACTGCCCTCCAAAAAAAAGCAAAAAAATAAATAAATAAAATAATCACTGGGGCGGCTAGGTGTACCTGAGTCATTTAACCCCAACTGCCCTCCAAAAAGCAAAAAAAAAAAAAAAGTGATAGTAATAGGTGTGTCTAACTATTGGTCTTTTTGTTACATTCTAATTGTTTTATTACTCTGATTCTGTTTTCTCTTCATATAAAATAGCTGTGGTCAAGCTGGACATACTCTTATTTTTGTGTACATTCCGGTCCTGGTCAGAGGGTGCAATTTGAGGGATGGTTAGGGGAGGGGCTGTTTGATTTTAATTACACAAAGAAGTGTCTACTCTAGTTTAAGGCAGAGAGAGATTCCAGTCTCTGGCCAATGCTTAAAGGAGAGAAATTTCTCATCTAATCTCGGGGTAAGTAAACTATATTAGTTAATTTTGTATTTTATTAATAACCCTATGAACTCTCAAGATCAAAGCAAGAATTCCACATGGATCTGGGATCACTGCTTTTGGAGAGGCTGCCTCAGAGCCATGATCCCGGTTCATATTCTTTTTCTGACTTTGGGCAAGTATTGAAGCTCTCAATGCATCAGATGCTTTTTTTTTGCTTTTTGGAGGGCAATTGGGGTTCAGTGACTTGCTCAAAGTCACATGGCTAGTAAATGTGTCAAGTGTCTGAGGTCAGATTTGAACTTAGGTCCTCCTGACTCCAGGGGCGGTACTCTATTCACTGTGCCACCTAGCTGCCCCATCAGATACCTTTGTAAGACTAAAACTTTCAGATGTCCTGATCTGTCTTGATATAAATGAATAAAAATATCAAAGTGTGCCCTCACCCAGAACTCTGTATACTAGGGGGATCACAGGCCTGGTCCCTGTCCTTATTGATTGCTATCTTGGGTGTGGCTGATGGAGAGGAGAAGGAGAGGGTGTGGGAGAAGAAGAGGAAAGGGAAGGGGAGTGGAAGAGGGGACTGGAGTGGAGGAGAGGGGAGGGGAGGGGAAGGGATGGTTGACAGCATCTGAAGGAGTCTCTGTCCTTGACCCAAAGGAAGGAAGGGGAAAATCAGAGGAATGTCTTAGTCAGAAGGGAAGGTCCCTCCTATTTCAGTCCCTAGAGGACAGAGATGGGCATGCCCTGATTGGATTCTGCACCTCCCCCATTTGCTGGTTGGAGGTAGAGTTTCTAGACAGCCAACTCTAGTCTGGACAGCTAAAAGTAGTAACAGCTCACAATGACTGGGCACTTTATTGTTGGACTGTGGAATGGCATCAACATTACCCTCTTGCAGGATTAAGAAAAGTCTTATAAACAAGAGTGTGCTGGAGTCACCTTAAACTGGCTTGTGGTGATCTATCTAGTTGTTAAATTTTCAATTTGAGTATTGATACCTGAAAAACCCACAACTGCCTCAAATCAGGCCTCCATTTATTGTTTTGTTGGTTGTCTAGACTTGAAAAAGTGTTAATAAATGCAGATTCATCATAAAAATATGTAGCAGGTACATTCCCCTTCCCCATCCCCCAGCCTGGTTGTTAAACATTTACCAGCAGACCCCTTTTTGTAAACCTCAAAGAGCTAGGGCATGACTTGAGTCAATCCTATGAAGATAATATGAGTATAATTGTCCCCATTTTACAGATGAGGAAACCGAGGCTGAGGGGTGAAATGACTTGTCCTGTTACATTGCCCTCTCACTGTGAGACCTTGCACAAGGCTCTTCATTTCTCAGGAGCTCAGTTTCTCCACTAGATGGTCGGTGAGACCATCTGCTTGGTATGTTCTGGTCACCTTGCATTTGCCCTTGAGGGTTGCCAAGCACCAGCTTCCTGGAAGCTGTTTCCTCTGACCAGCGACTGTCTCCAGGTATCTCTGGGTGTTTCTTGTCCCTGCTGGAGGTCCCTATCCAAGCAACATGGCCAGTGGGGACTGGGAATTGGGGGGAAGGAGAGAGAATCCTTTCCTCTCCCCACCCCACTGGCCAAGAGCAAATTCCCCCTTCTAGGCTTCCCTTTGGCTCCCAGCTTGGAGCTCTCCTTTAGCCGGGGCTTTACTAGTTAAAGCTAGGGGTGGGTAAGGGCATGGTTAATCAGTTTCCTCAGCCAATTCCCCCTTGTTCCCTTTCATTCCATCAGAAAGTGTCTTCCACTGCATAGAGGGGTCTGACACATCTTTCCAGTTGGTCATTAATAATATCCTTTGATTAGGTCCCCTGATTGTACCAGCTGAGTTTGGGGAGGGCCTAAGGACTCCTCCGCCCCCCCCCCCCACATATAGAATACATATAGAATAACCAGGTAAGGGGAAGGGAAGGATACAAACATTTGTCAAACATCTACTGTGTGCCAGGCTCAGAGCTTTACAATTATTCTTCTCATCTGAAACTCACAATAACCCTGCCAGGTGGGTGCTGATTTAATCTCCATTTGAAAGATGTGGAGACTGAGGCAAACAGAGCTAAGTGACTTGCCCAGGGTCATACAGCTAGTACATGTCTGAGTTCATATTTGAACTCGTTTTCCTGACTCCAGGCCGCATGTTCTCTCCACTGCAGTAGCTACCTCATGGTCAGTAAGTCCCCATGGTGGTTCTTGAACCCAGGTCTTTGGATTTTGAGGCTGGCATTCTTTCACTCCAGTATTCCTCTTTTTCAGCCTATGAGTCTGCCACGGAGACAGGAGATTGAGAGGGAACAGGTACATCTCAAGGTCTAAGTGAGTTGCTAGGCAGCATCAGACCCCATCCATCCCCTGGGAACCTTATTGCTTCCCTGTAACATCCATATGAGAAATGGAAGAAAGCTCTGACCTGGGAAAAGGCCGACCACAAAGGCGCAGCATCCCAAATCCTGGATTTCTTTATTAGCATCAGCTCTAAGAGCTTCCAGAGCCTGGATGGAGGAGGCTAGCAGGCTTCATTAGAGGCTGCTGATGGAGACAGCTTTCATTGAGAGAAGGGGCCTTGTATTCCTCAGTGCCCTTGTTGTACCCAGGCCAAGACTGTGTACCCAGGATCTGTTGATCAAAAGCTTGTCTTCCTGCTTTCAGGCAGGCCTGCTTCTGTCCTTAGCATTGACAGGCAGAGTACAGAGAAATTCCTGGGGTTATAGGCAACTTCAAAGGAGGCTTTTGGTTCCCATCTGTCCAGTGGTTCTCTAAGCCTTGCCTGGTGACTTTCCAACAGTTATTGCTGGAGATTTTGGTCAGGGTGTTGGCACTGAGAATGGGGGTGGTGGTCGTGGTCATACTTCCTGTCAAGGACCATTGGCTTGCCTCTTGGGTCTTGGCAGACTCAGGCTTCATGGCATAGCCTGGCTTTCTCACTTAGCTCTGGCTGCCTGGGGTCATGGAACCATTAGGGATCAGAAGCAGGACTTCTGATCTCTAAGGCCTGCCCTCTACACCATACTATGCTGTCTCCTAAGGTTTACTATCCTGTTCCTTCCCCTCTTACAAAAAAAATCCCAATATAGAATACAGGGGAGCAGATACAATATGGTATGTAGTGCAGAGCATGCCGGCGTTGGGGTCAGGAGAGACGTGCATTTGAATCCCACCTTGGAGACTTGTTTTAGAGCTATGGGCAAGACACTTAATTTCTGAACCTGTTTCCTCATCTGTAAAATGGGGGTATTAATATTGCTGATAGTACTTAATGATGAGGCTCAAATAAGATTTATGTGCATATCTATAGAACGCTCCACAGACCATGAAGGACTGTGTAAATGTACACCAGTCATCTTGACTCTGCCCTGCCACTGGATGGTGACCAACTCTGGAAGAGTCCAATGGCTTTGTGCAACCCTGTCTCACTTCGATCCATTTTAGGTTTGAATTGAATATCAGCCATCCCACTTTACCATTATTAGTATGTGCCATTAATCAGTCAACAAGCATTTAGTAAGTCCTTCCTCCATGGCATGCGCTGTCCTAGGTGCTGGTGATGCAAATACAAAAAGCAAGATGGTCCCTGCTTACAAGAAGCTTGCATTCTAATGGGGAAGACCACAAGTACATGTGTATGGATATGTGCATACACACATATGTACATTCACATACATAGTGGGGAAGATTGCAAGTACATATATAGAATACACACATATATTTGTACATGTATATAATTGAAAGGGGGTGAAAATATCTGCCCTATCTAACCCTCCACCAAACAAACATTACCTGAAATTCTATCAGTTAAAAAGTCATTCCTCTAAGTTATCAGTCATTAATATTTTAGCATGAATTAATTAATCAATTTACAATTCGCTCAACCTTCTGTCCACATCAGTTTCTTCATCTGTAAAATGGGGACAGTAACAGTACCTCCCTCCCAGGGTTGTTGTGAGGATCATCTCAAATAACACTTGTAAACCTCTTAATTAGCTCATTGCCTGGCACATAGCAGGTACTTAACAAATGCTTATTCTCTTCCCTCTTGGGTTACTAATAAAACCTAATTGATGTCAGTTCATTTCACACACCCCCTTCCAAGTTAGAGAATCTCCAGAATTCTAACCTTTCTAACCAATAACAAGAAAACTTCCCAGTCCATTTCCTGTTTTGCAGTTAGAATAACCCCCTCGTTGTACTCTCTGTCTGGAACCAAAATGAACACAAGGAAATGCACATGTCTGGGTCGACCCCAGAAGTTTGATGTGAAGAGAAAACAGGATCAGAATAACAACTAGGACATAAAAAAACGAATAATAGAATGAAGAAGGACAGCTCTTGAGTCGGTGGAGGGGGGATGGGAAACCTAATTGGCTTTTCTCAGCATTCTGGCAGAGCGACTGTTCCAGGGAGGGGTGTGTTGATAAATGTTTAACCACTAGCTTTCCAGAAAAAATGCATCATTAACACTTTCTCCATAACTTTCTTAAGTCTAGATTGCCAACAAGCAAGATGAATAAATCAAGCCCTCCTTGGTAGCTTTTGCTGATTTCTGAGGTGTAAATGCTCACATTGAAAATTTAATAATTGACTCTCTTGAACTGATTCCAGCAGCTCTAGCACGCCCTTGGGTACAGGCTATAAACTATTCTTTCTGGATGCGTAGCTAGGAAAGATGAGAGCTTGAGGCATCAGCAACATCACTGGGGTTTTGTCTTTATTTTTGTATAGGGAGGATGAGCATGCTTATGAAGAGAAGAAAAGAAAGGTGTCCATGGGGAAGGCAAGATTGAAGGTGAGAGAGAAAGATGGAACAAGGTGAGGGAGGAGAATCTAGGCCACAAGTGGCCTCCCCAGAGCCTGGGGGTTGGGGTTTTGGCTCCTTTGCATTAGTGTCAGATACCCAGACTGACATTTAATTGACTTCAGCTGGATACCAGCAAAAGAGCTCCCTACTGTATATGTCAAATGGTTTCTCACTGGCTATAGGATTGACTGCTCAGCTTGGCATTCAAGGCCCTGCATGGTCTGACTGCAACTTACTTTTTCAGTCTTATTTCAAGCTTATTTTCCCTCATTGTGCTCCAGGTTCCAGTTCTTCCTTTTTTTTTCTTTTTGGAGAGAGTAAGGTAGAGCAATTAGGGTTAAGTGCCTTGCCCAAGTTCACGTAGCTAGTTTTGTGTTAAGTGTCTGAGTCCAGATTTGAACTCAGGTCCTCCTGACTCCAGGGCTGGTGCTCTATTCACTCTTCTTCCTCTTCTTATCCTGCCCCCTCTATCCTCATGAATTTTCAAAGGTCTCCCTGGCCTGAAATAGATTCCCTGAACATCAATATCTCCTATAAGGAGGTGCTTGGCACTGTGGGAAATTTATCTTTTCTTTCAAGATTCCCCTCATCTTCTACTGTCTTCTGTCATCCAGTTTTTGTCCATGAACTTTCCTAGCTACCCGCCCAGCTCAGAATGGCCCATTCCTCTCCATTATCACTGCTTCACTTCTGCTCTCCATTTGTCAGTAGAGGCAGTGTGGTGTAGTGGATAGAGAGAAGAGCCTGGAACCAGGACCACCTGGATTTAAATCTTGCGTCTGATAACATTCTCTCTAAATGTTAATCTTCTCCAGTAAAAGAAAAAAGGGCTTATGGACACCTCCTGACTGTGTGACCTTGGATGAATCACTTGAACTTTCAATTCTCCCCCCTTGCTCCCAACTCTAAAATTCTGAGTTCTTGAGCCAGGGCTGACTTGCCTTCATCACACAGGCCTGGTTTAAAAAAATCACTCCCCCAATTAACTTTGATTATATTTATTTGGGTTCATGTTTTAACTTCTTATTAGGCTCTAAATTCCTTTAAGAGGAAAGACTATGCCTTTTTTTAGTGCTATGTACATAGGTAACAATATTTATTGAATTGAATTGAATTCATTTCTGCCCATTGCTCCTAGTTCTGCTTTCAGGTTGTCACACCAGCTCTTCACACATTAGATTATAAGCTCCTTGAGGGCAGGGCTATCTTTGGCCTCCTTTTGTATACCTAGCAGTTAACCCTGGCCCACAGTATGGGCTTAATAATGTTTATGGATTGATTTGACTGCATAACAAACATGTACATCCTCCACTCTCCTTCATTCCAAGCTAAACATCCCCAGTTCAAGAATCTCAAAGTTAGAAAAAAAACTAAAGGGTTAAAAGTCATCCAGTTTACTCACACAGCATAGCACATGAGCACTGGATTTGAACCCAGGAGAACTTGGCTTCACAGCCTGTCTCAGACATTTACTAGTTGCATTTCCTGGGCAATTTTCTGTGCCTTAGTTTCCTCATCTGTCAAATGATGGAGTTGGGCTTGAGATGGCCCCAAAGATCCTTTTTTTGATTCTAAATCTACGATTCAATACCTGATGCAGGAATCCCTGATGAGAGATCTACCCACCAACCTACACTTGGAGACAATCTATGAGAAGGAACTCTCCCTTACTGACACCATAGTTCATGTTTGAATAGCTCCAATGACTGTTTCCTTCACTTATTTCTCATGTCCCATGGTTTCTAGTTCCTTCACCATCTTGTTGCCTTCCCTCCTCTGGATGCCCTCCAGTTTGTCAACATCCCAGAAACAGGATATTTTAACAGAAAAAACACCACTTCCTACTGACCCGTTGCCACCAATGAACCCAAGAGCCCCAGAAACAGCAGGGCTACCCACTCCCCAAGCCCACCAGCTGTGCTTCCAGCTTAGCCCCTCACTTGCATCATCCAGTGTGGCAACCCTGATGCAAAGGGCTCCCTACTACCAACAGCACCGACTGACAATCAATTGTGATCAAGGGTCAAGTATTACCAAGAGCCCTGGGAAGAGCAGTGCCCCCATGACCACTGGCCCTGCTTCTAGCCCAAACCACTAACTCTACCCTCCCGGGGACAACCACTTGAGGAGATGCCAGTGACCTGAGAATTGTCTCTCCAGCTACTGATGAGTCTTGCCTTTTCAGCAGTGACAGCTACACAAGATGCAGAAAGGAAAATTCTCACCACCAGAGGACTGACTGGGCTGTCAAATGGCCCAATACATGCACCTTTACCAATGGATAGGACATTCAAGATTATTCCTTAGCTTGATTCTACCTAGTGGCTGCACCCTAAGGACCCCAGGGTCTTTCCATCTGACTTGCAGCTGGGAACTCGCCTGTGTTTTCTCTCTGTTAGCAAGGGAGCTCCCTGAGAACAGGATGCCCCATACAATACCCTTCTTCTGTAGTCCTGTCACTTCTTTGCTCAGATATCTTGAATGGCTCCCTATTGCTTTTCAGACAATGGGTGGAAGTGCACGGACAACTTTGGTGTTCACCAAACTTCCTTACAATTAGACCTATCCAAACAATGGAATGAGCTGTTTTAGGGGGTAGTGGGTTTCCCATCCTTGGAGAATCTTCAAGCAAAGGCTGAATGACCACTCATCAGGCATATTTTAGAGGGGATTCAGGTTCAGCTGTGGGCTTTCAAGATGGCCTCTGAGGTCCCTTCCAAATCTCAGATTTTGTTAAAAACAACCCCCTCATTCTACAGATAAAGAAACTGAACCATGAAATGATTTGTTCAGAGGTGCACAGGTTGCAGGCTAGGTATAGCCAGGATTTGTTAGGCATCTAAGTCCTTATGATTCCTTGGGTCAGGAAGTCACAAGTTTGAATCCTGCCATTCTGGCTAAATGATCATAGACGAGCCACTTAACCTTGTCAACCTGTTTCCTCATCTGTAAAATGGGGATAATAATAGTGCCTATCTAGCTAGATTGCTGTAAGCATCAAATGAGAACACCTGTAAGGTGTTACATAAATGTGAGATTCTGTTTTTATTTTTGAACCGGATCTGCCTCTGACTTCCAAATAGGGTGTTTTTTCCCATGATATCAGGCTCATTATACTGTAAAACCCCTGTGCTTTTGCTTTGCTCCCTGATCCCAGGTATTTTATTGATTTATGTATTCATTTATTTTGGGAGGCAATCAGGGTTAAGTGGCTTGCCCGGGGTCACACAGCTAGTAAGTATCTGAAACTGGACTTGAACTCAAGTCCTCCTGACTCAAGGACTGGGGCGCTATCCACTGTGCTACCTAGCTGCCCTGATAGCACATATTTTAAAGAAGATCAGGATTGGTGCTAATTGTGATGATCTGTTTCTAGCACATCCACAAACAGGCAGGTTTGACAACAAGCCTCCTGAATCCTAAGCCCCATGCACAGCAGGGCTCATAAGCACAGGAGAAATTATTCAGACCCGTGCTCATTTAAAAGTCAAATCTACTTACTTTTCAATGACTACACTATCCCTCTTCTCCTTCCCCTGATGGGCTCTACAGTCTCAGATTTAATCTAGTGTTTTCTCCCACAGAGTCCATCAATTTCTTCTCCTCCTTAGTACTCAGCAGTAAAATCCCAAGACTTATACCCTATAGACCTTGCTCAGACTTTCCCTTGCCTCCTAGAACTTGGTATGATCTGGGCTTATAGATTGAGAGATTGTTGGAACAGAAGAGAACTTTAGAGATTCAGGCTATAACTAGGGCAGGGCAATGAGGACTTTGCCCTAGAGCACTGGAATTTAGAGGGTACAGAGAACACTATCTATCCTAGGATGCATTTCCTTCCCTCACTTTGCCCATGCTCTCCTGTCCCCTCTCCCTCCCCTGTAGGAGTAGCTAGTTCTCTCATACCCTGAAGTGACTCATCTTTTGACACCCAGAAAACCTTACAGTGTCCTAAGGTGCACCTCTTTCCCTCTGGTGGCCATTCCTCAGGTGGGCTCTCTCTTCTCTTTCCTAACAGAAATTCCTAGATATGGCTCCTGTAGAGATCATCTGCTATAGTATCGTCTTTTGAAAGATTTTTATTTATTATTTTAGTATCTTCTGGTGCCCAGAAAAAGAAATGACTTACCCAAGGATTCCAGCTATAAGTGGCAGTCAGTGTTTGAACCCAGGAAACCTGCCTCCCACTTGCATTCTCTTTCCCCTGCCCTCTTTCCTTTCCATCCTTCCCTCTCTCGGCTGTGTGAATGATGCCAGGTTTCCTCCTAGCTGGGTTCCGGATGAGGGGGGCCCAAAGTTCATGGTAATTTCCATTACCAGCTTCATTTACTTTCCAAAATAATAATAATAATAATATTAGTAATAATGAAACCTAATTGGGAAGGAATAGATGAGAAATGAACTGCCATTTGCATGTGAAAGTCATTTTCCTGGCTGCCTTTCAGGATCACTACAGTGACTCCAGAGGGCCTTGGGATGCAGCCAGTGCACTGGGCCAGGGAAACTGGCCCGGCTCAACTGGACCTCCCCATCCTTTGTTCATCCAGACAAAAAGAAATGGCACATGAAAAGACAGCATCTAAATGACCACAGATGGAGCAGCGGCCAGCGATGGACCATCAGAGGTAGCCTGGGCATCCAGGGGAAAGCGCCTAAGGAGGAAAGTAAACCTCTAGGATACTTAAAAAAAAATGGAAATGAAACAAGCAGCTAAGGCCCAGTGGGGCACAAGGAATGAGGCCTGGCTCTGGAGTCCCAGGTTCTGAGTTCAAATCTTACCTCTTAGACCAACTGCCTCCATGACCCCCCCAGGCCTTAGTTTCCTTATTTGTAAAACAGGCAACTGAGACTTATTTGCTCTTTAGGGCCTCTTTAAATCCTTTGGGCTAGGATGGAGACCTAGCTCATCAACCACCAGAGAAGAGGAAAGGTAAATGAGAAAAACAGGACCCTCCCCCTCAAAAAAAAACTGTTGTGGAAAGAGTTATGAACTTGGGCTCAGAGACCCTGGATTCAAATCTGGCTCTGTAACTATGACCTTGAGTAAATCACTTAACTTCCCCTGGGCCTCAGTTTCCCCATCTGTAAAATGACAAGATATTTCCAGAGGTCCTTTTTACCCCCTGATCTGTGATCCAGAAGAGGACTTACTGGAGGAGTGACCGGAACATCACATTGAAATTAATGGAAATCTAAATAGTTACTAAGCAAGTTTGGTTGGCTATGTTGGGGTCCAGTGTGAACGTTTTAATAAAATGTTTTGAGAAATCCTATGAGCTCCTGAGGCTTAGAACATTTCAGTGACTTGAAAGTAGGAGAAAATAATCTTGGAATAAAGTGAAAGCTTCTCCTTTGGGCCTTCACAGAGGGAACATATATCCCACCCCCGCCACACACCCCCCACCTTTTAAGTTTTTTTCCGAAGACTACTTGGTTGTTTTGTTTGTTTGTGAAACTCGTTTTTTCCTCTTATCTTACTTCTTCCTTCATCATTTCCTTCCAAAATTACCTTCCAATCTCATCCCTTTCCAATCTGAACTTTACATAACTGCCCAAATGTTGTTCCACAAGTCTGATTAGGCCACTGCCCTTCTCAAAAAAAAAAAAAGTACTTGGCTCCCCCCCCCCCCCCCCCATGTAGCAGGTGAGATGGTGAGCAGGACGGTGTAATCAGCCCCACTGGCTCATCACCTACATGTTTTCCTGGCAGAAAGATGCTTTCTTCCTTCTGAGAAGTTGTGATAAAGGAAGCTATAAGAACCAAGAATTTCTGGCTCTGAGGGGCCTGAGCAAAGGCATGTGATTGCATCAGGGTGGGTCCAGCCCAGTTGAAGAAAGAACTCTGGATAAGACCATGAAGCTACTGCTGTTTTTTAAAGCTACTTTAATCATGCCCTGATCTCCGTGTTTTAATCATGCCCATGATCAGAGCACAGGATCTCCCATGAGATTTTTCTTGGGAGTGCTTTGCCATTTCCTTCTGTAGCTCATTTTAAAGATGAGGAAATTGAGGCAAAGAGGGTGAAGTGACTTGTCCAGGGTCACACAGCTAGTAAGTGTCTGAGGCTGGATTTGAACTCAGAAGACAAGTCTTCCTGCCTCCAGACCCAGTGCTCTATTCGCTGTTTAGATATAGCTATTTTAAATGATCCTTTGTAAAGTAGAGTTCTTTTGAGAGTGGCACACATTTATTGGGAAATGACAATGATGTAAGGAAGCAAAAAAACATCAATAAATCATCAACAAACAATAAAGCCACAAGTACAGACCACTTTGGTAGTTTGTTAGTAACTATTGTTACAGGGAGAAAAAAGTGCTAATTTCAGTGTTGGTGGAACTGGATTCAAATCCCACCTCTAACACTGGCCTGGAACAAAGACTTGACTTCCTTGGGTCTAGATGAGTCAGGAAGACCTGAGTTCAAATATGACCACAGAGAGCTGCTGGCTGTGTGACCCTGGGCAAGTCACTTAACCCCAGTTTCCTCATTTGTAAAATGGGGGATAATAATAGTACCTACTTTCCAGGGTCGTTTTGAGATCAAATGAGTTAATATTTGTAAAGCATGTGCTTTGGCACATAGTAGATACTTAATAAAGAGCAGCTAGTTGACTCTGTGGGTAGAGTCAGGCCTGTAGTCAGAAAGACCTGAGTTCAAATCCAGTCTTAGACATTTACTGGCTTCGTGACCCTGGGCGAGTCGATTGACCCTGTTTGCCTTAATCCATTGGAGAAGGAAATGGCAAAGCACTTCAGTATCTTTACTAAGAAAACCCCATGGACGGGATGGTCCACAGGATCATGAAGAGTTGGGCATGATTGAAATGACTGAACAACAACAATAAAGCTTAATAAATGCCTTTCCTTTCCCTTCCTCCCTCTCCCTTCAATTTCCTCATCAGTGTAATGAGGGTGTTGGACAAATGGCCTCTGAGGTCCCTTCCAGCTTGAAATCTATGATTGAATGATCTACGGATCCCATGATGAAATGTAATTTTCTTTTATTTTAAGAGGAAAAGAGAGGTCTGTGAATCATTACTTTACTGATGAGGAAATTGAAGGGAGAGGGGGAAGGGCAGGGGAAAAGCATAGTTTAATCTTGGTTGTTGCTGTTCAGCCATTTCAGTTGTGTCCAACTTTTCATGACCCCATGGACTACACTGTCCATGGGGTTTTCTTGGCAAAGATACTGGATTTCCTTCTCCAATAGATTAAGACAAACGGAAGGATCAGGGTCTCCCATTGTGTCCTGGGCCACCTCTAGTCATCCTGAAGGATGTTGGGCCACTGGACCCAGATGGCTCTGGAGGAGGAAGTGAGGCTGGTGACCTTGCACAGCCCTCCTTCACTCAAATCCAACTCAACTGCAAGTCATGTCATCATTTTCCTGATGCCATGGTCCTCTTCGAAAACAAAGGACAAGCATAACAACAAGACAGAGGTTAAATGACTTGCCCAGGGTTACACAGCTAGTACACTGGGTCAAGAGCAGGAGGGGCTCATCTGACTAACAAGCCTGGATATGCCTGTCCAGTCAGCTTGACATAATCTTGTAAGGAAATGAGTCCAAAACCTGACCATGAAGGCAAGTTCATTATTCCTCAGCCAACAAAACAGAAAACCCTTCCCTTCTTTGTAGGTGACTGTCACTAACAGGAGAGCTGGCAGAAGGACCAGATAGAGGATTTTCAGGAAAGTCACTTAATGTGGTTAGATAATGAAATTTAACTTGCAAATTTCCTCCTAATTGGCTTGGACTTGAACACTATTGAATGGATTAAAAACTGGCAGAGAGCCTGTAAACAACAGACCTAGTTAAGTGAGTCTTGCTAAGTTCATCCTTATTAAATGTTTGAATTGAGGGGCAAAGGAAAACCACATGAATAATTGTAGCAGTAAGTTGGTAGGTGTTGCTAATGCCAGGTAGGAGGAGGAGAACAGAGCAATTCCACTCTTTTGACTGCCAGGGTGCAGGTTGGGGGAGCAGATAGTGGTGGATTAGATTGATCTGGCACTTTTTAGCTGGGGAAGTCACTTGACCTCTTTGAGAATTAGGCAACCTTCTAAGACTTGTGATTCATATTTATCTGCACTCTGGACTGGCTGTGGCAAATTTAGAATTCCGTCCTGCATTTCTCTATCATAGTCTTCTGGGTCTCTTTGCCTTTTGGTCAAAGAGATGTAGACATCCTTCAGATTAGAGTTTACATTTGGCAATGTCCATTATCCCTGTCACTGTATCACACTTAGCTGTATTTCCCCCAAACCTCAGAGGATGTCAATCTCCCTGAGGGTAGGAATCGTGCATAGGGTTCCATTTTTGTGTTTCTAGAATCCAACACTGTGCTGCTAGTAGACCCTTTATAAATGTTGAGTTGAATTTGTTGAATTTAATATCAATCTAAGAAAACTAGAATTAGGAAGGTGTCTGCTGCGAAAAGGAACAAGAAAGGATGGAAGGAATAATAATAACTAATGTCTATATAGCACTTTACAAATTACAAACCTATTTTCAACTATCTCATTTGAGATAAGGAAGGAAGGAGGGAAGGAAAGAGGGAAGAATGGGAGGAAAAATAGAAAAAAGGAAGGAAGGAGTGAGCCATTCTCAACATCCTGTGTTAGGATGCTGAGGATGGCTTAGATACAGTGGTTCTCAATCTGTGGGTCATGACCATTTGTGGGTCGCCTAAGATCATCGAAAACACGATTTCTGATGGTCTTAGGAACCGAGACCCCGCTCCTCTATTGTCTCCAGGTAGGTCCGCCCACATACAGATATGCCCACATGCGAGTATTAAAGGATCACGGCATTAGGAAGGTTGAGAACCACTGGCTTAGAAGATGGCTCCAAAATCTTCGGAGTTCTTTGGACTTGCCAATGGACAGAACCATATTTCCGTTAAAAAAACAAACAAAGAAACGATGGGAAGGCTTTATCTCTGTTACTTACATCCACCTCTCCCTTCAGCTTCCCTAGTCACTGGCCCTGTTTCTAGGTAACAGACACCAAAGGATACTGCTAAAGGTGGGATTGACTTCGATTGTGAATTCATTATACTGCAGGACAGGAAGCAATCCTTCTCAATCTGTTTCTCCCTTCCCCCCTATTCCAATGGACTGCATTCTGTTATATCCTATTGCATTCCATCCCATCCCAGTCCACACCATCCTACTCCATCCTAATCCATTCCCATCCCATCCTTTCCCCTTCCCCCCTCCCTCAACTATTCCATCGCATTCCATTTTTATTCCTTTCCATGTCTCAAACTTCACTATGTTCAAAGCACCTTGTTAGGTTCTGGAAATACAAAGATGAAAACAACGTATTTATCACCTCTAGGAATATAATGGGGTCGATGTGATATGAATAGAAATCGGAAAACAGAAATGAACATTAGGTAGATTTGATAAGGCAAAGGTGAGACTCAGACAAAATGTTTTAAGAAAGCTGGAGGAGAGCAAGCTGACTTTCTGTCAGAAAAGGATTCAGGGAAAGCTTCACCAAGGAGGCAACACCTGGTCATGTACTTGAATGTAAGCTCCCTGAAGGCCAGGATCATGTTTTTGCCTTTGTATCCATAGCATTTAACACATTGCTTGTTGACTGACTGATTATTGAGAAAAGAGAGGCATTTCAATGGGCAAAGATATACTAGCACTTGCAAATGCCTGGAGGTGGGAGACAGAATGAAATAAATGAACAGCTTAGTAGTCTGGTTTGGCTGGAACACAAGAACAGGAGGGGCACTAATGTCAGGTAAGTCTGGAGAGGTAGGCTGGCTTCAGACTTGGGTGTCAGGTCAAGGACTTTGTATTCTATCCTATAGACAAAGAGGTGTAGAGGGAGATTATTTTGACAGTTGTGTAGAATATTGGTAGAAATGGGTCTCTGAAATTGGCATATTGACTTAGAAAAACACAAATTAGCATTATTTATGTTGAATTGTATTTTTATTTATTTTGTTAAACATTTCCCAATTACATTTACATTTGGTTCAGGTTGCACTGGAGAGCTGTGCTGGTGTGGGCTGAGTCTGCCACCTCTGGTGTGGAGGATAGATCAAAAAGGGGAGAAACAGAAAGTAGGGAGGTCATTGCAATCCTCTAGACAAGCGGTGGCAAAGACCCAAATTGGGATAGTGACCCAATGAACAGAGAGAAGGTGACGGACACAAGAGAGACATGGAAGTAGAAGCACTAAAGACTAAGCAACTAACTGGGTATTGTGGATGAATGAGAGGGAGGAGTGAAAGTTGAGGGTGGGGGTGGGGAATCTGTGGACTTTAATATCAGTCTAAGAAAAATAGAACTAGGAATGTTAGTCTGCTACAAAAAGGAACAAGAAAGAAAGGACAAAAGGAATAATAATAATCAACATTTATATAGCACTTTAAAGTTTAGGAGCAAAGATAATGAATCCTTTTTTGGAAGAGTTGAGTTAGAGATATCTATGGGACATCCAGGAGGAGATATTTAATAGGTGGTGACTGGAATTCAAGAGAGAGAAATGAGGGCTGGGTCAATAGAGTTAATAAATGTTTGCTGACTGATGAGCCCATTACATGGTTGCATCTATACATAATTGGAACAATAATCAATTTAGAAAAAAAAAGTCAAGCACTCTGACTGCTTACTGCAATACAGACCAAAATGAATTAGTAATTGGCTGAATTTTGGACTTTTCTACAGGTTGACTGGTCATTCTAGAAGAAATTAAGGCAAGGCTACGTATGCTTGATGACCTAAAAGATGGGGTACTATCACTGTCTTAGGTTTATGAAATGACCTCATTTCTTTGACACCATTCCCCAACAGGCCCCATTTCCCCCCCCAGAATAATGCTGTGGGAGCAGAAACTCTACTAGCCCTTTCAATATCCCATAACAGTCCTGCTCTCCGCTAAAATTGCCCCACATTGGCTGATCTTTGCACTTGTTCTGTCCCCAAGCAAGGGAATATCAGCTCCTAGAGGGAAGAGAATCCTTCACCTATGTCTTGGTATTCTTAGTATCTGAACTATTTTGAGCAAGGGAATAATGTAGTCAGACTTGTGCCTTAGGAAAATTATTTGGGGAGCTGGTGAAAGATGGCTTGGGGAGGGGAGAGACTAGAGGAAGGGACACCAGCTAGGATGCTGTTCTACTGATCGAGGACAGTTGTGATGGAGATAGAAGGGGCAGTGTGGAGGACATTAAAGGTACAGCCATGCACTTTATGGGGATTCTTTTTTGGGGGGGGGAGATGGAGACCAGACCTATGACTTTATTGGTGTAAGGAATTCCCAGCAAGGAAACTCCTTCTACCAGGGCAGGTCAGCATCTCCTTTGCAAGGTTATCAGAAGTTGTGACTTGCCCAGGGTCACACAGATAGTAGGTGTCAGAGGCTGGACTTGAACCCAAGTCTGCCCTATTCTGAAGTCAGCTCCCTACCCACCATACCAGGCTGTTTCTTGATAAATGTAGATGAATAAGGTGGTAGACTATGAAATCAAGGAAATTATTTTTTAAAAATACATACATAGATTCAGTTGATGTGGGTATGGATATAGTTTTTTTTTTTCCTAAATTGTTTGGCCCTACCTTTCCCTTCATTCCAGCAATGCTTCAGGTGCTGGGTAAGACACTGTGTTGCTGGTGGGGTGTGATTACCCTCCCAAGACTTTTGGCCCCAGGGATGTGGGGTCTGACTTTGCATTGGTCTTCAGCCACCAAAAGCCACCAGCTGGATCCACTCACCTGATGGTAGATGTTCTCCCAGGTCTCCCGCAGGGCTCCCCAATTGCTAATGCTGGAGGCTTTCTTCTCCAGGTAGACTCGCAGATGTTCCTCCAATTCCCTATTCACCTGCTCCAAGGCTCGGACCTTCTCAATGTACTCTACCATGCAGCCATTCAGGGACTCGAAGAAGATGCCTCTGTTCTTCTCCAGTCCTGGGCTCAGAGCGAGGGCTGTGGATGAGCTCCTTAGACCCTGCAGAAAGACGCTGCTGATGCCCAGGGCCCGGCGGGACACTCGGGTGCCCAGGCTGCTCACTCCTCCAGTTGGCACTGACCCTACATACACTCCTGGGGGTCTAGGGAGGCTGCCCAGGTTATTCCCTATAACACTGACCCTGCAGCCTGAAGCCCCCGGGCTCTCAAGGCTGGATGAGGAGTGGGACCCCAAGAATGAAGACCGACGCCTTGGGAAGGGCATGTTGGCACTGGAGCCTGCTGGGCACTGCCTCTGCCTTCTCTCATCCCCTGGTGTGGATGAAGCAATGGTTTGTTGGAGGGGGTATTGTTTCTTTGTTTTCTGCCCCTCTGCCTCCACCCCCTCTGCTCCCGTTGCCTCTGACACGAGGCATTCTGGAAAGTTGTCAGATCACGGGTGGGCCCCATTGTTCTGGGCTTTCCACGGGCTTCCCCATTCAGGGCAGCTGAAAGGGGATGCTTCTGGGACTCGAGCCTCCACACAGCCAGACAATGAGGTCCTGCCCTGGGCACTGGGTCGTGTTCATTCACTCATTCTCTGCCATGTCAGGATTTCAGTGCTGCCTGATCTTTCCAGACAGCTGGCCCCTGGCTTTGGGGAGAGGGCAGGGGAAGAGTAATCATGCAGTTTGGGTTTGGCTTTGGGTTTGGATGGAAAAATGGGCCCATTTTCCATTTATAGAGGGTGCCAAGCCCTTTCACATCTAGGGAAACAAGGGTCTAGGTTCACAGTAAAAACTCTAGCTTTGGAGTCAGAGGAGCTGAGTTCAAAATCCTGCCTCTGACACTTTGGGTCATATATGTGGAGATGAAAGAGATCTCAGAGGCCATCTGATATCACCCCTTCATTTTTACAGATGAGGAAACAGTCCCAAAGAGATGATGTTACTTCTTCAAAGTCCTGGAGTTAGTAAATGGAAGAGCCTGGGTTAGAGTCCAGCCTTTCTGACTCCAAATAGTCTGAGCTCTTTCTACTGGGTCATATGGCCTTGTCCAAGTCACTTTCTCTCCCCAGGCCTCAGTTTACTCACCTGTAAAATGAAGAGGCTGGATTAGATGGCTCTGAATCTATGATCATGTGGCTGGAAGTTAGAAGGAAGCTCAGAGATCTTCTGGTTCAACCATTCTCTTATTTTACAAGTAAGGAAGTTTGTGTTGGATAGTGCTACAAGTGAAAAAGGTTGCAAGTGAGCAGAACCAGGATTCAAACCCAGGGCTTCTGACTCCAAACTCAGCTTTTGTTGTTGTTGTTCAGTTGTTTGAGTCCTATATGACTCTCTGTGATCCTGTTTGAGGTTTTCTTGGCAGAGATATGGGGGAGGTTTGCCATTTCCTTCTCCAACTCCTTTTACAGATGAGGAAACCAAGGAAGACAAAGTTAAGTGACCTGCCCAGGGTCACACAACCAATAAGTGTCTGAGGCTGGATTTGAACTCAGGTACTATTATTATCCCCATCTTACAGTAGAGGAAACTGAGGCAGGCAGGTGTATTGATTAAATATATTGATGAATTGAGATTAGGGCTGGAGGTTGAGGTTTGGGTACAATTCCTCCAATTCCCTATTCACCTGCTCCAAGGCTTGAACCTTCTCAGTGTTCTCCTTCTGAAACCTCCCAGTTTGAAGGTTTCTTGGTCCCTGCCTGCAAGTGCCATCCTCTCCAGTTAATTACATCTTAACATGCTCCATAACTATTTCTAGGATCCAAACAAAACAAAACTCCTGCATATGACCCTATTTGTGTATTCAATCTTGAGAGTCAGTGTGGTATAGTATTGAGCATGTTGTCAAGAGACCTGGGTTCAGATCCCCTCCAAGATTCCTAATAGCTATGTAATGATGAGTCAGTGATTTAATCTTTCTGAGCCTTACTTTTCTAATCTATAAAATGGGCACGACAGCATTTGCAAGCAAAGTGTTTGGTCAAACTCAAAGTGCTCAGTCATTGAATTCTCTTGCTTTGTAGCTGGAAGGGCCTTCAGAAGCCATCCACTTCAATGGCCTCACTTTATATATGAGGAAACCAAGGGCAAGGGGGGTTAAGATACTAGCCCAAGGTCATACAGGTAATAAGCATTGGAGGTGAGATTTAAAATCAAGTCCTTTCTGATAGTGAGCAGAACTATAACTAGAGGGAAGGGTGTGTGTGTGTGTGTGTGGGGGAGACAATGATCCGAGTTTTGACTCAAGGAACCAAAATTTATAGGAGTATTGACAACACTACCCATTCTTCTGTAGCATAAAAACAACAGGACTCAGTACAAAATCCAAAAACTGGGAAGCTCCCAGAAGGTGGCATACTCTGCCCTCTCCCACCCCATGCCCTGCAAGCAGCTGGCAAGCTTCTAACCTTACCCCCTTTTTCCCCTTGGAACTTCCCAGCAATTTGCCTGTCTAGGTTGGACTACCTGCCAGTAAACTGAATTTAATGCTACTTGCTCTGGGTGGACAAGTCGCTGGCTATGGTGCTGAAGGTGGTACTTGAGTAGCAGGAGAAGGAACTTTTGGGCTATCTTGTATACATGGACCGCCATGCTAAGGACACAGGTTTTGGTGTTTTTTTTCTTTTCTCCAAGTACTTGGAAAAAAATCCAAAGATATGTATAGGAGATCCCTGCTTTATATGAAAGCAATTTTGAGAGTACTGAAAAATCAACTCTCAAGGTATCTCAAGGAGGGAAGAAGGGGAAGGGGCGGGAAGAATCTCGGTTCAACAAATTGAAAAATGAGAAAGCATCTGTGGTTACTATCCTATATGCCTACATACTTTCCCACCTATAATTATTTTCCCACCAATTTCCCACCTATTATTATTATTATTATTTTTATTTTTATTAATGGGACAATCTACCCAAGCATCAGCCTAGAGAAGATGTTTCTGCAGCCCTAGTTTTGGCATAAATCTGGGTTATCAAGATACCTTCCCAAGACCATATCAGAAAAGGGTAGAGTTCTTGAGAAGCCACACCCTTGCCCCCATTTCTTCTAATGCCCCAAAGGCTAAGAAGGTGGGGACAGGTGGGACTTAGCAAAGCTGTTTAAGACTGCTATTCATTCAATGCTTTCTTGTTTACAAAGCACTTTCTCATAGGGGGTTGTATTTTCTCCTTACAAAACTCAATAAGGTGGGCAGGGTGGAGATTACTAGCTCCATTATACATACTGGAAAATGGAGCCTTATGGTATAGTGCTCTTGGAATTAGGAAGATCCAGGTTTAAATTCTATCTCAAGCATACTAGCTGTGTGACCCAAGGCAGGTGGTTCAGTATCTTTGTCTCAGTTACCTCACATGCAAGATGAAGGAATCACACTTGATGGCATCTAAGATTCTTTCCAATTCTAAATTTATAATCCCAGCACTCTGCCAAGGTGGCATATGCAGGTGTGTGCTAGAGTCAACCCCTACCAGCTCACAAGAGCCCATCATTTACACCTCAGAAATCAGCAAATGCCACAAATCTGGATTTGATTTATTGTTATGCTGATAGTCTAGACTAAAAATGATAAAGAAAAATGTTGCTAATGCAAATTAAACTTAAAAGCATATCTTGACAAAGATATTGGAGCAGTTTGCCTCCTTCTCCAGTTCTTTTTCCAGATGAGGAAACTGAGTTAAGTGACTTGTCCAAGGTCACACAGCTAGCAAGTGTCTGAGGCTGGATTTGAACTCAGGAAGACTCATCTTCCTGATTCCCAGCTCAGCCACTTAGATTCCCTAGTTTTCTGTAAAGCTCAGTTTAAGTGCTACCCTCTACAGGAATCTTTTCCTGACCCTCCCCACCCCCAGCTGCTGCTGCTTTCTCTCCCTCCCCTCATTCCTTTGTTATTATACTCCAATTAAATCTGAATAATACTCTCTTGTGTGTGTATATGTATGTACATATTTGTACATGGTGTCTCCCTTGATTAGAGTGTAACCTTCTTGAAGGCAGGGATTGTTTTGCTTTTGCCCTTGTATCTCCAGCATCTAGCATAACACCAGGTTCTATTAGCTCTCAATAAAGAATTGTTGTTTGATTTGAGTCAGATCTAATAGTTACTGTGATTAGTTTTTTTGAGTAGCTTAGGCAGATATGGCCTTGAGACCACATACCATCCTGGTCTCATGCAATAGGATCAAAGTGTAACTAAGTTGTTATGAAATCCTTTAAGTACTTCTGCTAATTAGTCTGGCCTTGGATATATTCCAAGATGGACCTGCATTCTCCTGATTAATGAACTACATGAGGAGCTTTCATCATATCTAGTTAGGGTTCACCTATTACTAATTTATTTACGAAATGACCACTTTTGGATGTTTTCCTTCTCTGCTCCCCCAAGGAAAATAAACTCAGTGCTTTTCTTTCCCAAAGATCTCCCCACATGAAACCTCTCATATCTGGAATACAAGGAGGACACACTTTATTTGGTGCCAACATCTTCAAAGACTTGACGTGAAATGCAGGAAGCTGAAACTTCTTATGCCCTCATTGTATTTTTGTCGGAAGATCATCTTAACAACACACGCTTAGCCCACCCACAAAGTTCTACCCAGTTTTAAAGTCAATTTCAAACCCAACAGGAATGGATTCTTAGGGTGGAATGGGATCTTGGAGGGCATCTAGTCCAACTCTTCCCCCCAAACAGGAATACCCCTCTTGTGGCATCCATGGCAATCCACTGACCATAGGAATGATACTGATGTTAATTTATGAGTTAATGAGTTATTTAAAAACAAACAGAAAGGCAAAAGGTGTTAGGAACTTAAGCCTCTGGCTAATAAAATACATTTATTTGTATATACACAGTAGCTGAATATTATAGATCAAGAAAAATAGGTTATACGTTCATATATATATAACATATGCATCTTTGATTACATATATTATATATAGATTTACTTTACATATGTATCTCTATATATACACACATTGGTATGCTAAGCACAGTAGGCTAACAGAAATTCTATGTTTATGTTAAAAAAAACCCAACAGCAGAGACAGGTAATAATGGTTCTCTAAGCCACAGTTCCCCTAGTGGGTAAGATAAAGTCTTCAGAGTAGAGACAACAAAATAACTCACATAGGTAGGCTTATACAACAGGGAAGACACACACGTTGAGGGTCATCTTTTTCTTCAAAGGAAATGGGAGAGGAAAGAGAAAAAAATCATGGTACAAAGCCTAATGCAATGACACAAATAGATGAAGCCATACTTATTGGATTCCCCCACCAAATGGCAATAACACTTATATTCAAAATATATTCTATTTAAAAATCATTTATCAAATGATAAATACTGGATTGGAATTCTGTAATGTAATCTTGCCTCACTTAATTTAAACTCAAAGTCTTCTGGGTTACAGAATCTTAGAAGGAACCTTAGAGACCTCTCTAGGCCACTCACCCACACCATTTTTGAGTAGTAAGTCAAAATATCCTTTCCCAAGGATCTAGATAATTAACTAAGGAAAAGAAAAGTGACCCCTTCTTAAGAGCCTTTCCTGAGTCACTGATTTGCTTGATCTCTGTGTGGGTGGATAGTGATGGTGGTGGGCACTCAACAGTTACTAAAGCATTCAGAGGTTCTGGATAGAAAAGAGTCTGAGATTCCTGGGAAAATCCAGGAGGGATGGTGATTTGGGCTTGTGGAGACTCACCCTGAAGTGTTTTAAAGGAATTTACTTGGCATTTTCTCCTAAGTGATTTGCCTTGGAAATTTAGTTCTTTTTAAGATTGCAGGAGGAGGGTAGCTTGCTTCAGGGGAATGAAGGAGTAGCCATGTGCCCATATAATTTTTCATAATTTTTAAAAAGCCTCCAAAACATTTGATCACCAACTATGTTCTCAGTCTTCTTTTGGGCACAACAAATGGCTAACCTTTCTTAAAAAGTTGGACAGCATCCTTAATACAAATTTCCTCCCATCTAAAACTTAATAGTTGCTAATGGGAGAGAAGTAGTTAAAAGATATAGTGCTTTTAAAACCATCAACAACGTTTCTATCACACTGTTCTATGGCATATGGTATTGTCACAGGATTTAGGACTGACAGGACCTAATACCGACCACAGCAAATCCCTCATTTTGTAGCTGGGGAGAACTGAGACCCAGAGAGAGATGAAGTAACTTATCCAGGCTTGCAGGCAGTAAGTGGAAGAAACAGGATTTGAACCTGGGTCTTATGACCCCAAATCCAATCCCCCCACCCCCACTCCCGCATGGTAACTCCTGGTGCTGTGCCTTATAAGTTTCTCATAAGCTGAACTGACTTATAAGGAGGTCCATTTAGTACTTCCATAACTATACTTCTTTGATCAAGTTCCAAGAGCTTACATGGAATTTTGCTTTATACCAAAAGGGAGATACTCTGAAGTTAGAGAATAGTTTGGACAGCTAGTGGTCCTAGAGAAATGTCTTGGAGGTGGTTACTGGGAGGCAGTCTAGTGTAGTATGCTGGGAATCGGCTTTTGTAATCATTGATCTTGGGTTCTTTGGATAGCTTTACCATTGACTATTTATGGGACCTTGGGAAAATCATTCAATCACTTTGGGCCTCAGTTTTCCCATCTGTAAAATGACAGAGTTGGGATTGATAACTTCTAATGCCCATTTCAGCTTTAATTTTATGATCCTATGGTCCTTCTTCCCACCCCTTGTTTTGTGAATCTGGTCACCCTTTACACCCAAATGACCTCAGTTCCTTCTCTGGGACACTTGAGGAACATTAGGAAACATGGGAAAAGGTTCAGATGAGAGGGGATTGGCTACTTTGGACCACATAAATGGTAATACTGTTGACCATATCAGGAGTATGGATAAATCAGACACAGACTGGAAGTCAGGCAACTTACTTAACTTGGGAGTCTTGTGAAAATAATTTCCCTCATATAACTCTGAGGACAGATACCAAGAGAAGCAATTGGCATGACCATTTTGCTTAGAAATACCTTTATTTTATAAAGCCACAGGTCATTCTGTAAAGTTTTCTTTTCAACCACACTTATAAAAAAGATGTTGACAATTCTTAGGAAAAAAAGCTGAAAATGTTGCTCATTAAGTCAGGGTTACACAAAGGTTATATTTATAATATATATATACGTATTTATAATTTAGAGACGGAAAGCCCAGAACTGTAACGCGAGCGGGCCGGTGCAGGTTAGATCTCAGACACTTGGTCGTTTCCTACAAACAGCGTTTCTTGACAGAAAGGGTTGACAAGTACAATGCCACTGCCTCTGTAATCTCCATTGGCCGGAGAGCGGGGCTCGGAAAGCTGGTCCTAGGGGGGGAAATGACAGGAAAGAGCATGAGAAAGACAAATCCACCCTGGAAACTTATTAACAAGTCATAGCCAGTCTCAATTCTGACATAAGCTATGGGCTGGCAAGAGAGACCCCTGGAAGTACTAGGAGGTCTTTGGACAAGACGAAGGTGGTGAGGAGGCGGCTGCTGCTCGGCTTCCTCAATATGGGGGTGACATTTAAAAAACGTTTTAAGACTTGTGTTCTTTGTGATCATTGTCTGTTGTCACTGCTAGAAGCTGACAATTCAGTAAACGTTTATTCAGCCTACTATGTGCAAGGTATTGTGTTGAGTGTAGAGACAGATACAATGAGAAAAACGAACCCGTCCCTCTCCAGATGAACGAACTAATGATGTGCACTCATAACGTAAAAGATAGAACTCCTATCTCAAAGGTGCTTCCTCATTAAGGTCAAACTGGGGATGTGCATTTGTTACATTGCGACAGAAAGGAGTGTGAGGAGAGAAAAAGAAGGAATGGGGAGAGGAAAAGGAGAGGAGGGGGATTAGGAAGGAAAGAGAGGAGGGAAGGAGAGCTCAGAGAAGAGATAGAGAAAGAAGAAAAGGGTAATGAAGGGAAGGGAGAGAAGAGGATAGAGAAGGATGAATGACAGAAAGGAGGAATACTTATTAAATAATTTATTTTTAAAGATTAAATCAACTTTCCCCCAAAATTTGTTTTGGAATTAGAGAAAGATACATCTGGGCCATAGTACCCAGATAAAGAATGTGCTTTGCCCCTCCCCACCTGCTGAGTATTCCCTTCCCTCCTCCCCCATTAGGAAGGAACTGTCTAGAAGCTGGAAGCTTTGGATATTTTTTCTTTTTTGAGGGGGGAAGGCAGGGCAATTAGAGTTAAGTGACTTGCCCAAGGTCAAATGGCTAGTGTGTCAAGTATCTGAGGAAGGTTTTGAATTTTGGTCTTCCTGACTCTAGGGCGGGTGCTCTACTCACTGAACCACCTAGCTGCCCCTAGAACTTAGAAGCTTGTGAATGGGTTAGTACTATAAATACATAGGTAAAGTGTATATTCATTAGACCATGCTGCACAGGGAGGAAAGCAGGCAGGGAAAGAGGAAAAGGACTCCAAATTCCAAGCACATTTCAGGCAGTCTGATTTTCTGCGTCCGTTCCTAGATTAGTTCCTCTCAACTCCCTTCTGGTGGAGGACTGAGCATGCCGAGATGGGAGGTTCGTCAACACAGCAGGAGAGTAAGATACCAGCTTTAAATGCCACTATAAAAATCTGTTTTGGAGAAGCTTTTGGCAAGCCATCCAATTGGCAGCTTAAATGGGGAAGAGTAAGTGAATAATTCTGAGTACAAAGGGGATCTGGATATAAACAAGCTGGAGAGCCAGATTGGTGCAATTGCAAGCAGCACCCCTAAATGTAGGCTGCACCTTCAAAATGAGGGCTCTTCGAAAGGAAAGAAATATATGCTTATACTGAAAAAGAACACTCATCTGAGGTGAGGCAGGTTTTATACAAATCAGTCACCTGCATTTTGTGTGTGTCCATATGATAATCCTCATGGGCCCCAATCCTTTATGGATTGTCACAGAATCACAGAGCTAGGCGGGACCTCAGGGGTCACATGGTCCAACCCTCACCAGAACCTGACAAGTGGTCATTTAGCCTTTGCTTAAAGACTACCAATGAGGAGGGTTACTTGTCTTTAGTTCACTTTCGGAAAGCCCTAATTATTTGGAAGTTTCTCTTTCCATAAAGCCTTAATTTGTCTTTGGAGAGGAGCTGACTGAATAATTTCTCCATGATCAATTTCATGGGCATGCCTTTCCCTTCGTAGAGTATGGAATACAAACATAACTCTTCCCCCATGTTGCATGGGCACGTCCACTGGCATTTTGTTAAGTGGATAAAGACAACTTCTGATTAGTTTCTAGTGGATAGTGTCCTGATGGATTTCTGGTGACTGGGATGCTCCCAAGATGAATCCTGTGCCTAGAACTCTTGAGAAGATGGGTTGTTGTGAGAAGGAACAGCCCTTTTGCCTGAATTTTAAAGGTAACCTAGCAGATCTGCTCATCCCTTCCCCCATCTTTCTTCTGGTGGTATAGAGAAGATGGGAAGGAGGATGGGAAGTTAATGGTGCCATATGGCAGAAGCCCTTGGTAGGTGTCATGTGCTTATGTAGGTGGCCTGAGAGGGCAGTTCCTGGACTTTAAATCCCTGGCCACTTCCTGCTAGTTCCCCTTGGAAGCATAACTTAGAGATAAGTGGCCTGTGGTGGTCTTTCCCAGGTCAGGAGATGGCAGCAGCCAGGACTAGGATAGAGTTCTCGGAGAAGAATGTGGCATAAGCAGCCACATACTTGCATGCTTGCCTAGAGAAGGAAATTTAGGAACAGTGTTCATGGACCCCAACTTCTTGTGTAAGGAGATGGTGAAGGGTATGATTTCCTAGACAGTGTGATCTTGGAATCTAGCCTTCTAGAAGTGAAAAGGAGATGTTTTTGGGCAGCACTTGCCTTGAGAGTTGTCAATAATGCCCCATTTTGGGAGTTCAGGATTGGAAGGCTCCCTAGTATCTAATATACATTGTAAAGAGCACTTGTAGGGCACTGGGGACCCCTGTTACCCCATTCGTGAAAACGTAGACATGAAATTATTGGGAGATTTTCCAGGTAAAACCTTGGGTAAAGGCAGAGTGAATTTTTAAAAAGGTACCTTTTTAGGCTCACCCTGAGATTGGATCTAGTCTGTGTGAGTGGAGGGCTTGGGGCAATCCTGTGTGTGTGGTGAGTTCTTCCTAGTTGACGCTTTACCTGATTTTAACGACTTCACCTTACTGAATGTTTCTAATTTATCCTGTATGTTGTTTATTTGCTTGCACATTGTTTTCCCCATTAGACTCTGAGCTCTTTGAGAGCAAGGACTCTCTTTGGTCTTTCTCTGTATCCCCAGTGCTCAGCATGGGGGGGGGGAGGGCTGGCTTAATTAACATAGTTGATACTTAATTAACATTTGTTGACTGACTGAATGACTCACTGCTTTTAGTTTGGTCCTCTGGGACCAACCAGAATAAGACTAATTCTTTTTTTTTTTCTTTCCCAACCCTTCAAATAGTTGGAAGCACACTTTTAACTTTATTATCTTCTCCTTGTCTTATCTTCCCTAGTGCTAATCATCCCAAGTGCTCATACAGCATGAAGTCAAGGACCTTCACTGTCTTGGATGCCCTCCTCTTGACTTGTTCCAGCTAATCGATGGCCTTCCTAAAATGTGGTAGCCAGGAGGGAACCTAAGACTTCAGACACGGTCTGCTCAGGGCAGAAGAGTGCAGTACCATCATGTCTAGCCCTGGATGCTTAATGTGGCCAAAAAGCACGCTCCCTTTTAAAAGAAGATGGTAATTTCATTCTAATTTTTTTAGACATAGGATATTTTTATGTAGAATTGAATTTGATTTTAAATATATTTTATAAAAAATATAAGCTTGTTCGGAGGTAGGACATAGATTGTGGAAGTACTTTTGGGAAGTCATCCCTTATTCAGATCAGGATAGCTAGCCCTTGCCACTGCTGTTTTCTTCACTGGTCTAGCAAGAAGCACATGGACAATTTCCTTCAGGGCTCTGCCAATGATTTGCCTACTTATCTCATGCATTTCGTGGCCATGGCTTTGCATTGTAACACATCGAATAAGCAAAGTTTTCAAGGCTTGGTTATGACTCTCTAGAGACACAGAACTGAACCTAATGATCTCTTGAGATCCTTCCTAGTGACCCTTTTCCTCTGATTCCCAGAGTTCAAAACAGGCATACCTCATTTTATTGCACTTCACAGATACTGTGGTTTTTGTAGTTTGTGGCACCCTTGCATTGAGTAGGTCTACTGGCACCACTTTCCCAGTAGCAAGTGCTCACATCAAGTCTCTGTGTCACATTCTGGTAATTTTAGCAATATCTCAGACTTTTTCATTATGAAATTATATATGTTATGGTGATCTGTGATCAGTGATCTTTGATGTTATTATTATAGTTATTTTGGGGTGCCATGAACCATGCCCTTATAAGACGGAACTTAATTGATAAATGTTGGGTGGGTCCTGACTGCTCTTCTCTTGACTCTGGCCTCCCTGTTACTTGAGACACAACAATATTGATATTAGGTCAATTAGTAATTAGTAGGCCATTGTAATAGCCTCTAAGTGTTCAAGTGAAAGGGTCAATCCATGTGGCAAACTTCCTTGTCTTATTTTAAGAAATTGACTCAGCCACCCAACCTTATTCACCACCACCCTGATCAGTGAGCAGCCATCAACATTGAGGCAACACTCTCCATGAGCAGAGATTATGACTGGCTAAAGGCTCAGATGGTGTTTAGCATTTTTTTTTAGCAATAAAGCATTTTAAAATTAAAGTACGTACATTTTAAAAGACATAATTCCATTGCACATTTAATAGATTATAGTATAGTGTAAATGTAACTTTTATACGTATTGGGAAAACAAAAAAAAATATGTGTGACTCACTTTAGTGCAATATTCACTTTATTGCAGTGGTCTGGAACTGAACCCACAATCTCTCCAAGGCACACCTTGGAGGTACTTTCAGGATATGAGACTTCATGGGCATGAATGTTCCCTCTGCCAGTGCTCTCTGTTTTAGTCTTCTCTTTATAGAGGTGCTATTGGTCAAAAAGAGTCATTACCAAATGGCCAAACCTTTGGTAATGAGCTGTTCTGAAGCTAGCCAGGCTGCCCTTCTGATGACACTGAGTCCATTACTTGGTAAACTTTCCATCCTTTTTCTTTCTCCCTTTTTTCTTTCTCTTCCTTCTTTCATTCTTTTTCTTCTTTTCTTTCTTTTTTCTTATTTCTTTTTCTTCTACTCCCTCCTTTCCTTTCTCTTTTTTTGTTTCCTTCCTTCCTTTCTTATTCTTCCTTCCTTCCTTTCTTGTCACTGTATACATCCATGCCTGTTTTAATGTCTTACAAAAAAATCTCTTTGTCACTTCTGAATGATTCACATTTACCCCTTTCTTTCTCTTTTGCAACAACAAAATTTAATCAAGAAAAAAAGAATCAACATGTTGGCCATATCTGACCATGTGACTCAAAACCTTGCTTGTACAGGAAGACTAACACTTGCTTACATGGTTGACCTGCCCTTTGAGAACCTCCATGCCATGATGCAGCCTTGGAAGAGGCCCAGAGTTGCTCCCAAGACTAGCTCCTATTTACCATTCCCCCAGCTGAGCCCAGTACCTCAGAAGTCTCCAGGGACTGGATCTCCCTGGGCAGCTCCACAGCATGCCTGTTAAAGTAGTCCATGGTGATAGCATTGTTCCAATAACTCAGGTTGTTTTCTGGGTTTGATGTTTTCTTCTTCCTCCTCATGCAACATACCGTCAACAATACCGCTGTAGAGAGAAAGAAAACAAAAAACCGGTCACTGTTAGGAGAGCTCATTGAGGGGAAGCTGAGCAGCACCTTATTATACAGACTACTGGACCTGGAGTCAGGAAGACCCGAGTTAAAATCCTGCCTCAAATACTTACTAGCTGTGTGACTCTGGGAAAATCACTTTGCCTGCTTCAGCCTTGGTTTCTACTCTTATAGACAAGAACATTGGACTTTATGGCCTCCAAAGTCTCTATGGTTCCATGATGATCCTGATGTAAAGTCCTCTGGTGGCCTTGTATGTGTGCCTGGGAGCTAAGTGATAATAAATACCTCTGATCTAAGCCCAACAGAGATGATCCTGCCCAGTGGTTAGCACCCTGAGCATATCCCAGGACATTATCATTCACCAATATTAACTGACCAAGATTCATCTAGCCTTCATGAAGTAGGGTCGATTGCCCAGGATAGAGATGGGGATGAAATCAGGTTCTTTCAGTTGGAAATCTATGACTTGTGGCTGCTAAAGGGAAAGGTCCACCTGTGGTTTTTCAGAACAGACATTGCATGGTCATGCCCCGCCCCCCCCCCCCCCCACTCCAACAATTTTATCTAGGACTGCTGGGGAAACAGTATAGACCATGTTGTACCTTTGGTGAGTTGGAGGTTGGAAAGATGAATCTAACTGCTTTCTGAACCAGCAAATTCACGTTGGTCACATTCTAATTTACATCCTTGCCCTCAGTCTTCCATAGGTGCACGTTTGGAACAGAATGAGCATGGAGACCTAACTGGTCTGGTCTAAATGACACTGGCAAGAAGCCCCAAGTCCATCAAGAGATCTGGGAGATGCTTAGAAAGAAATACATTCCTAGGGACCCACAAGAAGCCCTACTGAGTGCTTCAAAGTCTTGCCTAAGATTTCTCTAGCCATTTTTTGATAGGTAACAGCTGAACACTTTGGGTAGAGACTGCCTGGAAATAATGGACCTAGGGCCTTTACTTGTCCTGAACTGTTTCAAGGCAGATAGATGGGCAGTTGTTGATTGGGTAAAGAGAGAAGGAGGAAAAGGCAGTTCTGATAGTTTCTGTCAAAAAGACTTTAAAGTATGTGAAAAATAGTGCTGGAGTTGGAGTCAGAGTACCTGGGTTTGAATTCAGGTTCTGCTACTTATTAACTGTGCAAGAGTGGGCAAGTTGCCCTCTGGGCCTCAGTCTCCCTCCCTTGGTATTCTTTTTTTTGAGGTAATCAGGGAGAAGTGACTTGCTCAGGGACATAAAGGTAAGAAGCGTCAGAGGCTGGATTTGAACTTAGGTCCTTCTAACCCCAGGGCTGGGACTCTATCTACTGTGCCACCTGGCTGTCCCATCCTTTCCCATTTGAAATCTATCACCTTCATGTCCATTGCTTAGAACCCCTAATTTCATTCAAGGTTCAGCTTAAAGTGCTACTTCTGATCTGAGGGCCTTTCCTGATCCCCCTTTCCCAACCCTCAGAAATTAGCTTATATTGATTTTGTATTTATTTAGTCATCTGTATTTCTGTTGTTCCATCCCAAGAGAATGTAAGTTCCTTGGGGGCAGGGATTATTTCATTTTTGTTTTTTGTATCCATAGAACTTAGCATAGGGCTTGGCATAAAGAAGGTGCTTAATAAGTGTTTGATAAATGAATGAATGAATGAATGAATGAGGACAGACCATGCTTCTTCACCACCCCTTCCTGCAGAAGTATTTCTCAGGGCAGGCTTCCCTCTATTCTGATTGGCTTTGATTCTGATCAAAATGCCTTTAATTTTCTTACTGCTCTTCTAATTCTTTTTATTTTTCAGGATGCTTCAAAAGTACACCTGGCTTCTTCTCAAACCTGAGCCTGTAGAGATGCCAAAAACCCCTGTAATGGCTAAGTAGTTCATGGAGCTGGGACTGGCAAAGCACGAATCATAAATAGAAAGTTAGAGGATATATTTGGAAAATGGGAAAGCTCCAGCTAAAATTATTTATTAGAATTACAGCCCAGGAGAGAACGAAACAGGGAATGGGGTGTCAGAGGTATTTTGGATGTTATAGCAAACAAACTATTTACCCCAGGTCCCATTTCCTGGTCCAGCTAATGCTTCAACAGAACTATGGTCTTCATCATGGCAGAAAGCCCATTAATGGACAAATGCACAGCTTCCATCTTACACAAAGGTAGGAGGCAAGGGGTGGGATCTGTATTCCACGGACTTCTCTCCTTCAGAAAAACAAAACCCAGCACCTTAGTACTGATCCCTTCAATTTGCAGAGGTGGATACTCAGACCCAGAGAGGTGAAGCTAGGAGACCTGTCCAAGGTCACACACCACTGTGACCCAACTGGAAGGAGACCCAGGTTTCCCAGGGTCCCAGATACAGGATGGAAAGAGCACCAACTTTGGAGATAGAAGACCTTGGTAGGTCTTTGACATTTGTGGGCTGTGGGCAAATCTCTTAATCACTCCAAGCCTCAGTTTTTTCATCTATAAAATGGGAATAATTAGTACTTTCATGATCTATCTCACAGGGCTTCTGTGAGGATCACATAATATAATGCACGTAAAGTGATTTGAACTTTCAAGTGAAGTTATTAATGCTAAGAATCAGCATTTATAAAGGTGTGCAAAGTGCTTTCTAAACGTCATCACATCTGATCCTCAGCCCTAGGACGCAGGTGCTATGGTTATCTTCCTTTTACAGATGAGGAACCCGAGGCAAACCTAAATGCCCAGGGTCGCATTGCTCCTAAATATCTGGGGATGGATTTGAGCCTTCCTCAGTTCAGGCTGAGCACTCCATCCGCTGTTCTGCCCAGCTGCCATTTATAATAGCTGGTGATTCATTAGTATTTCATTTAGGCTCATATGGCTCTCAATGATAATGATGTCACCTCACATATGTTACATGAGATAAATAACAATAACTCATAATTAATCAAAATCACTGATCTAGAGACGGAAGGAGCCTTAAAAGTCATCTTGTCTGATGCTCTCATTTTATTGAGGAGGAAACTGAAAGCTGGTTAAATCCTGCTTTAAAATTGACAAAGCTCTTTCACAATAACCTCCAGAGTGTGTAGATAAATCCCTCATTTTACTGATGAAGAGTCTTAAGATTTGGTGGGTGGAGGACTTTCCCAGAGGTACATAGGCTAGTTAATATCAGAGCCTGGACTCATCCTAAGTCTTCTGACTCTTAAGTTTTAAATTAAGTTTTTAAATTCTCTTTCCATTGCACCTCATAAGGTCAAGTCAGCAAGCTTTTATTAAGTGTCTGCCGTGTACCAGGCAAATCGATCCAGTATCTTTGCCAAGAAAACCCCAAACGGAGTCACGAAGAGTCAGACGTGGCTCAAAGCAAGTGCTGGCATTCCAAAAGAAAGCCAAACTGAAAAACCAAACAAACAAAAACCAAAATCCAAACAAACAAAACAAAAACCCAACAAGCCCCGCCCTCAAAACCAGTCCAAATACCTATCCCTTTCCTTTTCCCTGCTGCCATTATTAGTCAGATTTTATTATTTCCAACCTGAACTAGTAGGGTAGAATCCTTGTTAATCTCTTAAGATCTCTCTCTCTCTGCTTTCAGTCTACCCTTCACACCACTTCCAGCAAGGCTCTCATCTTATTGCTCTCCAGTTCAAGAAGAGTCTGGGTGTAACTGATGGAGAGTTGACTTTGGAGCCAGAAAGAATTGGGTTTAAATCCTGCCTCTGCTGTGTATTAGACATGTGACTCTAAAAAAAATTGTTCACCCTCCCAGCATTCTAGGGAATGTTCTAAATGGCAGAGTTGGTGCTGACTCCTCACCAGAAACTCCTATTCAGTGAAATCACATGTTTAGATAGACGCTCACCCAGTTAAAATACAAACCCATCTCCAATGATTCTCCATGACCTAATGAAGTCAATGTTCCTTTCTTGGACATTCAAGTCCCACCATAATCTGGTCCTAATTGATCTTTCCAGTTTTATTTTCCATTTCTTTCTTTGTTGTTCTGTCATTTTAGCGGTATCTGACTCTTTATGACTCCATTTGGGGTTTTCTTGGCAAAAATACTGGAGCAGTTTGCCATTTCCTTCTCCAGATAAGGAAATCGAGGCAGATAGGATTAAGTGACTTGCCCAGGGTCACACAGCTCACAAGTGTCTGAGGTCAGATTCAAACTCAGGAACATGAGCCTTCCTGACTCCAGGCTCAGCATTTTATCCACTTGGCCACATAGCTACAAATGCCCTATGATACAACCAAGGGTATGCTGGAGTCAGCTTTTAACCAGACTGTAAGAGCCAAATGTTAAATTTTCAATGTGAGCATCGCACCCTGGAAATTGGCAAAATCAGGGCATGATTTATTGTTTTATTGACTGTCTAGAGTAGAATTAAGAAACTGACAGAGACAATGTTAATAATGAATACTAAGCTCAAGAATGTGTCATAAATTCATTTCCCCTTCTGGAGAGCTAGTTATTAAACATTTACCGGAATACCTCTGGATATAGTCAAACCTTATTGCTTGCTATTTCCTAAATTTATGCTTTGCTTTTCTGCCTCAATGCTCTTCTCTCTGCTTGTAAGGCCCTCCTTCCCTATCTGTACCTGATGAAATCTTACCTATTTTTCAAGAAGCTGCCTTAAATTCTGCCTCTTCCATCAAAGTTTTCATGATTGATCAGATGGTAGTAACTTATCCTCTTATACAGGTGTCACACTCTACCTGGTATTAAATTTCTTTATTGTTTCTTCCCTAGGTCATTTCTGCCTTGTTAGATTGTAAGCTTCCTGAGGGCAGGGTCCGTGATATATACATGGTTATATTTCCAACAGCACTTAGCACAGTGTCTTGAACACAGAAGATACCTAATACCCACCCAATGAAGGCATGAAATGAATAAAAGTCAGGGGAAAGTGTTACTAATGTCTTTTTCTAGAGAAAGGAATGGATGGTTTGCTCTCTGCATTGTTGGAGTACCCCTATCTCTGAGATGGCAGGTCCATTATAATAACAGTGTTTCCTTCTCAAAGAGGACCAGTGACATCACAGGTGATATCTTGATTTGCATGGAGTTGGATTCAAGTAAGGCAGAGTACAGCCTCACTTTATCCTCCATTGTCTTTAAAGTCCAGTAGCAAGACAAAGTCAAGGCCATTGGTGATGATGGCCTGGGATGTAGCAGAAGATCTTGGTCTTTCTAAATTAATACCTTTCCCAGGTCTCAGATTGTCTGAGGCAATTATCCCTAACAACGAATTCTGGACAATGGCAAAGAAGGCAGGGAGCTTTGGCTACAATTAGAGGCTGATGAATCATGCACCCATTTTCCCGTCTCTCGATCCAGAGAGCTTTTCATTAATACCCTCTTCTGGTCCTCCCCATTTCCCCTTCTCTGTTTCCTTCTGGCCCCCAGAGCACAGCCTGAGGTGTCCATCTTATTCGGCTCAGTTCTGCCTCAGGCTTTTGACTGGGTCAGAATTTCTGACCCAGAATTTTTTTGGGTAGTAGAGTTTAGACCCAGAGAGAGTGGTAGAGAGAGTGGTAGAGTGGTAGAGTGGAAAGAGAGTTGACCCCAGAGTCAGAAACAGTTGAATTCGAGTCCCACCTGACATCCTTACTGTGTATACAGGCAGCTAAGAATATGGGTTTTTTGGGGTGTATGTAAAGAATTGAGGTTAAGGGACTTGCCCAGGGTCACACAGCTAGTAAGTGTCTGAGGCTGGACTTGAACTCAGGTCCTCCTGCCTCCAGGGCCAGCACTCTATCCACTGCACCACCTAGCTGCCCTAGCTAAGATTCTATGTTGTAGGAAGGTGCTGACCTGCATTGGTCAAGGGAGCTCCTGATACCACTGAAGTCACAGCTCTGGCCCATATTTAGAGCCCTGTTTTTAATTTCAGGTGGGATAACAAGTACCTTTAGAGTTTATGTAGAGGATCCAGCTACTCCCCTCCTCAAATGCCCCTCAGACAGAGAGGGATCTTCTCACAGGCAAGTTTCTGTTCTCTCAAGAGGCTAATCCACCTTTCCCATCAGAAACTTCCGCCAAAGAATGAATCTTTCTCAGAACAGCTCCATTCCTTGGGATCACTTCTGGGGAAGTAGAGGCAGGCAGAGGGGCCTTGACAGCTTTCTCTGGTAGGGCACCAGACCTACTGTTCTGATCCAAGACCTGCTTGTGCATAGGGAGCCCAATGAAGGAGATTCTGGGCTTGAAGGGCCAGAGAATCAGCCATGGGCAGCTTCTGTCCTGAGGGTGGCAGCAGACTCCACCACACCTGGGCTTAGCCAAGAGTTTGGGGTGAGCGTATCTGAAAACGGGTTTCACCAAGAGCCATCAAAAAAGGTTCTGGAGACAAAGGGTCCCTCGGCTTTAGTAAACTGGTGTTCTCCAGCCATTGCTGAGCTCAGAGCTGGAGGGAGGCCCCTGCACTCCATTGTCAGGCTAGACTACTGCCATTTTAGGGACTAGTCTCTCCAATCAATCAATCGATCAATGCACATTGATTGATTGAACCCTTCTCATGTGCCAGACACTGCGCCAGGCATCAGGGTGGGAGGGAAGTGTTAAAAGACAAAGGTGAAATAGCCCTCACCTTTAAAGATTCTGTAAAGAGCATAAAAAGTGAGCAAACCCATCCAGACCCATATCTTTGTCTCCTGCAAGGGGCCTTTTCCAGCATGCCCAGCTGGTGACCTGGTCTTTCAATGGAGTGAGGGATTCAGGTCCTGAACAACTCACCACCAGCGGAGGTGACAATCTAATAATGCCCATATTATTACTTTTATTATTTTAGCATCTCACACAGTAATAGTGATGATGGTGTAACCAAGAGGGGGCAATGTGGTGTAAGAGAAGACATCTGGGAGCAGGGGAGAGTCTCCCAGGTGGACGGGGTTGTAGCTCAGACCTTCTATTTCTTTTTCATCTGTCAAACGGGGAGAACAGCCCCTTCCTTGCTTACTATCAGGACTGGTTTAAGGGTCAAAAGAAAGTCCTGAAAGGCCTTTGTGAATTGCCAACAATGATACACATGAGACATCCTTTTTCTTCTTATCAACAATTGCCCATTTCTAGACTTTCAAGGTAGGATTCTTGGACATTCCAAAGGACATGTCACAATTTTGGCTCCCTCAGTGAAACCTCATTTAGGTGAATCATGGGATTTAGACCTGCAAGGGCCCTTTGAAATCATCTTCCAAACCCTTCATTGGACAGATGAGGAAGCTGAGGCCTTGACAGAGGGGAAATGCTTTGGTCAAGGTCACCCAGGTGGTAGGGAATAGAATCAGGATTCAAAGCCATGCCTACTGAGTCCAAACCCAGCACACTTGGCCCTCCAGCACATCACTAACCCTTTCACTGGCCTGGGAGTCCCAGCACCAAATAAACAGAGGTTTACGAAGTATCAGGTTTTAAAAACTGCACAAACCATAGCAGTCTGATTATTTTTAAAAGTGTGGTTATTCTTCTTTAGGAAATCTGGAAAAAAAAAGTTTCCCAGTTTCCCTTGTGTCTGATGCAAAGCTGCACAGGGCCATCTGGCTGAGAAAAAAACCAAACAAACCCCTCCTTCGACTCTCATAGGAACCTCAGGTACCATCATTGGGTTCCTTCTCCACACCTGGAGTGCTCTCCCTCCTCCTCCCCCCCCCCCCCCTTCTTGAGATCCTCAGCCCTCTACAAGGCTCAGCTCAAGACCACCTCCTTCCACATGCTTCCTGATTCTCTGGATGTTAGGCCCTCCCTCCTTCCTTCAAGCCTTTGCAAGCTCCCTGAGGTCAGGAGTTGCCTCAGTTGTCTCCATATTCCTAGAACCTTCTTCTTCTTAGTACCTCATGTGAGGGGCCAATAATAAATAGAGTTTGGTTAGAGGAAAAGAGTGGAAGGTCTGGAAATCAGGCATGAGAAACGGTCAAGGGGGGTATTTAACCTTGAACAAAAGACTACTTGAATGGGTGGGGAGGGATTGAGTGGCTGCCTTTGAAGAGCAGAACTTTCATGTGGATAAGAGAGTCCCAAGAAGTCAGGGGGAGGAGTAAAGGTGGCAGATTTGGGCCCAGTGTCAGGAAGAACTCTCTGCCAACTGGAGCTACCCCAGACCTGGAGGCGAGGAGGCCTCATGGACCACTGCACAGAGGCTGGACTGTGAGGGAGTGGCCTATCTCTTCTGAATAAGGAGATGGAGCAGTAGAAATCTGCTCCCCTTGTCACTGTCTGTGTGGCTCCCACTGAGTTGTTTCAGTCCTGTCTGACTCTTCATGGACCCATTTGGCTTTTTTTTTTTGGCATTTCCTTTTTCAACTGACTACAGATGAGGAAACTGAGGCAGACAGGGTTAAGTGACTTGCCCAGGGTCACACAGCTAGTAAGTGTCTAAGGCCAGATTTGAACTCATGAAGATGAGTCTTGCTGGCTTCCAGTCCAGATGGTCTATGCACTATGGTGCCCCCTGGCTGCCCTACTGGTAACTGTCTGGAGGCCAGGAATTTGCACAGCCTGCTTTGTGGTGGCTCTTTGAGTCCAGCTGCAGGTTAGGATCATGTTGGGGACAGAGACCTGGGGATGGAGGGAGCAGCTAGGGGAGGAGAAGAGAGAGGAGAGAGGCAGCTGCACTTACAGCAGGAGGAGATGGGCACACTGATGGCCAAGATCACCCAGACAATGTCCATCTTGCTCAGGCAGATGGTGGTTCTGTGCTGGGGCTTGTCCCCCTCGGTGACATGGGAGATGTTCCCCGGCATGCCAGGCTTCCAGGTTCCCGCAGGGACCAGTCTGTTGAGGAAATTCCCTGTAGCAGTGGAGCCCACTGTAGACAGGGGGCTGGGTACTCTGCTGGCAACTGTGGGTGTGATCACATGCCCCTCAGCAGTAGGAAGGGCACTGCTGGAGACTGGGGTAGGACTCTTGTGGGACAATGTGGGACTCCTGGGGGAGAGGGTGATGCTAGAGAGTAGAGTGGGGCTCCTGGGGGAGAGGGAGCTCCTGGAGAGCAGGGTGGGGATCTTGGAGGGAAGGGTGCTGTTGGGGAGCAAAGTGGGACTCCTTGGAGGGAGGGTGATACTAGAGAGCAAAGTAGAGCTCCTGGGGGGTTGGGTGCCATTGGGAAGAAGGGTAGAGTTTTTTGGGAGCAGGCTGCTGTTGGGGAGCAGAGTGGGGCTCTTAGGGAGCAAAGTGGCGTTCCTGGAGGGGAGAATGCCACTAGGGAGCAGAGTGG
>CM053597.1:32147361-32174910 GCA_028646575.1 Pseudocheirus occidentalis | reverse complement strand
GGGAGGGTGCTGCTGGGGAGCAAACTGATGCTTTTGGTGGGGCGGGTGTTGCTGGGGAGCAGACTGACACTTTTGGTGGGGAAGGTGCTGCTGGGGGGCAGACTGATGCTTTTGGTGAGGAGGGTGCTGTTGGGGAGTAGAGTGATGCTTTTAGTGGGGAGGGTGCTGCTGGGGAGCAGAGTGACACTTTTAGTGGGGAGGGTGCTGCTGGGGAGCAGACTGACGCTTTTGGTGGGGAAGGTGCTGATGGGGAGCAGAGTGATGCTTTTAGTGGGGAGGGTGCTGCTGGGGAGCAGACTGACGCTTTTGGTGGGGAAGGTACTGATGGGGAGCAGAGTGATGCTTTTAGTGGGGAGGGTGCTGCTGGGGAGCAGACTGACGCTTTTGGTGGGGAAGGTGCTGATGGGGAGCAGAGTGACACTTTTAGTGGGGAGGGTGCTGCTGGGGAGCAGGGTTGGGCTCTGAGCAGAGACAGCACTACTGGATAGTAGGTCAGGGTTTCTGGAGGAGGAGGTGCTGGACAGTAGCTTGGGGCTCCTGGTAGAAAGGTCGCTGCTGGCCACCAGGCTGGGGCTTTTGGAGGTGAGGGTGCTGAACAGTAGTTTAGGGCTCCTGGTAGAAAGGGTGCTGCTGGGATGCAGATCAGGGCTGGCCAGGGCCTGCTGGGTTGTAGAAGTAGCTCCCTGAGGGCTCCCCACCACTGGGGATGAAACACTGACATTAAAGGCAGCCTGGACAGGGCCCCCTGGGGCTGTGGAGACCCCAGGGTTGGCAAACAAAGGTACGCTGGTTCCTGGGGTCAAAGGGAGCCAGGAGTCGCTGAGTGTTGGGACATCCTGTGACAGGTCACTGTGCGGGGACTGAGAAGGCACTGTTGTGGTTTCTGGATCCATGGGGGACTCGGTGGCCATGACTGTGGCATTGGGCTCCCTACCGTGGCTGCTTTGGGAGGGGCTGTTCTCTTGTTCCGCCTGCCTGAGGCCTTTCATTTTGTCCATAGATGGTGCCCACACTCCACCATCAGGCTCTGTGGTAGCAGCCACGACCTGGGGCCGTGGAGAATCAGAGGAGTGATTAGAAATTGGATTTTTGGAGGTGGAAATCGAGGGATGAAGCTCTTTCTGGGAACTGGGCTCTGTGGGCTCTGTGAAGTTGCCTTTGTAAATCTGAAAGATTTTGCCAAGAGGACGAGTCTGCCCCAGATGAAGGGTGCTCTGGTTGCGTGCCCAGTGAGGCTCCTTCCGACGGGCACCGCCACCAGCAGCAGGTGGGAAAGGGCGAGCGGACTTCCTGGAAGAACCTGGTGGCCGTGGTGGGCGGCGGGTTGCTGTCACCACGGGAACAGGAGTGGTGTTTGTTAGGGAGGGTTTCTTGGAATGCGGGGGTTTCCTTGCCACAGCAGTCGGGGCAGCATCTGTGAGGGGGCGTCTATCAGGCTGGGGAGCTGTCACCACCACAGTGGTGGAGCTGGGGGGCACTGTCGCCATAACAGCAGGAGGAATGTCCATCTGGGGGCTCTGAAGTGACACCCTGGGAGATGGTTCCTGGGTGGCAAATACCAGCTCCTCTGTCAGTGCCAAGATCAAGAGAACACCTTGGGAGGGAGGAAAAGAGAGCAATTACAAATCTGAAAAATGATTTTTACTCTGAACTTAACAAACGCCAAATAAAATGGGCATTTCTACGCACATAGTTGAACAGAAAAAAAGAGGACTGTACCTGAAACTGTGGGTGTCTATTATGGACAGTTTGCTTTCCTTTAAAAATATCTACTAAATTGAATCTATAGCTCCAAAAGCTGTCCTGCTTCAGTGCTTCTTTTTGGTCTTCTACTCTTTTCTGTGCCTTTAAAAAGGGTTTCACCGACCCTTTTTAAAAAAAATGCATGGTTATTCTATTCCTACCCCCAGCCCTCACCCCCACCCCCAGCTGAAAATCTTAGAACAAAAATGCATAGTCATGAAAAAAATTCCTGCACAGACTCTCTCTGAAAATGTGGGCCCCCTTCTGCACCTTGATGCCATCCCCCCTCTGTCAGAGGCTGGGTAGCATGCTTCTATTGATCCTTGAGCTTTCCGAGTTCAAACAACTGAAATGCAGAAAGTGATGGGGCTTGGAGTGGAGTCCTCAACATACCAGCTCCACCTTGGGCTGCCTGGATGACGTCTGAAGAACCTGGGAGGGGAAAGGGAAACCTGCCAGATGCTGTCACCCTGCACCTCCATGGTAGCATTGGCCCTAACAGAGCAGTATCTGTTCGGTTTTGTTTAAGGGATAGATTCCAATCACTTCCCTACAGGGAGGCAAGCTGTGTATTGACAATGAAGAGCAGTTAAGCCACACTGTTGCCCTCATTTCTAGTCTTCTTCCTTTCTTAGGAAAACCCCCAGTTTTGCGAATGTCTTGCTTTATATTCCTGGACGTACTATTTCCCTCTCACTCCCCTCTCCCCTTCCTACTTTCTTTTGATGGTCTATACCGGTGGTTCTCAACCTGTGGGTGGCGACCCCTTTGGGGGTGAATGACTATTTCACAAGGGTCACCTAAGACCATCGGAAAACACATATTTCTGATGGTCCTAGGAACCGAGACACTGCTCCTCTATCTGTCTCCAGGCGGGTCTGCCCACGTGCAGATATACCCACATAGAGTATTAAAGGATGGAGGCATTAGGAAGATTGAGAACCACTGGTCTATACACAGAAACAAGCTTCTCTGTATCTGGGGCAGCTGATTCTAATAGGCTGCAGTGGGCCTGGGCTTTTAGTACCTGATGCTCAACTGAATGAAGGCCCCTGGAATTGGGGAGTGTTGCTATGAGGGGAGAGGAATGGTGTGCTCACCAAGGGAAGGATGATCAGGCAGAGTGGCAGCTCTTTATTCCCTCTGCCCTACCCAAGGTGATGATCATGGTCTTAAAGCTGAATGGTACATGGAGAGTCTAGAAGGCTGAAGAATAGCTTGGATGTCCAGGCCCTGCATCCCAAATCTGACCACTTAGATGCCTGCTGGCATCCTGGAACCTTACCTGTCCTACTTTTCCTTTGTACCATTCTCTCCCTGACTCCACTTGCTACCATATAACCTGCCCCCCAAGGAATTTTCTCATTCACATCCTGTCCCTTGGCAGGGCACCTTTGGGGATCTGCTTTTTCTTCCCTCAGAGTTAAGACCGCCATTTTCATCATGGACAAACCAAGCTTATTCAGAAAGCTTTCTGTGAGTTAGGAAAGCTCTCCCCAGAGAAGACTATCAGAGGAATCGTGTGATTTTTACAGGTTTCTAACGCAATCAGCTCCTATGCATAACTCATGACATCCCCAGGATTCAATGGCTACTACCTTTTGGACTGATGAATGAATTGTACGTCTCTATCCCCAGTGGCAATTGGTTCCAGTTGTGAATTCCTTGGACTATACGGGCAACAAAAGACCACTTGGTCAAAGAAGACACTGGAGATGTAAATATGTTGCATCACCCCCTAGCACAGATTTCCCCAGGTCGGGAGTGCCTTACAAAGGTACTGGCAGCATTGAGAGAGGCAGGATCCCTCCTGAGCTTCTGGGAAACACATGGATGGAGCTTTTTGCCAAAGCAGTGTGCTTTTGGAGGCCTGATGAAAACAGAGCACTTTGGAGGGGGCCATTTCCTGTATGGTCTAGCCCAGGGATGGCTCTTCAACCCCCCTGGCCCCTGGTTGCAGTAATGCAGTGTGTTGTTAAGGCAAATGTTGGCCTCCTACCTGCTGCTGCCCTTAATTAACCCTGACCGAGTCACTGATTCTGAATTTTCCATCCATGATTCAGACCCAAACACGAACAGCCTGTCTTTGTTTATTCTGCATTATTTATGAAGGATGGAAGCTGGGAGAGGGCAGAACAGACCTGGTTCCTTATGGATTCTGAGTAAACACTGATCGATGCTATTTGGTGAAGAGGATGCGGAAAGTGAAGGGAGAAAGATGCAGATACAACAATAGCCATGTCTGAAGCAATCCTTAATTATTCCCGTCCCTCCACTGCAGCTCATTTCCAGCAAGGACATTCTATTCTTAGCACCTTTGGTCCTGACCTCTCCATTTACACCACTCGTCCCTTTATGGGCCTGGGCTTGACAAATGTCCTGGTTTAGCATCAGTGACAGAGAACATAACTTGCTTTCAGATGGAATGTGGACTAAAAAGGACAGTGGGGAATTCATCCCAGAAGCTAGTTATGCTCCTCACTCTCCAAAACAAAAGACATTTAGACTAGGGGAGCAGTTTTGGCAAAATCAGCCATTGTTGACAGAGACTTAAAATAATATATTGTTAGGGAACCTTGGTTAGGAAAACAGAGATACAATGTATATTTCTCTCAGTAGAGGTGGGGGACTATGGATGTGAAATGTGGCATATACTGCCAGCCTTAACGGGCAAATCTGATTGTTTTTCTTTGAGGAGGAAGGTGTAGTGTTTTGGGAAATGACTAATTGTTTAAAAGAAAGCATCATTTTCTTTTTAAAAATCAATTTAGTTTTAGTTTTCAACATTAACTTTTATAAGATTTTGAGTTCTAAATCCCCTTCCCCAAGACAGCAACCTGATATAGATAATACATGTACAATCATATTAAACATATTTCTATATTAGTCATATTGTAAAGATGAATCAGAACAAGAAGGAAAAACCACAAGGAAGAAAACAAAAAAACAGAAAAGAGAGAAAATAGTATGCTTTAATCTGCACTCAGATTCCACAGTTCTTTCTTTGGATGAGGATGACCTTTTCCATCTTAAGTCTTTTGGAATTGTCTTAGATCATTGAATTGATGAGAAGGACTAAGTCTATCATACTTGATCATCACACAATGTTGCTGTTATGGCGTACAATGTTCTCCTGGTTCTGCTCCCCTCACTCAGCATCAGTTCATATAGGTCTTTCCAGGTTTTTATGAAATCTGTTTGCTCATCATTTCTTATAGCACAATAGTGTTCCATTACATTCACATGCCAAAACTCCTTCAGTCATTCCCCAACTGATGGGTACCCCTCAATTTCCAGTTCTTGGCCACCACAAAAAGAGTAGCTATAAATATTTTTGTACATGTGGGTCCTTTTCTCTTTTCTATGATCTCTTTGGGATACAGACCTGTAATGGAAATGGGAATTTGAAGATCTTCCCTCCCCCTTAATAGACTTGGGGGGAGTTTGAAGATCTCCCTTGCTTTGAAAGTAAACTCTGCTCCCTAATGGGCTGAATATAGTCACATGGAGCCTATGGTAGGAGGAGTTTGCTGAAGGGAAGCAGAGCCCAAAGGAGATGATAGTCAGAGTTAGCCAGACAGTGGGGAAGAGAGGAGCTCAGGCAAGGAGATAGAGAGGTTTGTGAGTAAATATTGATCTTGTATTGATTTGTGGGAAGGCTGAAGGATGCTGTGGCTCTCTATATTATTTTGGCTTCTGAATATCTTTGATACTATGATGGAATTGGCTTTACTGGTTTTAGAATTGGGTTTTCTGGTGTTCTATCCTCTATCTTGAGAGTTTGGCATATTTTGCAATCAAATGTCATGTGGTACTTACAGTCTTTATCGTGATTGTGGGTGCTATAAATATTGCATTGGTGATACAAAACCCAGTAGTGGTATTGCTGGATCAAAAGGTATGCATAGTTTTATAGCCCTTTGGGCATAGTTCCAGAGAGAAAGCCTCATTTTCAAAAATGGAAAATGACATATCCTACCTGCCTTAAAGTGTAGTCATAGACTCATAGGATTGAAAGGTGAAAAGGCATTTCCGGGTATGTTAATATTTCCTGCTGTTTAGTACCTTCAGGGAAGGGGATTCTATGTGGACCCATGATGAACCATGTAAGTCACTCATGTATGGGAGAGTTTTCCTTTTACATAAGTTGCATTAATGAAAATAAATTAAATCAAACATCTTACTGAATCCCTTATGATAACCTGAACCACAGCTACAAATAAATTCCTTTTTATCTTGTTTTTTTTAAACTCACATCTATGTGGTATTTCATAGTGTGTGTGTGAGTGTGTGTATGCGTGCACATGCACAGCTAGGTAGTACAGTGGGTAGGGCACTTACTTGGAATGAGGAAGTCCTGATTCACATCCTGATTCTGACATTTACTATCTGTGTGACCCTGGGCAAGCCATGTGATAATAATGCTTAGCATTAACGTCCCAGTATACCTTATTATACCTTCCTCGTGGATTTGTATTGAGGCTCAAAGGAGATAATATATATAAAAATGATTTGCAAACTTCTAAGTGTCACATAAAAAGGAGTTATAATTATTAATCTCACCTTCTCTGGCCTCAAGACATCCCATTTCACTTGGAAATGGCTGTAATTGATTATTGGTAAGTTTTGCCTTATGTTCAAGTCTGAATTGTTTCTTTGGGTCCCCTTTTCTCCATGCCAGATCTCCAAATACATGAAAAGAGTGAAACAGCTATTATGTCCCCATCTTTTCCCCTCCCCTCATCCAAGTATTCCTTTCTCCAGGCAAGACATTCCAAGTTCTCATAGCATAACTTCCTTCCTCCTCCCTCCCTCTCTCCCTCTCACCTTCCCTCCCTTCCTTCCTCCCTTCCCTCCTCCCTCCCTTCCTTCCTTTCTTCCTTCTTTCCTTCCTTCCTTCCTTCCTACCTTCTTTCTTTCCTGCTCTCTCTTCCTTCCTTTCTCTTTCTCTTCCCCACCTCAGTATATTTAAGCTATTTTCTCTTCATTTTTAAACCTACTTTTGTTTTTTCAATTCATAAGCATTTATTTTCTCTCCCTCCCACATTACCTTCCTCCCCCCTTAAATAAAATAAACCTTTGTAATAATATACATGTTGTTATTGTTCAGTCATGTCTGACTCTTTGTGACCCTCTGGACCATTCTATCCATGCAGTTTTCTTGACAAAGATTCTGGAGTGGTTTGCCATTTCCTTCTCCAGTAGGTTAAGGCAAACAAAGATTAAGTGACTTGTCCAAGGTCACACAGCTAATTAGTGTCTGAGGTTGTATCTGAACTTGGGTCTTCCTGACTCTAGGCCCCACGCTGTATCCATTGAGTCACCCCCGGGAGACTCCAATAATATGTATTGTTTCGCGCATTCCCCTAATGGTTATGGATTGTGGCATCATCTCAGAACCTGCTGCCACCCTGATTGCCCTCCTCCGGTTTGTCAATAACCTCCAGAACTACACACAATCTGCCAAATGGTGTCTGACCAGGGTCAGGTGCAGAGGGGCTGTAGTCTGGTTCACTAGCTTTCTTATCTCTGGACCTCACGTTCAAACTTCTATCTATTGTCCCAGGCTACTGTCCCTCCAGTGCAGAGCCCTTGACCATGTTCTTCAGAGGGCATCATTTTGTGTTGAGGCACATCCCAATGTTTATTGGCTCCCCCTCCCCCTGCCCCATTAGCACTTTTCCCTCTCTGCATATCTCTAGTAGATACCTTGTGTTCACATGTTGTCTCCCCAATATGGCCATGAGCTCCTTGAGTTCTTAATCAATACCTCTTAATTGACTGGTTTCATGGAAAAGGGATTGTGACTTCCAAAGGAGCAGTGTTAGAAACAGGACAATACAGAGACAGATGTACAGCGGGTGTGCAGCCAGTTTTCATTTGGGTGATAACATTTGGATTGTAAAGTTGCTTTTTTAAAAAAAATTTGGATCATAAAAAGGTTATTACAGTTTTATACTCCTATTTTCCTGCCCTCATCCTCCAATGCAACCTTCAGTATGTGAATCAGCTGAGCATTCACCTACAGTCCTTAGTACAAAAGAGACTAAGGACTGAATACATTAGGGATCTCAAATAAAGTGTCCAGGGCCTCTCAATAAGGGCTTGCAGAATAAATACAAATTTATATTCAAGGCATCTTACAGAAGGCTGCCCAGTTTCCCTCCCCTCAACTGATCTGGGGGACACCCCAATTTGCATATCATTTGCATGAACTGGCATAATGAATTCTGGAGTTGCTAACTCAAAATGGGTAGGGTGAAATAAACTAAATTAATTCAGTCAACTGACTACAACTGTATTAAAGCCCAGTATGGCAGACCTGGATGTACTTAAAAGATAGAGTTGATTTTTCAACCATAAACCATGGAAGAATGAAAATTAGGGATGTCAGGCACATTGAGGGTGAACAACATGGATATTGGGAGAAGATCCCAATCAGGTTTGTCTCTGTTGTTAGAATGATGACTTTTGTCCTCATTGGTGGCATCTGGCAAAGCAATATACTGGGTTGTCCTTTACTCTTTTAAGGTATGTGATATTATATGCACACATAATACATATATACACACAGGCATATATGTGTATATATGTATACATATAAATATACATACAAACATACATATATGTATGTTTGGGCATGTATATATACTTATAGGCTTATATGTGTGTGTATCTATCTATCTGTCTGTCTATCTCCTAAAAACACAATGCTTTTCACTCAATGAACATATCAACCACCCTACTCTCTCGAATCGACAACCATTCTCATTTTAAGCTTCCTCCTATTGTCTTTACCCAATGATTCACAGCCTTTTCGGAATTTAGACATTATTGATTTGTTTGATTTTTCTGACACTGCTCTAGCCTCCCCTCCATCCTCCCTGCCAAACCCAAAGTACTATAGGGAATATTTTTGTTTTCTTCATACAAATGAATTAAAATAAATTTTGTTTTGAGAATTTCTTCATACTCTATAGATCATAGAGATCACAGATTTAGAGCTGGTAGGCACTTTAGAGGCTGTGTAGTGAACCCCCCCCCCCCATTTTACAGATGAGGAAACAGGCTCAGCAGCAGTAAGTGATTCGCTTGAGCTCACACAGGTAGTATATGAGGGAGCTGGGGTTTGAATCGAGGTTCTCTGACTCCTGACCTGACTCACTTTCCCATGTACTACTTTGTTGGGAATCTCTACACTATTTCTTTGGTCACCAGGGGTTCAATGTATGCAAGCTTTGGGGAGAGGGAAAGTTCCCATGATATATGAACTCACTCAGACACAAAGTACTTGTATGAAGGAGAAAATATACCCTCATACCTCTCAGCACTGCTCCATGCCTTTTTCAACAAGCCCATTCCCTTTTCTTTTCACAAACAGACTCTCCTTCCCTATTTGGTTAGGTTCCTTTTCCATTGCAAGATCCAAGAGTTGCCTTCTGTAGACTTTCTTTGAAGTCTGACCTATCATTGAATCAAAGAGAGTGAAGGGACTCTGGGAGGCCATACAGTCCACTCTCCTGATGCAGGGCAAGAAAACAATCCAGGAAAGCTAGAAATGTGTCTTACTCTTAGAATCCCAGAAAAGACAATTCCACTCTCTCTTTCAGTCACTGATATCAATGCTAAACAACTTCTTGGTCTAGAAATTCTTCCCGTATCAATAAACACATGTTCTGTTATAAAGCAAGTTTGAGATTACAGATTTGAGATTATAGAATCAGAAATAGAAGGGCCTTTGGGATGGGGGACAGATTAGATGGGCTTCTGAGGCCCCCTTCATCTCCAAGCTTACATTCTATCAGGGGAGGCAACTTGTACATGTCTAAATATTAACTAATTAATTAACAAACATTTGTTAAGCCTCTCTTATGTGCCACTGTGCTACATGCTAAATGTCACAGACACAAAGAAAAAGTAAAAACAATTCCTGCCTTCGAGTAGCTTACATTGTAATTGGGGTGACAACAAATAGACATAGAGATATATAGTGTAGATGGAAGGTAGTCAAAATTATATTAAATATATGCAAAATACACAGCATAATTGCAGGCAGAAGAAGGAAGATCATAACAGCTAGGGAGATTAAGAAAAGTCTAATGATGGTCAGTTACCACCGTTTCGGATGTTCTGGATTTTGAAGGTTCAGCCATTTTTTCCAGTTGCGTGTGACCCCATTGGGGGTTTTCTTGACAAAGATACTGGAGTGATTTTCAATTTCCTTCTCCAGCTCACTTCATAGATGAGGAAACTGAGGCAAACAGAATTAAGTGACTTGCCCAGGGTCATACAGCTAGGAAGGGATTGAAGCTGGATTTGAATTCAGGAAGATGAGTCTTCCTGGCTCCAGGGCTGGTGCTCTATCCACTGAACCATCTAGGCGCACCATTCTGACAGTACATTTTATTATAAGACAAATTTAGAATTTCTATTTCTTAGAGCATGGCCTCTTTTGTTCAGAAGCCTTCCCTGCAAAATACACGTACATTCATTTTCAGTGTGAGCTGGGGATCATTTCCTAAGAAGAAACCAATAACTAATTGCCCCTGTCTCTTCTGCTTGAAGTTGTTAAGCTGTAACTCTATGGGTCACTGAGTTAAAAGAGCAGAAGGAATCCCTCAGAATGGTTACAGCTAATTGGGCAACCACCGGGGCTTCCTTTGGGAATAGTCTGGCAATCACTAGTTCAGCCGTCTGCTTCATCAGGTCACTGGCTTCATGGGGGTTAGTCCCTGGAGTATAGCCTTCTGAACCCATGCAAAATAAAACTGCTTTGGAGAGTCAGAGGATGAGAGTATGTCTGTTAGCAACCCAGGGGCCAAGAGTGCAATGGAAAACCGTGGCTGTGGGTCCTGGAAATATACCATCTGTGTTTGGGCATCTAGTTGTAACAGTTATTTCCATGGACCTCAGCTTACACATTATGAAAAAGGGAGGAAAAGATTTGGAAAAGGAGAGGAGAAGGATGGCAGGAGAAAGTCACAAAGCCTATGATCTCTCCACCTTGGAGTCTTAACTCTTGAAAGCTCATCGGAACACAAGTGCCCACTCAATTCCTGGCTGTTCCCTAGCGTTGGACAGAGGAAGGAACTAGAATTTCGATGGGTGGTCTTGTCGGATACTACATACATAAAGAGTGTCAAGCAAGTCACATGTGGCCTCTATGCTGATCTCTCCCATCTACGACCTTATATTACTGCACATATGTTTATCATGTTTTTAAAGAGCAGGACAGTGTAGTTGACAGAGCGCCTGACTGAGAAACAGGAGGACAAAATCTACCACTGTGACTCAACAACTGTGTGATCCTGGGCAAGTCACTTAACTTCTTTCTGAGCCAGTTTGTAAAATGAACTTGTATTCCCAGCACTTAGCTCAGTGACCTGCCAGCACATAGTAGGTGCTTAAAAATATTTATTGATTTTTTAACTATTAAACTAGGGTGGTTTCTATGGTTCTTTCCGACTCTAAATCTATGACTTGTGACCATGAAGCATGTGAGAGAGAGGTGGTAATGTGGAGTTCAGTGGTTCTCAAACAAAGTATGGATCCTGAGACCCTTTTAGGCACTTCTGTGAGGCCAAAACTATTTTTAAAATAATTTTATGACATTTGCCTATTAAAATACTCTTTTTGAAAGGATTCTGGGAAGATGGTGGAATAGGTCAGAAAATTCCAAGCTCTCCAGATTTCCTTCACAAACAAGACAAGACAAGCACCTTGGGGTAAATGCATAGAGGTTTAAAAAAAGAGTTGGGGCAGAACAGTGGCCCTCCTGGGACAATGGAAAGAGAATCCCAGGACCAAGATTAGCCTCTGTGAAGAGTAGATACCTTGAGGCTAGTTGCATTAAAACAGCAGGCAGTGAGCCCTGAGGCTAGCTAGGTTGGGAGGTAGCCTCAGCCCAGCCACCTCCCAGAGAGTGTGGGGAGTTAGGCATTTGAGCAGGGAAGATTGAGGGAACCTCTGCTGATAAGGAACACCAGACCTAGCTGTGCTGTGCAATGCAGCCCTGGATGAGAAGGAACCAGCACACTTCTGGTGAGGGCAGAAGCAGTGGGGGTGGGGATGCTGCCAGCTGTGATCACTCACAGGAGGGCAGAGTTCAGGGTTTTGGTTCCAGGCCAGAGGGGAAAACTGAGGGAAAATCTGAGGCCAGAGGCACCATCCCCCAAACCCCCATAACTATTCATGATTTTGATAACAAACTGTTACAAATTTTTTTTTAAGTGAGCAAGGAAAGGAGAAAGAATCCAACCATAGAAAGTTACTATGTGAATAGAGAAGATGGGTTTGTCTTCAGAGGAGGATATTGGAGCAAAGTAACCATCTTCTACCCCAAAGAGTAATGTCAAATGGTCACCTACCCAAAAAGAACTTTAAAGAAGAACTTTAAAAAACTTAAAAAAAATCAAATGAGAGAAATGAAAAAAAATAATTATTCATGAAAAACAAGAAGACTGTGAAAAGAAAGTCAGCTAACAAGAAAAGTCAACTAACTAGAATCTTAAGGAAGAAAATGATTCCTTGAATATTAGAACTGGGCAAGGGGAAGCCAGCAAAGTTATAAGAAGCCAAGAAATAACAAAACAAAATATAAAGAATAAAAAAATAGAAAGTAAAACATCTCATTAGGAAAAAAAACAATCTGGAGAACAGATCAAGAAAAGAAAACATAAGAATAAACAGACCACCTGAAAGCTATGATTAAAAAAAGAATCTTGATATAATAATATAAGAATTAAAGAAAATTGTCTTAAGTGTTAGAAAAAGAGGGTAAAGTAGAAATACAAAAAACCACTAATCATCATCTAATCTAAAAGAGACCCTAAGAGGAAAACCCATAGGAATATCATGTTAAAATTTTGAAGTTCCCAGCTTAAGGAGAAAAAATTATGAGCAACAAGAAAAAAAAATAATTCAAATACAGCAGAACCACAATTAGGATCACACAAGATCTAGCAGCAGCTACACTAAAAAGACTACAGGTACTGGAACACTATATTAAAGAGCAAAAGAATTGGGGATGCAGAAGAGAGTATCATACCCTGCAAAGTTAAGCATAATCCTGAATGGAAAAAATGGATATTCAACAAATTACCAGACTTTCAGGATTTTGTTGTAAAAAGACCTGAAATCAATAGAAAATTTGATGTGTACATATATGAGTCAAAAGAAATATAAGGTAAATATCAAAGATTAATTACAAGGCAGTCAATAAGGACACACTGTTTACTTTTTATACAAGGAAATATAAGATTGTTATTAGTAATTGGGTAGGTCAAAAGAAAGATTGTGGTAGAGTTGAGTATGATATGATACTAAAAAGTAAACCATTTAGGAAAACGTAAAAAGAGCAGTTACACAAATAATATTCAAGAGGAAGAACTGACAGAAGAATTAGATGGGGGAAGAGGGCTGGTAGTTCTGGAACCCTACTCTCATGGGGAATGGGTTAAAGACAGAACAATACATATATATCTAGAGGGGCATAAAAATCTTCTAAATTCAGAAAGAAATAAAAGGTGTAGGAGATCGGGAGGTGGGAGAGGATAAAGGAAAGGGGTGAGGGGAGAAGATAAGGGAGGGGATCTCTGGTTGAGGGGTCAGTTAAGCAACAGGAGGATGAGGTAGTGAGTAAAGTAAAGTAGAAGAGTCAGGAGGGATAGGAAATAAGAGATATACATGAGCATAAAATAAAGATCAGATATAGAATTAATTAGGGGAAAAAAGAGCAGGGGTAGTAATTATCATCTCAAAGTTAAAGTCAAAGTACTCAATTAAAAGAGAAAAATAGGAAAACTACACAATGTTAGCCATGTTAATCAATATTGTTTATAACTACAGAATATAAGGTTGGAATATTGTTGTAGTATGGGAAACGATGAGTTGGTGGACTTAGAAAAATATGGAAAGACTTGGACTTATGAAGAAAGATGTTATCCATCCTCAGAGAAACAGAAGACAAGCAAGTATAGTACAGTCTTACATAGATGCATATGAATATGTATGTCTATAAATGACTATGATTATAGATATCTAAGTATATGTATGGATACATGAGTGTATGTATATATGTATGCGTGTATGTGTGTGCATATGTAGATGTGTGTGTGTGTGTATATATATATATATGTATGGGTGTATGTGTATATGTGTGTGAATATGTGTATATCTATCTACCCCAATATATATCCTTGCTTAATTGTAGCCTTCTTGGGGAAGGTGGGGGAGGAAGGGGGGGAAAAGAACAAAGTGAAAAATATACAGCAGAGAACAAAAGAAAATTCACAAGGAAGCAAAGACAAACTGCTCTGAACACAATGTGTAGTATTTATCATATAGGCTTTCTTGAAATGGAAATTTATTGCTGTATATTTTGAATCTTCACTTATGTTCTGCTGTGCACATGGCAATGATTTTTTCCCCTCTTCCTAATTTGTATTTAAGTTCATGTTTCTTTTTCTTTTCTTATTCTGTATTTAAGTTTAAAATAAATTAATAAAAATATTTTCTTTTCCAACTTCTTATCTGTGTGAGGCTGGATTTTTTCATATAATTTAACCAAATTAACATATTGCAAGAGATTGATTGCAGAAGCAGATAAGAGAATCTAATTGTTTTCTATTAGACCAGACAGTAAAGTGATGTGCAATAATATGAAGATAGGACCTCTCTTCTCCTTTAATTTGTTTCAGAAAATTTAGTTGTTTTTCATACAAACATGTTATTTATCTTAACATGTAATTAGTTTACTATTATTATTTTAAAATCATTGATAAGTGCTCTAAAAGGCATCCGTTTAAATTTCTGATACAGTAAATATCGATATTGGGGAATGCTGGATCCAGCTTGTATCAGCTGGAGAGAATCACTTGTTAAATTTTTAGTGAGTATCTACACCTTGGAAATCAGCAAATGCTACCAATCAGGTCTAGATTTGTTGTTTTGTTAATTTCTAGACTTAAGAAAGTGAAGGAGAAAATGTTAAAAAAAAAAAAAAAGACAGATTAATGAAGCCCTTAACCCCCATGAGCTGGTTGTTAAACATTTACCAGCACACTCCTGGATATAACCCACATAAACAAAAACCCTTTGGGGTCCTCAGTAATTCTTAAGACTGTGCAAACTGTGAGAACTGCTGGTGTAGCAAATAGCCCTCAAACCCCCCAAACAAACAAACAAACAAACAAACCCCCCCCAAACTACTGACAAACCCTGGTTCTGATACTAGCTGTATGATACTGGAAAGTCTCAATGCTTTCTGAGCATCAGGCAACTCTCTAAGACCATAAATAATCAACTAGTCGATCAACACGCTTGATTAAGTGTGTCTTTTTGGGCAAGGAACAATGCTACAAAGACAGGAGTCAAAGATGATACTGATGAGAACTCTGGGAAAATCATAGGTCTGGAGACTCACGAGAGAAGGAAGGGCTGGAGGCTGGGGCCTTTGAGGAAACTGGTTTGTACTGGATGACATTTTTCTAGGGGTGAAAACATCTGGGAAGTCACGTATGTATCTGGACGTTCCTAGACATCTCTGGCTTGGCTAGTTGGGTGCCAGGTCACAATTGTCATAGGGGCAGCTAGGTGGCGCCAAAGTGCAGAGAGCACACAGAGTCGGGAAGACTCATCTTCCTGAGCTCAAATCCAGCCTCAGAAGGCAAGTCACATAACCCTACTGGCCTCAGCTTCCTCATCTGTAAAATGATCTGGAGAAGGAAATGGCAAACCACTCCAGCGTCTTTCAAGAAAACCCAAATGGGATCACGAGGAGTCATCCCCAACAGTAACAACATGGTAGATGTAATGGCAGTCTAGGAATCTGTGCATTAAGAATGGTATGGTGGCACGGTCCTCCTCACCTATGAGAACATAATGCTTTTCTAGGGGCTGGGAGACTTTGTCTGGTGAGATCATCCTTCATCCTGGATTGAAGCTTTCTTTACTTATATGACTTGGCTCTGGCTGGGGCCAAAGATGGCAGTATGGCTTAAGGGAAAGATCCCACAATGGGAACTAGGACACTGGACTCCTAGTACTGGCTTTGCTTCTACTATTTGTGTGGTAGTAAGTAAATAGCAATTTTTCCAGGTAGGCAGTACAGTGGATATTGCGTTTGGTCAAGCACTGGGCCAAGACCTGAGTTCAAATCCAGCCTCAGATAACTGCATGCTGTATGACCATGGGCAAGTCACTTACCCTCTGTCTGCCTCAGTCTTCTCAACTGTAAAATGGGGATAGTGACAGCGCCTGCCTCCCAGGGGGTGTTGTGAGGGTCAAATGCAGTAATCCTTGTAAAGTGTTTAGCACAGTGCCCGGCACATAGTAGGTGCTTAATGAATGCTTGTTCCTTCCTTCCCTCCTCTCTGGGTCTCAGATTCCTCATCTGTGAAATGAGGTAACTGGTCTCCACGACCTTTAGACACCTTTCAGTTCTATAATTCTGGCAAGAGCAATCACTTCCTGCTCCATTTCTGGACACCCCCCCCCAACACAAAAAACCCAACCACATGGAAAAGGAGACAAACCCTTTCATCAGAGATGGAGGTTCATGCGTAGGGAGCTAAACTGGACTTCGTTTCCTCTCTCTTCCTCTGATCTACTGAATAAGCTCAAGGAGAATTATGACACTATTTCCTTCTCCTGTTTCCACTTTGTTGCCTGAGCCCAGACAAGAGGATTATCCCATGCTTTTCTCCCGACCAAATATTTCTTTTCTATAAACTTCTTTCTAAAATAGCCTAATACCACTTTTCTCTCAGTTTTTGTGAGACTGCTCTCCTTGGCTCCCCTTCCACAAGGTCCCAGAGTACGTGGGTTCAAATCTTCACTCTGCTGCTTACTACTAGGTGTGCCAACTTAGATAACCACCATCACCATCCAGCACCATCATCTAGTACAACCACCACCAACATCATCATCACCACTACCACCACCATCACCACCATGATCACCACCACCACCATCCGGTACCATTACCACCACTATCATCATCATCATCATCATCATCATCATCATCATCACCACCACCACCACCACCATCCAGTACCATCACCACCACTATCATCATCATCATCACCACCACCACCACCACCATCCGGTACCATTACCACCACTATCATCATCATCATCATCATCATCATCATCACCACCACCACCACCACCACCACCACCCAGTACCATTACCACCACTATCATCATCATCATCATCATCATCATCATCATCACCACCACCACCACCATCATCATCACCACCACCACCACCCAGCACCATCATCTAGTACAACCACCACCAATATCATCCAGCACCATCATCTAGCATGATCACTACTATCATCATCATCATCACCACCACCACCACCATCATCATCATCATCATCATCACCACCACCACCACCACCACCACCACCATCATCACCACTACCATTACCATCACCACCATGATCACCACCACCACCACCACCATCCGGTACCATTACCACCGCTATCATCATCATCATCATCCCCCTCACCATCACCACCACCACCACCATCATCGTCATTATCACAATTATCTCATTTATCTACCATTTGAAAGTTTCCAAAGCACTTTCCATATGCTAATTCAGTCAGTCCTTAGGACAATCCTGCAAGACTGGGGTCAAATGCCTGAAGTGACTTGTCTAATGAGAAGAGAGCATAACTAACAGAGCTAGGTTTTGAACTCATGTCTCCTGACTCCAAATACTTCACTGGATTTTATGCTATTTCCCATACAACAGCGAGGGCAGAGCATTGAATTTGTTTGAATCTTGTCTCACTGTGTGATCATGGACAAGTTACAAAACCCCTTTTGATGGCAGTTTTCTCATCTGTGAAATGGTTCACTGGAAAGACCATTGGCTTTGGAGTCAGAGCACCTGGGTTCAAACGATGCCTCTCCCATTCTGTAGGACCTTGGGCAGGTCATTTAACTTTTTTGGGCCTCAGTTTCCTTGTATGTAAAATGAAGGTGTTTGGACCAGATGGCCTCTGAGTCCCCTTTCAGTTCTGAGTCTATGAGCCTATAAATCCATAATGTTATGACCTATATTACCTACATCATTGAGTTGTTGTGAGAATTAAATAAAATGATGTGTATAGTGCCCTTTGCAAACTTTGCACTATAAAAATTATTATTATTAATCATATAAAAGATGAGAGAAACCATACAGAAATGTTTATGTTGAGTTATGCATGGCTGAAAGTGGGGTTCATGTAGGAAACAGTAGAAGGTAGCAGTGGGAGACTCACTCCTCCCTCTTGACCTGCCCAGGACTTGTATTCTGGAAGAGAATATGCCAACTCTAACACACACGCACATACACGTACATGAACAATGCTTTCTCAAATGATCACCAAAATCAAACAAAAAGCAATGTAATTGGGAATAGACAGATGAAAAGGTCATCTCCATACCTAACCACATAACAGGGCAATTAAAATGCAGAGATCATTCCCTTGGTATGATGGAAAAGAACAGGAATACTTCACTGCAAAACTACCTTGTTTTCTCCTAAATCCAGAAGGGAGATGCTTAGAAACATTCTATAAATGTCAGCCAACAACTGGATGGTATTTGGTGTAGTACACTGGCTGGGCCAGGAGGCAGTTAATGCAAAGGATCTGAATGGAAGCTTTTGAACAATCAAGTATGAGGTTTATCACCTCACCTGCATGCTGGTATTGGTGTTTGTTCTTTGTGTGTGTGGTTTTTTTGGGGGTGCGGTGTTGTCTTTTGTTTTTGAACAGGACCAATGACATCATGGTGATATTTTGACTTGTCCATGGATTGGATTTAAGTGAGGCAGAATTACACAAAGCAGTCAACCTCAGTTTCTTCTCCAGAGTCATAGAAGTCCAATAGCAGGACACAAGCCAAGACGGCTGGTGATGGTCCAGGATGGAGTCGATGACCTTGGTGTCTTTGATGTCCAATGAAGCTTTAAGCACTCCACAGAGCCTGCTTCAGCCTTCATGGCTGTTGGAACAAATTGTTCTCTTCCACCCATTCCACCCTGGACAGTGGACACCCCCCTAATTCACCAATAGGGTTGAGGTTGTCAGCTACCCTCAACCTCTCTTTTTATCATGGGCTTTGAGACATAGAGCCATGGTCTCCAGTACAGTGCTCTCCCTCTCAAACACAACAGGGCATAACATAACATAACATAACAAATATTGGAGTATTTATGTTCAATTGTTTACCTATAATTTATGTCACATATATTCTTGGAGGCTCTTGTAGTCTCCTCCATTAAAATGAAAGAGATCGATTCATTCTTTTGTGCTTGGCATACAGTGCCTGGCATACAGTTGGTATTTAACAAGTACTGGCTCATTCATGCTGTGGATACTCAAAGCAAGAGAAGAGTTCTCTGAGAGGAGTTCCTAGGAGTATTCATTCCAACCTAGAAGAAATCCCAGGCTCAGATGCAGAGGTGGGAGGGCCCTCAAGGGGCCCTCTGGTCCAGCCCCTCATTCTACAGACAAGGAATTTTAGCTCAGACTGGTTGGTTAAATGAACTTATCTCAAGATAACTTATCTCAAGATCACACAAAGAGGAGGAGACAGAGAGGATATTTGAAACTGAGTTCTCTGACGCCAAATCCAGTTCTCCTTCTTCTGGACCATGCTTCCTGGTAACATTCCCATTACAAAGGGATTGTCATGGCATGCCTTGATTTTGTGGACACATCTTTCTTCAAACTTGGAATGAAGAGAGAGTGTAATTATTGGTCGTGGGTTGCACAGTTTTTAAACCATTCAAGGTCATTCAAGAAGAGCGAGGTGGGCAAGGTGAAGAGAGCAGAATGTCTAGGATGGTGTCTCTGCTCTGACAAGAAGGGGAGCTACATAAAACTGGCCACATTGCTTAACCCCGGGAGCCTCAGTTTCACATCTGCAACGTGGGGGTGATGTCCTCTCTACCTCGTAGAGCTATGGTAAGGACACCCTTCCTATAACCTGAAGCACTACAGAGACATGTGGTTATTCTCCTACTTGCCTTCCACATTAAGCATGCCTCTGTGTGTCAGGCATGGTACTAAGTACTGGCCATACAAAGATGAAAAGGAGATGGCTCCGCCCTCAAGACTCTCACCTTCTCTACTAACCCGAGACTCAGATTGTATGAAAAGGAAACATTCATCTTAACAATGAGGAGAGAAAGCCCACTTCTCCCCTGGCCCTTGTTGCACCAACATGCAAAAGGTGTTATGGATTCTTTGGATGGAAGAGTATTCTTCCAGATAAATAAATTCTTTTGGCTTTTGATCCCCTACATTCGAGGCAGCTAATCTTACCCATGAAGGGAAGAAATAAAATTCTAGATGAATATGACCCCCAAAACAAACAGATAAATAGAGGCAGTAAACCACTGGACATTACAAAAAATACTCCAGTAATAAGGCAAATCACCTTTCTCTCTAACTCCTTTGAGCAATCTAGGTATATCTAGTCCAGAGGATCTTAACGCAGGAAGGAGAACTATGCACAAGGCAGAGTGTTTGCCCAAGGGCCCAGGCTGGGTGAAGATGGGAATATAGGGGACACCCTCCCCTGGTTCTACCCACAAGGCCACATACAGAATCACTTGTCCTGGTACAGGCAAAGCCCCACAACATTCCATTTCTAAGTACTATATGGCAAATTCAACTTCGTTCCTTTCTAGGATTCCAAAGGATTTGGGGAAAGATTTTGCCCAAGGTTTGATGGGATTTGAACTGGATTTTCTCAAAAGCCTTTATACCTTATGTCAGTGCTTAACTCTGATGGAAGCCTTGCTAAAGATGATCGAATAAATGAGGTACAATACCAGCTTTTTAGCAGCATGTGTCTAAAATAGCCCCAACAATAGTATGGAAAGACCTCACAGGAAGAAAAAGAAAGACCAGAACTTTGACACAGTACGAGGAACAACATCTCCAGAATTTAGCAAAGCTTATTTATTAGGCAATATTATAAGCCCTTCAATTGCCTCCCAACCCCATTAAAATGGTCTTCCAAGGGCCGTCTGTCCCCAGCTCAGAATCATACTCAGGGAAGGTGTTGGGTGAGCTCAGAGAGAAAAATTAATCACGCCATCATGAATAAGGGAAATATTTGGGGGCATAAAATCACATGGAACAGCGAGTGTAATGCTCTTTGTTTAAATACCAGCACCTGCACTACTGCCTACCCAGAGTCTATACTACTACCTAAGCCATTGATGGCACTTCAAGAACAATAGTTACTGCAAAGAAGGGAAGAAAGAATGGAACACACATTGGATTTGTCCTAGGGAATTGCCTTCATGAAAACAGCATTGGTGCCTGTCACCCAGTATCCTCACCTGCCATTTGCAAAGGGGGCTAGAAATGTGACCTCTTAGCCTCCAATGTGAGTCTGGGAGGAGGGAAGGCATGGCAGCCTCTACCAACATGAGTCTGGGAGGAGGGAAGGCAATGACAGAAGCTGACTTGTGGACATGACTTGCAGTGATGTCCAGGAAAGGGGAAAAAACCATCTGCTTCCCATGGAAGACCTGTGTTGTGAGGAGGCTGGGGAAGCTGGATCACCCCTGAGCCGTTTCTTCTTTTGGTAAGGGTCTGTCTGAGGGACCGCTTGGCATTTCTGCTCTATTTTCCATCAGGCTTGACACCACTGGTCTCACACTGCTTCATTCAGTTGCCACAGAGGTTTATAGCCTGTTTCAGTTTGCTGAGACAAAGCGACGACCAGCCCCATAGCCGTGCAGCCTGGTGAGACCGTCTCATTTTCTATTTCGAGGCAGAATGCCCATACTCCAGGGCATAATTTAGGTTTTGCCGCCAAGATGGATTCCACAATTGAATTCTGAAATTCTGCGCCTGTATGTGTCTGTGAATTAATGTCTGCCCCACCCCTCCCGAACCCCCTTTCAGTTATTTTTGGGATTAAGTACAACAGAAAAACTATAACAAATGGTCTGTCTGACTATCTCATAATTCTCTTTGGGGTGTCTGCCTTCCAATTCACAGGGGAGAATGGCTGAACGAGGCCTTGGAGATAGATTCAAATAGCCTCTCAGTCTGCAGAAAACAGTGCCGGCTTATGTGTGGCGAGCCTAGTGCTTCGACAACTAATACTATACAGATATTAGATATTATATAACACCACATATAATATATAATACACTCTATTCAGATATAGGAAAATATATAACATGACATAAACATATGTCCACATTCATAAGTGAACACACAACAAAACACCAAAGCATGCACACACATGTGTATCCACACATGAACATATATGTTCACGTATATGTGTATGTGTATGTTCATAAAGTCTTACAAAAGGAGGCCTCTTTCTTACTGCCTTAAATTAGTGACTTACATTAACCTCTCTGGGCCCCAATTTCCTTATCTGGAAAATGAAGGGACTGAATTAGAAAGCCTTGGAAATTCTTTCAGGCTCTACGTCAAGATCAGGTCTCCCAATGGTTCTCCTTTCCTCCTTGTGACACAGGCTGACAGATTCAAGGAATGATAACAATGACAGCTAATATTTACATACATCATCAAGGGTCACAAAGTCCTTTACTCAGATTCCCTGTTTGATAAATGCCCCATCTTTAGACTTTAGAGAACATGACCGTACAAAACAAGTGTAAGACATAGTCCCTGCCCTCAAGGGAATTACAATCGAGTCAGGGAACAAGACAAACATGAATCCCCAGACATCCCAGGATTTCAGGGTAGCACAGTACAACAGAAAGAGCTTTGGGTTTGCAGTAAGAGGACCTGAGTTCAGATCTCACCCTGGCTATTTGTTGTCAGTGTGACTTTAGGCAAGCCCCTTCACATGTTTGGGACTCAGCTTCCTTGTCTGTAAAAGGTGGGAATTGGAATAAAAGGTCTTTAAGGTTCCTTCTGGGGCAGCTAAGGGGCACCATAGAGTGCCGGGCCTGGGGTCAGGAAGACTCATCTTTGTAAGTTCTGATCTGGCTTCAGACACTTATTAGCTGGGTGACCTTGGGCGGTCATTTAACCCTGTTTTCCTCAGTTTCCTCATCTGTAAAATTAGCTGGAGAAGGAAATGGCAAACCACTGCAGTATCTGCCAAGACAACCCCAAATGGGGTCATGAAGAATGAGACTTGACTGAACAAAAGACCATACAACAACAAGGGGCCCCTTCTGACTCCAAATTTTGGATCCTATGACTTGATGGAAGTTGGCCTATAATTAAATTGTGCAGCATAGATTCTTGGAAAAAAATCACATCTATTTTATTTTCAGTTCTGTCTTTTTTCCCTTCCACCTTTTTCCCATTGAAGAACCAGGAAAGACAAAGTTCATTACCAACATATACACTGCTTGTATCCATTGTTGGGTCTACAAGTACAGTGCATGAAATCCCCAAGGTATCTTAGAGAACATTTCACCCAACACCCTAACTTTACATCAAGAAACTGAGATGCTGTGAAGTGAAGAGATTGGCAGGTTTATGGACCCAAGGTCTTTTGATTCTTAGGGCTCATCATCATGTCTCCACTTCTGTGTTTCCTCCAGAACCTCACACCTATTAGATGCATGATCACGGCTTATTGATCTACAGAGCGCTTGGGAGACACTAGGGAGCCACAGATGGATTAGAGCAAGAAAGTAATGACGAAAGGTCTCCCTTTCCCCCTGCCTTTTATTTTATTTTTATTTCCCTCCACCCCTACCTTTTAAAAGAAGAATGACCAGCTCAAGGGACATAAGTTGGATGAGAGTGAGGAGAGATTAGTAGCTGGGAATGGGAAACGAGTTAGCTGCCAGAATCTAGGCATATAATGTTAAGGGCATGCCTGATTTTAGGGTGGCTAGAACAGTAAGGATAAATGGATGAAAAATCACTAAGAGAGCATTTAGGATCTGGGGATTCATTGGATATGGATCTAAGGAGAGGGAAGGGTCAGAGAGGATTCCCAGGAACCTGGCTGACTTGTAGGAATTCTGTGCCTAATTCTATAGTGATTCCCTTTGAATTGGGAGGATCTTTCAACAAAAAAGTTGCTAACTCAGTTAAAATCTCTCTTATTATTTATCACTGAATCAGTCCTTTGGGAAGCTTTTTACAGCACTTAGTACAGTGCCTGGAACAAATTTCTTGCACACTTACTTTGACTTGATAGCTTCTGCTTTTGAAAAATCTGCTCAGACCAACCTATGTGTTGTTCAAAGGAACAAGCCTTTCCCCAGTCCAAGCTTGTTAATACTTTTACACAAGATACAACAGATTTTAAGCTAGTTATGTGAAGTTTCCCATGAAGGGAGAATTTACGGAAAGGGGGAAGAATGGTGATTCCTAAGTCAGGGGAGCATAAAGTCTATGCAAAGGCAACCTCCTGTTTTTCATCTAAAAATCTCAAGGAAGATAAGAATCTGTCCCTGTTCATCACCTTCCTCAGGGGAGCAACTGTGGTGAGCACTAGGTCCCGGGACCAGAGAATCAATAGGAAAACAAACCACAGAAAGATTAAGCGCTCTGGGGTGTTTCCATGGAATTCAATCCGTAGTTTGTTTCCAGTTAATGATTTGTTTAGAACAACCATCTCCCTTAGGGTTTTCCTAAGGCCAGGCCCATAACTTACAGATGTAAGTCCTTAGACATCGTCCTTAGACCCAGGTTCAAAACCTATACCAGGCACTTATTAGCTGTGTGGTCATTAAACCTCTCTGATCTTGGTTTGCTAACTTGTAAAGTGGGGAAAGGAGACTTACACTAACGACCTTATAGGGTAGTTGTGAGGATAATGTAAGTATTATTATTGACCTATAATAGCAATGTTGTTAGTGATATCACTGAGGGGATCAGAATCCTTTCAGTCTAGATGTGGACTCATCCTTCTTAAGTGTCTAATACCTGTTCAACATGGGAAATATAAACACCAAAACAAAACAAAACAAGCAACAGAGCAGACATTTTTCTGGAGGCTACAACACATAAGATAAATAGGTAAATCCGAGATCATCTGGGGTGAACAGAAGAAATAATTAGGTGAAGGAGTGAATGCACCTCAGACTTCAGGGCCAGGCTAGTGAAGGCATAGAGATGGCCTGTTGACATCAGGGAATAGCCAACAAACTGTTTTGGGTGGAATGCAGAGTGTTGGGTGAAGGGTAGTAATGTGAACTCAGCCTGGAAGGTAGTTTAGGATCAGTTTCTGAAGGGCTTTGAATGCCAAGTAGAGGAGGGCAGAACCAAAAGCAATGGGTAGAAAGTACAAAGGCATCAGAGAAAATACAAGTAGAGAAGATACAAGGAGAGAAATTAACATAAAGACCAACAGATAAAGCTCTGACTGATGAATCAAAGCAATATTGCTACACACTTAACATATACCACTGGATCAAGAGAGTCTTTACATCTGAGCAGTCAGGGGTCTGAACATAGGGCTATTCAGAGCCTCATCCAGGGAATCACAAGGTCCTTCTCATAAAGTAAACCTCCAAATTAAAATGCCAACCTCCTAGAATATATAACAAAGACTCAGTCCCTGATTGGCTGAGTGCTGGGGAGCTTGAAAATCCTTGGATGCCAGCACCTAATTGGAAATTCCCTATAGCCCAGAGCCTGATTAGCTCTATGTACCTATTAATGGGCAGGGAAGATCTTCAAATTCCCTTAACATTACAGTCAGCCAAGTAGAATTTATTAAATGCCTGCTATGTGCTAGTACTGTGCTAAGCAAAGAAAAGCAGAAATCCTTTCCCTCAAGAAGACAGTGCACAAACAATTGTGTAAAAACAAGATATATGTATCCCATGGGATAAATTAGAGATTGTCCTAGAGGGGAGGTAATAGCATTGGGGGGACAGGGAAACATTTCTTGCAGAAGATGAGATTTTGACCGGGACTTGAAGGAAGCCAGGGAGAAAGCCCAGTGAAAATGTATAATCTGGAGGAAACAGAGACCCAGGGACATCAAAATGATTTTTCTAAAAGTTCACACCTGGTAAGAGACAAAATCTGTATCTGAAGCCACCCTAAGACCCAGTCCTTTCTATTATACTAACATGGAACCTTCTCTGCTGCCCAGTTTTGGATGTGTACAGACCAGGCCCCTCCCAGACTTCTAGCCTGGCACCTCTGCTGGTCTGTGAGGTCTACCCAACCTCTGAACCTTGGCTCATTTCTCCCAGTCTTGGTTCCATTGGCTTTGCTGGGACCCATGCCCTTGGCATGACATTACACTCCTGCCTGCCCTTCCTGTGCTGGTCAGTGTCTCCAAGCCACCCAAGGGCCAGAGTGGTGCTATCCTTCACAATGAAGAGAACACGGGGAGGTCTCAGGGACATAAGGCAGGGCCTTGTGGTTACTCTGGTTTACTGTTAATATTTAAAGCACATGAGCTTTTATAAAATCCTACTCGGAGGCATCTTCATAACAGAAAAGGGACAGACCCTGGGTTCTCAAAGTCTATGCCAGAGTTACTTTCCTGAGGACCTACTAAGCTGCTTGAGGTTCTTCTGGGTATCCTCAGCTCTTAGCGTGATGCCATGCACACTGTAAGGGCTTCACAGATGCTTGTTGATTGACTATTAGACTGCATGTCATAGGTTAAGAAATCTACAACTGGAGGGTGTGTCAGAGGCCATCTAATCTGACCCTTCATTTTTTCCTCTCATTTCAGAAATGATCAAATTGAAGAGACCAAGGAGATTATGTGACTTGTGCAAGGTCACACAGATAGTAAATGTCAGAGGCAGCATTTGAACCCGGATCTTCTGATGTCAAAATGTTTCCACTCTATCACACTACTCCTATCTATCTGGCACATAGTAGGTGCTTAATAAATGTTGCTTCCATCAGCTTTGCTAGGATTGGGAAAGTCCGTGACCAGAGGGTTGGCCACCAGGGGATCAATTTTTTCAGCCATAACAACTGAATTTCTGAGGGTGTGCAGAGGTTGTGATCAGTCCCATTAGAGGACCTCTCCATACCTGGACCAGCTTTCTGGACTCCTCTTCCTCTACTGCTCCTGTTGTGCCCTAAGACCTTCTCTCCAGATTGCTCACTCCCTTCAAGGGCTGCCATTTTAGGAAGGATGCGAGCCATGTTTCAGCTCATTTGTACCTTGACTTTTTCTCCTTCTCTTGGAAGCACTGACTTTCCTCACCTCCACCCTGAATCCCATTCCAGTTTCCCTGTATGTGCTTTCTTCTCTTATTAGATTGCAAGCACCCTAAGGAGGGGGACCATTTTACTAGTTTATATTTGCATTCCCAGTTCTTAGCACAGTGTCTGGCACCTAGGGAGCACTTAATGGAGATATCACCTACTTATCATCTATCTATCTGTCCGTCCGTCCGTCTATCTATCTATCTATCTATCTATCTATCTATCTATCTATCTATCTATCTATCTACACAGGTAGATAGATAGATAGATAGACAGACAGACAGATAGACAGATAGACAGATACATACATACATACATACACAGGTAGATAGATAGATAGATAGACAGACAGACAGATAGATAGATACATACATACATACACAGGTAGATAGATAGATAGATAGACAGATAGATAGATAGATACATACATACATACATACATATATACATACACAGGTAGATAGATAGACAGACAGACAGATAGACAGATAGATAGATAGATACATACATACATACACAGGTAGATAGATAGATAGATAGATATCTACCTGTGTATGTATGTATGTATGTATCTATCTGTCTATCTGTCTGTCTATCTATCTACCTGTATATGTATATATGTATGTATGTATGTATGTATGTATCTAT
>CM053597.1:32106189-32146861 GCA_028646575.1 Pseudocheirus occidentalis | reverse complement strand
GACAGATAGATAGATAGATACATACATACATACACAGGTAGATAGATAGATAGATAGATATCTACCTGTGTATGTATGTATGTATGTATCTATCTGTCTATCTGTCTGTCTATCTATCTACCTGTATATGTATATATGTATGTATGTATGTATGTATGTATCTATCTATCTGTCTGTCTGTCTGTCTGTCTATCTATCTATCTATCTATCTATCTATCTATCTATCTATCTATCTAATCTACCTGTGTATGTATGTATGTATGTATGTGTCTATCTGTCTGTTTATCTATCTATCTATCTACCTGTGTATGTATGTATGTATATATCTGTCTATCTGTCTGTCTATCTATCTATCTATCTATCTATCTATCTATCTATCTATCTATCTACCTGTGTATGTATGTATTTATGTATCTATCTATCTGTCTGTCTGTCTATCTATCTATCTATCTGCCTGTGTATGTATGTATGTATGTATCTGTCTGTCTGTCTACCTATCTATCTGTCTATCCATCCATCTATCTATCTACCTGTGTATGTATGTATGTATGTATATATGTATGTATGTATGTATGATCTATCTGTCTATGTCTGTCTGTCCATCTATTTTTATTGATCTCTCTTCTATTTACATCTTATCTGTATATATATTATCTCTATATCTGTCTATGATTATTCACCTATATTTATCCATTTATATCTACTTGTCTATTTATATCTATCTGCCCACCTACCTACCTGTCTACCCAGTAATCTATATCATTCATTTATCTACCTATTGATCTCTCTCTCTCCCTGTCTCCTTCTCCTTTTTCCTCCCTCCCTCCCTCCCTTTCTCTCTTTCTCTCTTCTCTCCCTCCCTCTTTCCTACCTGCCTCCATCTCTCTCTGTCTCTCTCTACTTACCTACTTGCTACCTCTGTCTGTTCTCCTTCCCCAATAACCAATATCTGTCTCTCTATCTCACATCTGTAAATCATTTATCTACGTACCTACAGTTTGAACTTACAGATACCTGAAGAACTAAAGTTAGGCAAATATAAATAAAACGAAGCAGAGAGAGTAGGCATTCCCCCAGTGCAGAGGGGAGATCTGAATGGTGCCTAAGCTTCTTTTACCAAGGAAAATCACACCCGGCCCTCCAGGCCTCCCATAGTCCAGTTCTTTCTCCCTCTTTGGACAGAAATTCTCTTACATAGCAATTAATGAGTTAGGGAATTTTAAAAAAAGGCAGAGGCGGTATATTTTCTTTGGAAAAGAGAGGGGGACAGGTTTTCGAGGAATAATCATCTAACCCCTTCCTATTAGCACATTAACAGGACAAAATGTATTTGATTAGTGAGTTTATTATAGTTTGGGCCCTGAAGTAATGGAGATGCCAGGTTAGAGACACATCATTTTGAGGAGCCCGGCCAGCTGGTGAGTCTCTGTCTCTCCCTCTGGAAACAAAAGGGAAGAAGCCAGTGGGAGTGACAGTCTGGCTGGGGAGGCAGGTGGAGGTACCTGGAACGGGCTCTAAAAGGGAAAGAGGAGGCTAGTAGGACTGTAGGATCACCCATTCAGAGCTGGAAGGGACTTCAGAGGTCAACAAACTCTAACTCCCTTTTTTTTACAGATAGAGAAACTTAGAGTCACAGAGATGAAGTGAATTACCCAAGGTCACAGAGGTACGTAACCATTCGAGTTGGCATTCAAACTTGGATCTTCTGATTCTAAATCCGCCAGTCTCATAAACACTCCCCAACTTCACCATCTCCATTTTAAATTTTTTGTCATCTGCAAAGCCCTACCTAACCTCTGTAGGCATCACTCCTCTGGAATGAAGAACCTTTGAGGGTGCAGATCACTCTATCATCTTTGGTCCCCAGCTCCCAGCATGGGTGGGAGGGAAGAAAACAAAAAGAAATTTATATGATAATTTTCTTGTATATTTGAAAGAAAGAGCAAGTTTTGCACAGTAGATTTGCATTTTCATGTGCAATCATCTTTTCAAAATTGCAGTATGTTATGGAAATGCTTGTTTTATTCCATAAATTAAAAATACAATTTAAAAATGTTTATTATTTGCTGACTCACATATCAATAAGGCACCAGAGAAGGCAGTAATGGGGAGAGTCCAAAGGGCTCAGGTTTGGGAATCAGGAGACCTTGATTTCTGTCCTAATTCCATCATTAACTTACTGACTGTGTGACATTGGGCAAGTCTCTTGACTCTTAACTGTGCTGCAGTTTGCTGATAAGTAAAACCAGAGTTTTGAATTAGGTTATTTCTAGCTTCTGATTCAACTCAAGATGCACTGATTAAGTGCCTACTAGGTACCTGATTGTACAAACCTGTGAGAGACAACCTCCTACTAAGAGCTAACATTTAGACAGTGATTTAAGGTTTGTAAAGTGCTTTACTTTGCCTCTGACTCTTGCTGAGCAAGCAGCTCTCCAAAGCTGATTTATCAGACAAAGCATGTGAAGGGCAGCTGGGGGTGCAGCCTGGAGGTAAGAAGACTCATCTTTTTGAGTCCAAATCTAGCCTCAGACACTTTCTAGATGTGTGACCTGGGCAAGTCACTTAACCCTGTTGGCCTCAGTTTCCTCATCTGTAAAAATGAGTTGGAGAAGAAAATGGCAAACCACTCCAGTATCTCTTCAAAGGAAATCCAAATGGGGTTATGAAGTATAGGACACAACTTAAAAATGGCTGAAGAACAGCATAGCGTGTGAAAAACCCAAGAAAAAAAAGGCATCTGATCTTTCCTCTCCTTTAACTTTCCCTTTAACCCCACGGGGGTGAGCCACGTGCCTCCTTCTTTAAGGAAGTTATTTACCCAGCAGACCCAACGGGACGAGGCCTCCAGCAATATATCCCTGGTTCCAAATTCTGCCTCAGGGGCAGCTTCCTAAGCTATTAAAAGCAATAACCTTCTAAGGGAGGAGATCCCTTTGGGCTACTAGCAGCTTTCCTGTCTTGAATATTTATTATGAAAGACTGTCAGGAAACACACAGATCAGCCTGGAAAATGCCAAGTCAATAGAGGTGAGTCACTGTGGCTGTTGGGCAACTGACCCGGTCCTGTAGAAGGAAGGGTAGCTGCCTCAGCCCACTGGTGTGGAACTGGAAGGGCCAAAGTCTTTTTTTCCATTAGGCATTTTCTGGGTTCAAGGTCACTGAATAACTAGGTCAAGGGGCAGGAAGAGCAGAGGGGGGAAAAGACCAGGGGCCCATAGAAAGAAAACTGATCTAAAATGAGGACCTGGATTCAAATCTTGATTTTGCTACTTAGTTGTGTGGCTTAGGAAAAACTGCTTCCCCTCTCTGGACCTTAGTGATCCCAACTGAAAAATGAAGGGGCTCAACTATAAGACCATCTCTAAGGTCCCTGATACTTTTAGAGCCTCTAACCCTGCAGAGGGATTTTACAAGAGTCACAAACACATTTCAGAGGGAAAAAAGACCTTGGACATATCTTCTTTTCAGCCTATACCATAATGGTGCCTCTGGACCAGTGATAAGGCACACAAAATGCAAGTACATTATGGACACATTGATCTCAACAGGCTTGTAATTTTCAAGTACATTAACCTGTTATAACCAAACTGTTCTAACTTTCAAATTCACTGGGTGAGGGTACTTTCTCCATCAACACAACTCACTCATTAATTCAATTTATTCAACAAGTTTTTATTAAGACACATACTATGTATCATATATTATGCTAGGTAATGGGGATATGAAGACCAAAAAGAAACTGTCCTTGCCCTCAGGAAGCTTACATTCATAGAAGCACAAAGAAAAGGTCTTTCTCCTTCCCAATGGCACCAGTGACTCAGAAAAACACAATCTGACAGTTGGAAGGGGACTAGAACAACCTATATGCAAAAGGAATCCCCACCATTACATATTTGGCAAGGAAAGTCCACCTTTGCTGGAAAACCTCCAAGGAGGGAAAACCCATCACCTCTCCTAGAAACTCAACTCTTTTCTAGCTGTGAATTCTAATTGGTGTAATAGCCATCTATAATTGTGAGGAAGTTTTTCTTGACATCTGCTAACTTCTGGTAACTTCCTCCCTTCATTGCTGGTTCTGCCCTCTGGGATCAAACAGAACAAATCTATCTCCCCTCCACAATATAGCCCTGCACGGGCCTTGAAGACAGCTCTCATGTCCTACCCCCATCTCCCTTTATTCCAGGCTAAACATGTCCAGTTCTTTTAACCAATTTTCAATTCTCATAGAATGGACTCAGGGCCATTCATCATCTTGCCTCTCCTCTACTAGACATTCCCCAGGTTGTCAATGCCCTTAAACTATAGTACCCAGAACTGAAGACTGTACTTCAGATGAAGTCTGAAGAAAGTCAAGTACAGGGAGACCATAGCCTCCCTAATTCCCATAAGATCTGCCCCTTTTAATGAAATCTAAGATTGCATTAGCTTTTGCGGCTGCCATCATACTGCTGACTCATGGAGTCCACTGAAACATGATTTTCAGAATAATTGCTTTCTATCCTCCCCGTCATATTTGTGAAGTTGATTTTTTTTGGTACCCAAAAAAGTGATCCTTATCAAAGTTCATCTTATTTGATTTATCCCTTGTTCTAGCCTGTCAGGATCCTCTTGGATCCTGCCTTGCTCATCCTGTTTTCCTGGTAGGTACTGTTCCTTCTATGCCTTTACCCCCATTAGACTATAAGCTTCTTAAGGGCAAGGGCTGTCTTTTGCCTCCTTTTGTATCCTAAGCACAGTGTCTGGCACATATTAGGTGCTCAATAAATGTTTATTGATTGGTTGATTATCCAAGTCATTTACAAAAATAAGAAACAGGCTAAGCCCAAATGCTTGGAATCCTGGAGCCCTGAGGTACACACACACAGACACAGAACCATTAAGATGGAACCCCTCTGTCCCTCCCTCCCCCCATTTTATTCTTTTCAGTTCTCCTCCCAGCCTTTCATGCTGGGCTTTAGCATTCCCAACACTATTTCTATAGGGCCAGCCTACCCTCTTATTATAATCATATTCTCTTATATGGTCAGGTTTTAATCTTCGGTATGTTTATTTTCAAACACATAGTTGCTTCATGAGTTCACTGTGGGGCGGCTAGGTGGCACAGTGAGTAGAGCACCGGCCCTAGAGTCAGGAGGACCTGAGTTTAAATCCGGCCTCAGACACTTAACACACACACACACACACACACACACACACACACACAAACCTAGCCGTGTGACCTTGGGCAAGTCACTTAACCCCAATTGCCCTCCAAAAAAAAAGCAAAAAAAAATCTGAACTCTTCAGATGATTCTCATTTTTCAGCCTAACTGGAATTGACTCTACAGCAGCAAAACAAGCAGCCAGGTACAATTCTGCACTATTCTTAGACGTTGAGCTGATTCTTCTCATAACACATGGTTGGAATGCTCTCCCTTCTCAGCTCCCTGTCCTGGCTTCCCAAGTCTCAGCTAAAATCCCACCTTCTGCAATAAGCCTTTCCTATCCTCCTTATTTCTAGTGCCTTCCCTCTCCTGATTATTTCCTATTTACTCTGTCTGTAGCTGGTTTGTACATTGTTGTCTGCACATTGTGCCCCCCATTAGAATGTGATGACAGGGATTGTCTTTTGCCTTTTTTTTTGTATTCCTAGCATAGTGTCTAGAACATTGTAAGTACTTAATATTTTTTTAATGACTGCTTCATTCTGAGATCAGTAAATTGACCTGGTCTGTTTGTAAAGTCAATAACAGAAAAAAGTTCTGCTTTACTTTTAAGACAAGATATAAAACAAAACAAAACAAAACAAAAAACCCAACAAACTTCAAAGACAACAAGTTGCTTTTTTGTCAGGATGTTAAAGCTTGCTTTATGCTAAGTTCAAGGGAATTCTTCCTTTTGACAACCCCCTCCCTATTTACAGTGTTTTTTTTTAATAAGGCTTCTTCTGAGCTGGACCCTAAATATTGGGAGCAAGTTTTTCTCCTCTGTCACATTCCAGCTTTAATTATTGTCTCTCCTACCCCCCCCTCAGAAAATGGTGACATCAAAATCTATGGGCATAGAGTGCAAGTCAAAGGTGATTTTATTAGTAAAGAAGAAGGGGGGATGGAGGGAGAGGGAGAGAGAGACAGACAGAGAGACAGACAGAGACAGAGAGACAGTGACAGAGCGACAGAGAGACAGAGACAGAGACAGAGAGACAGAGACAGACAGAGACAGACAGAGAGAGAAGGAGGGAGGGATGGAGAGAGAGAGGGGGAGGGAGGGAGAGAGGGAGGAAGAAAGAGTAGGAAAACTCTAGATATTGGAGTGAGATAGCATCAGGGCAGCTAGGTGGCATAGATAGAACACTAGGCTTGGAATCAGGAAGACATCTTTCTAAGTAAAAATCCAGTGTTAGACACTTACCAGTTGTGTGACGTTGGGTAAGTCACTTAACCCTGTTTGTCTCCCTTCCTCATTTGTAAAATGAGCTAGAGAAGGAAATGACAAATCACTCCAGTATCTCTGCCAAGAAAACCCCCAATGGGTTCATAAAGGGTAGGATTCAACTAAACAACAACAACAAAAGAATGGGGTCCCAGGAAGAAGCATTTTTCTTACTTGGGAGGAGTGGGTATGTGTGGTGTGTATATTCCAGCAGGACCTTCCATGGGCTATGCTCAGTGGGTTGGGCATGAGGTTTCCTGAAAAATGCCCCAGTTAGGGAACTGTAGGGGGAAGGACAGGAGAGCTGCCTAGGTTTCATCCTCCCACCCCCCTCACAGCTTAAGGATGAAGAAGTAGATTTCAAAGGACTGAGGGAGGCTCTCAGGTGCCTGAGAGTTAGCAATGACTTAACATTAAAGTCAAAGCCTTGCAGGAAGCCAGGAAGGAAAGAAGAGGGAACTACTTACTCATAACAACAAGAAATACAAATATGTATGTAGCCCTGATACGTTTGCTTTCAGTTTTACAGAATAAATATGCAGGAGAACCTCACAGATCTGTACAGATCACAACCTCTCCATAAGTTAAAGAGCAAGTCTCAAAGAGCAGCCTAAAGCTCAAGAAGTTAAGTGACTTGTCCAGGGTCACACAGTAATAAGGGTGAGAGGTGAGATTTGAACCTAGGTTTTTCTGACTCCAAATCCAGCACCATATTCGTGATGTAACATTGACAATCAGGCAGACGTACATGATTTTAATATAGGAGACCTTCTTAAGAGCCCTAAGTAGTATTTATAGGACAGTCAGCAGCTGTGTGACCCTGGGCGAGTCACTCAACCTTTTTTCACATCAGTTCCCTCCCTTATCTGTAAAAAGAAGATAAGAGAACCTGCCTCCCAGGCTTGTGGGCATCAAATGAGACAATTCGTAGAGCACTATACTAATGCTAGCTATCAGCAGCAGCAGCATCATCATTATTAAGGATAGAAGCTTTTCTTCATATCTCATTGATCTGCTTATCTTAGAAAGTTTGAAACCAGCGAGGTACATACTCCAAGCCTCCACAGTACAATGATGAGACATGTATAATCTATTATTTCCTCTCGTATCTGCCCACAACACTCACACAGACAAAAGCTGAGATAGATTAACTTCTAGAATGCTTTTGGATCCTTCTGACTAGTATTCCTAGGAGATCATCTAGTTCAGAAGGTTTTAACATTTTTTGGGGGGTCATGGACCCCTCTAGCAGAGTCTGGTGATGCCAGTGGGCCCCTTCTCAGAATAATATCTTTAATGCATACAATAAAATACATGGGATTACAAAGAAAACCAATTACTTTATATGAAATATAGTCATCAAAATATAAAAAAACCAGATTCACAGAGTTTAGGCTAAGAAGTTTTGATCTAGTTTAACCTCCTTATTTTATTTTATTTTTTGTTATAAATCCAAAGTGGACTAAATTTAATCACTTTTCAGTGTGTACTTTAAATGAGCCAATACTGAGGAAATTAAAACCACATCTTGTTTTTTAAGCAAAGGTAAACACATCATGGGTTGTGTGATTTGTTGCATGCAAACAATCAAAGCAACATTGGCTTAGAAGATCAAGTCATCTGTAGAATTTTATGAAGGATGACGGATGATTATGAGCAGCACAGTCTCATAAAGCAGAGAGAAGCAGCGGAGGGTAAAACTAGTTTAAAGAAATATTGGAAGAGATGAGGCTAAGCAAAGTTATCTCAAGGGCATCTGAGGATGAAAATGGAAGGACAACAAATAATAGAGGAAAAATGGAAAAGATCTGGAAAGGTTACGAGAATGGCTGTTTTCACCATCAAGTCTAGCAGAATTGCTGTACTTGGACCCTAACCTCACAGCTCCAAGTGTGCTTGGAGGGGTGGTAGAAAGGACACTAAGAAGCACAAAGATGGGAAAAGCACCTAGAAAAGGTCAAATATAGATAGAGAAGACACAAGGCTGAGGAAGCCGAGGAATCAATATGTAAGATAAGTCAAGGATGGAAAGATACCAAAGTCATGAACAAAATCTTGGACCATTTCATTTCCTCCTAAAGTAACTGAGAAAACATTAACTGCTGACCAGTGAGACTACCCTCTCACGTATACAAAATCTGTACGGGCATCATCTATCCATGAATCAGGAGGGCATCCTTGATGAGACCATTGGTAAGGAGCAAGTAGGCTTTTGCGGATTGTAATCAAGAGTGGATCGCATTTTTACTACTTTGTGACTGGCTGAAAGATGTAGATGATATGCAATCTAATTATGTCTGATAATGAAAAAGCATTTGATCGAGTAGAACAAAATGACACCATAAAGGCTCATCCCATTCTTTCATCAAAATCATTCACGATTCCTTCAATGAATGAATGAAAAAGCATTTATTAAGCTCTTACTATGCTTTAGGCAAAGACAGTAAGACAGTCTCCATCATCAAATTGTTTAAGTTCAAATAGGGGAGAACAATATGCAAAGGGCAGCTAGATTTGGAAAGGGGGGATGGGGAGTAGAGGAAAGGGTATAAGGTGGCATGGCTTGTTCTCAAATGGCTAAGAACTGGTGTGTAGCCTGCTTCTGGGAAAGAGAAGGTAAAAAGTCACTCATCAGAGCTCAAGGTCCCAGGGGGAGAATCCAAGTTCTAGTGGGAAGAAAAGAGTTCTATATTGAAGTTTGCTCTGCAAAGCATTACAAATGAGCATCCTATAGAAAGCAATGGAAAAACACATGGTAGATAAAAATAGGATGCATCATACAACTCACAAGGAATGTGGAAGAAGAGTAGGAGGAGAATGTGTCCTCAAATGTGAGATAGGATGAAAACTTGCTAGTCATTGGGCAAAGATGAGGGATGTCAGGTGGAGAGCCAGGATGCTTTATTGATACCACTGGGAAAAACTGAGGAAGGTCTCCAGCAACTGGGAAGACACAGATGAACTGCAGTCTTCACTAGAGAGATCACCCAAATTGATATAACAGATCTATGAGTATTTGTGAGCAAATAAGTCAATATTTAAGCATGATGTAGCAAAACATACTGGATTAGCTCTGAGAGTACCTACCTCAGTGACATATTCTTTATTTCTCCAATTTCTTTGTAAAAATAACTCTAACTTCATAAACAAAGAAGTCGCACATCAAAACCCTGTATGGTACAATTGTAGTTAATGCTGCATGCAACAATCACAGATGCCTGTTTCAAAGTTTCAAGTAAAAAAAAATCCAGGGAGGGAATAAAATCAGAATGAAATCAATCTTCTCTCAGATGTTCTTTCTGCTGAACTCATATGACATTGACAAATAGTGATGGAAAGGGGGGAAGAGTCTGCAGCTGAATTTTAACTCTCTTATTTCACATATGAGAAAACTAAGACTGGGGGTAGTGGTGGTGGGGAGAGTTGGCTCAAGTCATACAATGGCAGAGTTGAAACTACAAACCCAGGTCTAATGACCGAGTTCAATGCCCTTGAGTGCTCAAACTATGCATGTTTCATGAGAGTTCATGAGAAATTCTTCTTGACCTTTTATCATCTCTGTGACTGACAGAATTTAGTACCAATGACAGACGACGGGAAAACTGGGCCCTGACATTTTGAAGCATAGATAGGATGGTCAGCAGGAGCTGCAGCCAAGGCAGGCGTGGTCAAAAATGGGAACATAAAGAGGGAAGGTTGTAGAATACTGTTATGGTAGAAGAAGCAACCGTTCTCTTGCCCCATACTGTCTTTGCACTGCTCCTTCAATGGCCATTCCCCTCAGTAGACTATACCTTGTTCCCACATGAGCCATTTACCTCTCCAGCCAACAGTGACCCAAACACAGACTGTAGGGTGACCCTTGTGCCAGAGACTCCCTCCCAACATGAAGGGCACATACCTTGTTGTGGGAATTCTTACAAATTTCTCTGCTTCACCTGAATGTAACATTCTCAGATGGAAAGATCCTTCTTATGTCCAATGACTAACACAGTGCCGGGCACACAGAAAGCATTTGATAAATGCTTGCTGAGTGACTGATTGCTCATCTACCCCCACTCCAGGCGTACCTGGGAACTTCAGTATGTGGTTAATGTGGTTACCAAACACAGAGATGGTTACCAACCCCTCTTAACAAAATTATTCCGGCTCATCTACTTCTGCCCTTTTTTCCTCAGATAACACTTGGGAACTTCAGAATGTGAACCATTTACCCCCAATAGTGGCTAGCTGGGTTTTCCTTATAAGGACTCATTCTCAACACATTTTGAAACATATAGCATATATATATATATATACATATATATATATAAACTTATTTTACACATAATACCTCACGCTCTTGCTCTAGAGATCAAGAAATTTTTTTAAAAATTTGGTACCTATTAAGTTTCAGAATACCCTTGAAAAATGATCTTAACTATAAAGCCACAACATTACATATATAGACAAAACCTTTTTAACAAAACCTTGTTACACGAGCACCGGTTGTTACAGTACTGTAGAGATATTTAAGATATTAAAAAACCAGAAACAACATACCCTAAAGGCTGCAATATATATGTATATATGTACATACACACATGTATGTGTATGTATGCATATGTGTGTATATATGGATATATACATATATTATATATAGACACACAATATGTGTATGTGTGGATATTCATGTATGTATACGTGGATACACACTCACACGCACACATCAGTAACCAAAAGGACACAGTCTGAGCTGAGACATTAAAGAGGCTTCTTTCCTCCCTTTTGCTGGGCACCCAGGGGTGGATTCCATATGGTCTCTTTGACTGACGGTGGTACTTGAGCAGGGCTCCAGCAAAGGGAAGGTTGGAGCTTATGCTGTCGGCTCCTCCCTTTGCACTAAGGTAAGCCTTATGACCTGGGTCCACATGGTTACAGCTAGTTCCTATCACACTCTTTCCTCCAGGCCTCAGCCCATTTTCCTATTATGATTCTCCTCTAGGGATTTTGTGTGGCTTTGTGCTGTTCCCTTTACTCAAACCTCCATCACCCGACCTTAAATGGCTTCCAGGGCCTTGCCAACATTCTTCCTTCCCAGACCACTGCCTTAAAATGCATTTGGAAGGGGCGGAACCAGTTCCTTTTGCTACATATGCTGAAGGAGTCATGGCTATACATGCAAACACATGAGCACACATACTTGTTTGGTCATTTCAGTTATGTGTGACTCTCCATGACCCCCATTGGGGTTTTCTTGGTAGAGATACAGAAGGAGTTTGCCATTTCCTTCTGAGGCAAACAGGGTGAAGTGACTTGCCCAGGGTCATATAGCTGTCTGAGGTCAGATTTGAAGCCATGAAGATGAGTCTCCCTGATTCCAAGTCTGGTGCTCTATCCACTCTGCCATCTAGATGCCCAAAACACACACAAACACATACACGGATTCTTCCTGGTACTCATCAACTCAGGGCTGATTTTTCAACATATGCTCCCAGAGCCTGACTAGCTCCTTGTAGTTACTTTAACTACAATGGGGTAACTGATACCAAGGTGGCCAGTGCGGTCTCTTGAGGTTGATAACTGAACAAAGAGACTAATGCACCTTATTACACATATAATAGACCATTTTTAAAAAATCACATTTACATGGTCATTTCTGAATGATATTCTAAGTCAATGATTATTTTAAGATTAGGAAGAGATTTTGAATTACTCACAATGTCTTTGCCCTTTTGATTTATGGCCTTTATTTTCTTCCTTCTTCTGCTGAAATAATACCACAGGGATGAGATCAGATTTACCTCCTAAATTTGTACTCAGATTTCAACTTCAAACCCCAAACCAAGCCAGACAAAAGCAGTCCATTCTCAGATTTTCTCCCTCATGAAGTCAGGTGGATAATCATAGCCAATTTCAAATAGGTGGACCATGCATAGTCATCTGGTCCCCTGAGACAGAGTTTCAGCTCTGTGTCACTACCTACCTATTTCAGACTGGACATCCTGGAGACATTTCAAACTCAAGATGTCCAAAATGCAACTCCCTTCCCCTCCACAATCTCCATCTCCTCCAACCCCCCTATTTCTGTCTCATCATTCTAACCTCTCCCAACATGATCATCCATTTCCTTCTCCCTCATCTCACACAACTAATCAGTTGCTAAATCTTGAAGTTTCTACCTGCACAATATTGGACCGATTCCTGTTCTCTCCTCACAAAGCTACCACTGCAGCACAAGCCCTCCTCTCCTCTCACTTACATGACTGCAACAGCCCCTAATTAGTCTTTGTACCTTAAACTGGTCACTCATCCCACACACCACTATCAAAGCAATTTTCCTTAATCACAGATCTAACCGTATTACTTCTCTACTCAATACATTTTGGGGGCTTCCTATCAGCCATAGGGTAGAATATGAACTCTTTTTACCTGTTAAAGATCTTTACACTTTGCCCTCCCCCTATCTTTCCATCCTCACTCATTATTCTCTATCCCACCTTCCAACTCCAGTTTTCTCTCTGTTTTCTCCCAGATGAGACTCCATCTCCCATCTCTCTCTGTCCATCAATTGTCCCACATCCCTGCAATACACTCTCTCCCTATCTCTGCCTGGCCCTAAGAAGCTGTAGTATGCACTGTGACCACACTCCAGTAAATCATCTCAGCAGACAAGGTAAAGCAGGTTGAGGGGAACCAACGGTCCTCCAATCTGTTGGTAAGTTAAGGGGGCAGGCGCCAAGTGTGTGAAGACTTCCCTGGCATAACGGGCAGATGGGAACAATTTGTTCCAATGGCCAAGAAGGCAGCTGAAGCAGGCATTGTGGAGTGCTTAAAGCTTGGTCACCAAGGTGCCGCTGCAGTCTAAGCCATTGCAAATCATCTTGATTTCTGACTTGTAACTGGATATCAATGACTCTGGAAGGGAGGATGAGGCTGATGATGCAACTCTGCCTTACTTCAATAAAATTCACATGCAAGTTAAGACATCACCCTATGACGTCTGGTCCTCTTTGAAAATGAAGGGAGAACAACAGAATCCTTCTGTCCCTTTAAGACTCAGCTCAGATAACATCTGCACAAAGCTCTTCCTGATCCTACCAGCTGCAAGTGCCTTCCTTCCCTCCCTCCCAAGCTAACCACTTTGTAAATATTGATATTACTTCATTTATGACTTACTTTACATTTATCCTATTTTGCTACTTATTATGAAATGTGATCTTGCAAAAATAAGATTCCCTCTCTGAATTTTAGTTTCTTTCTCTACAAAATAAAGTAGTTGGATTATATCTGAAGTTCTTATCCTGGGGTGAATGCAATTATATGACTAGATTTCAGAGGATCAATGGACTTGAATAGGAAAACACCTACATCTTTATTTTTACTGACTTTAGCTGAATTGAGCATTTTTTCAATGATTAAGTCGATAGGTTTCACCAGGCTGGCAAAAGGTTCTATGACTCATAAAATAGTTAAGTCCCCCTGGCCTAGATGATTCTAAAGTCTCTTAAAGCTCTAAATATTATGGCTTTAGAGGATACCCAATCCAGCTTCCCATCAAATATCCCATACTATGCCTGAATGGTGATCGTTTAGCATCATCTATTTGAACACTCTTAGTCATGGGGAGATCACTACCACAAAAGGCAAATGATTCTATGGTTGGGTAGCTCTGACCTTTGGAAATCTTGTCCTTATGTTGAGCAAAATTCTAACACCTTAACCACTTAATTGGTCCTTATTTGATCTTCTAAAGCTACACAATATTAAACCTACCCCTTCTGTGTGATAGCCTTTCAAACACTCAAAGAAGGCACCTCATCTTTTCTAAGCTACTCTTCCAGGCTAAATATTTCATATTCTTTCTACTGTTTTTGTGTGTTGCATGGGTTCCAGACTGCTCACTAATTTGACAAGGGTCCTGAGAATGGAAAACCACCTGATTTTGTAAAGAACGCCCTGAATTTGCACCTTGGAACCATATTCTCTGGGAGTGTACATGTTGTTGGGTCATGTCAGTCATGTTTAACTCTTTGTGACCCCATTTTGGGTTTTCTTGGAAGAGATATTGGAGTATTTTGCCCTTTCTTTCTCCAGCTCATTTTACAGAGGAGGAAGCAGGAAAACAGGATCAAGTGACTTGCCCAGGGTCACACAGTGACTTGCCTCAGGTCTGAGGATGGATCTGAACTCACAAAGGTTAGTCTTCCTGACTCAAGACCCAGTGCTCTCACCACTGTGAAACTACCTGTCCTTGGAGTGTGCATGATGCTCATAAAAACGTACTAGATATTTCTAGCGTTGGCCTCATCTCTGCTAGAGCTGTGCCTTTCCCTACTCACATCAAGAGCTATCTGGCCTGGCTGTTTCTCAATATTAAAATGGAGAGCTGAGGTATGCATTTGAATGATTCAGGGATTAAAAGTGACCTTTAGAGGTATAAGCCACATCTTCTGACTAGATACATGCAACTTACCCATCTGCCAATTAATCAGCTAATCCACAAGTATTTATTAAGCAGTTACTATCTTCCTGGAATTGTACTAAGACCCAATGAAACAATCCCTGCCTTCAAGGGTCTTACATTCTCTGACAACATGAGCACCTATAATTATATATACAAAGTGGAAACAGAACAAATGTAGGATAGCTTCTTAGCCCTTGGCTTTGCTTTGCTTGTGTTGATACACAGGGCCATTTCAGTGGGAGCTCTACCTGGCATGTGAGAAAGTGAGGGCACAGACATGGACCAACATAGACAGAAGCAGAACTATACATGCCTGGAGTCCTTTTCATTGTTGGCATCTGCTCCAAAAGAAGGGCTGAATGGGAGCTATCATTTGGCTGGGCCCACAATGATAAGGCATTCACTCTTACGAATTTGTGCTCCATGAGTCAAGAAGGTAGGACAGAATGGAAGTGAAGACCTGGTTAGCACACTCCATGTCTCTTCCTAGGTCATGGGAAAGGGGGGGAGGGTGGTAAAAAGAGGTGCTGGGGGAGGTTCTTGAATGGGCCCCAGCTTGCAGATAAAGTCAGAGGGTTCAGAGCATGTTTATCTTTACACAAGATGCTTCCACCTCAATCTCTGCTGCTTGTCCTGCATCTTATTTACATCCTATTTGTTCATCAGCAAGCTCTGCCTGGAGCTCTTCCTCCATACTCATTCACTGTCAATTAGGCTGCCAAAAGCATGAAGGCAGTGACCCTGGTGAGATTTCCATCATAACCTGGGCCATTTCCTCAGGATGACCTTGGGTCCAGGACACTCAACTGCTGTAGGGAGAACAAGTGCCAACTATCTCCCCGTGACATTTGATTATGATTTGGCTTGTTGCCTCTGTTTGTCAGCCTCATGCTCTCCTGGGCTCCATATATCACCACCACCTAAAACCTCGTGTCAGGTGATGCTGGGCCATTAACATTCATCCATGAATAACAACTCATGCTTCTAAGGTGCTACCCTCTAAACAACCCTGTATGTGAAGTGAATCCAAGTATCAGGATCTCCCTCTTCCAGGTGAAGAAGCCCCAGCGTGAACTGATCTGTCCAAAGTTACACAGACAGGACCATTAAACATCATTGGGATCCAAACCCTGATTTCTTTATTCATCTCCCAGCGCCTTTCTCTTTCTCCCTCTCTTTCTCTCTCTTTCCTTCCTTCGTTCCTTCGTTCCTTCGTTCTTTCGTTCCTTCCAGGGAGAAGGCAAGGCAATTAAGGTGAAGTGACTTGCCCAAGGTCACACAGCTAGTAGGGTATGTCAAGTGTCTGAGGCTGAATTTGAACTCAGGTCCTCCTGACTCCAGGGCCGGTGCTCTATTCACTGCACCACCTAGCTGCCCCCAGCTTCTTTCTACTAATCATTGTGAGTGCAATTAGGTCTCTTTTATTGTTTGTGCAGAAGAGGAAGCTGGTTATTAAAGGTCTTTGGAAACGTTAGGGCCAGATGGATAATAAGGACAGAGTCTAAACCTGTGCTTTTGGAGGTAGAGGAGTTGCCTTTTATTGATACAGGTCAGTGCAAATTATAATTTTCATGATGGCTACAATACAGAGAGATACAAGTATTTGAAAGAGTCATACAGCAGGATATGGAAAGACTCAGATCCAGATCTTCTCTGCTCCCTCTCCATCATGCCTTGCTGCCTCTTGGGGCCACAGAGAGAAGGGGGGAAGAAACAACTCAGAGGAGCTGACCATACTATAGCTGAAGCACTGTAGTAGGGCCCAGACTGCCCACCTTCCTCTTCTGCAACCAGTGAGGAGAAACTTGGAATGTTACTCTTTAAATGATGCATCTAAGTTCTGCTCACAAAATATAATTTCTACACTGCAAAAGCCAAATCCCAGGTAAGAAAAGGAGCAAGCTAGGGCCTGGCAGCAGCATCAGGGAGAGAGAAGGGGCCGCCACCCAATGCCACCCTCCAGTATGGTTGCAAATCTCTTCCTGTCTGGTGGTTTGTCTTCATGTACCCCTAGCAGAGAGCACAGTAACTCAGGTGAGAGCTTAGAGAAAAGGCTCAGCTGATGAGTCTGACAAAGGCCAAGCCTGAGTTCCCCTGTGCTAATTACTGAATCTTCCTCCTTCATTTCCAGGAAATGACCCAGGAGTCCAGGCCTTAAGATGGCGAAAGAAGTTTCAATTTAGCTTTCATTACGTTTATTGAGTATCCATTATAAACTCAGCCGCCTCTGACTGTAGCATCCCGGGCTGCTACTCTGGGCTCTGAGAAAGAAGAGGGAAGGCAAAACACAATGGAAGAAGAGAAGAGAAGGGAAGGGAGGGTGGAGTGAGAAGAAGAAAGGAGGAAGGAATCTAAATAAAAATGGCCAAAAAAAAAATAAACCTTGTCCCCAGAGCCCAATTCCTCATTCCACCTCCATTCTTCTTACTTTAATAAGAAATCCACTGACCTTGGCCAATGAGGATGAATTTGTCATCTTCCGAATTTCTTGGACTGGATAATTTGTGTGCTCTATTTTAAGAACATAGGAGGATAAACAGAGAGGGAAGAGGAGTCCTCTAACTTGCAGCTAGTATTCTGATATTAAAACCAAGCTTCATTTGTCCCTCTGTCTCCCAGGCATTAAAGAACCTGGAAAGGGATGGTCTGGATGGTAGATGGAGGAGCAATTCACCTGCTGACTGGCTGTTGGAGCTTGATGGTGAAGGATATAGACTAGGGACAGCTGCCATAAATCAGAGGTGACATTATAACAATCCCCTTGCCCCCACCCCAGGCTTGGCTCCAGGTGCTGCTGCCCCAGAAATCCTGATGCATAGGAGACTTTGGAGACCCCGGAATGGGTTGGGGGGACCTTAGAATGAAGCACCTTCTGTTCACTCATGTAGCTGCAAGGGACCTGGGAGGACGGTTCTAATATATATATATAGCCTTTAATTTTAGTAAGCTCTTATCTAATCCAATTAAACTGCTATTCCATGTGAGTCAAAGCAAATGAAGCAACCAGTTGGGTGAGAAAAGGAAGAGTTGTGACCAAGAGATGGGGGGCGGGTGGCACACTGAGCTGCTGGAGTGACTTATACTCCCTGATATAGGTCCTAGGGTGTAGCCATTAGGGGCCAGAACACCGGGTGATTGACAAGGTCAAGGCAACAATACCAGCAGAGCATTATGGTCAGATACAGGTTAGACACAAAAGACTCAAGATGAATTTTCAAAGCAATTCTGTGCGAACAATGGTGGTTGATGCAAGAGGCATCTAAAGGAATTCTGCATCCTCTTCCTTCTCTTCTCCTGGATCAGATAGTTCTCCAACAAGCTGAATGTAGTGGAATAAATGAGCTTGCCTAATTAAACAAAACACTAATTTCCACTTGCTAGAGCAGGGAGCAAACTTCCTTGACAACAAGAGGTTACTGTAATTTCTCCCCCTGTGCAACCTCCCCCTCCCCCCAATTTGAGTCTTCACGGCAATAGTCAGATCCCCAAGGACCTGGACACTGGAGGTTGTGGAGTAAAGTCACGTGTCAGGAAATGTAAATTCTTACAGATGGGGCAGGATGATGTCACAGGATATTTGCATAAACTGGCTCTACTCCATGTGATCAGGAAATGTATTCTAAGATTTGCCCAATGAATTATGCATGAGAGTATATAGCATGCCAATCATTTCAAAGGAAGAAATAGGACTAATTTGCTTAGCATTTGCTCTGCACATATGCTAAATGAATGTGTAAAAGGAAAAGCCAGATTAGGAAAGCTATATTTTGATAAAGATGTCTGTGCTGGGGAGGGACGAGCCACATAGAAATTGAGATTGGCAGCCTCTAGTCACTCATTCACGCAGCCAGACCCTCCAGAATCTCCCTCCTCAAACTGAGCTTCCAGAAACTTCCAGAGGAGTAACGAGACCCAGAGGAGCATCTCCATAGCTTTTCTCTGTGCTCAGCATCATTTCAATGGGAGGGACCTTAAACCCACACTGGTTCCCTTCAAAATCTATTTTGGAGGAAGAGAACATCATAGTTCACATGACTTAGAGCTTGGAAGAACCACAGAGCTTGTCAAGACTGACCCCTTATTTTACTTTTCGGTCTTTTCTGTGTTCCTCCCTCCTCCCTTTATTTTTCAATGAACAAGTATCTATTTTCTCTCTCTCTCTCATCCTGCCCATTCAATTTAAAAGTTTACACACACACATATTTAAAAATCATTTTGAGGAAGAAATTAAAGCTATCTATAGTCATATGAAAAAATGTTCTAAATCACTATTGATTAGAGAAAGGCAAATCAAAAGAACTCTTAGGTACTACATCACACCAATCAGATTGACTAACATGACAAAATAGGAAAATTATAAATGCTGGAGAAGATATGGGAAAACTGGAACACTAATGCATTGTTCGTGGAATTGTGAACTGATCCAACCATTCTGGAGAGCAATTTGGAACTAGACCCAAAGAGCTATAAATATGTGCATATCCTTTGACCCAATAATACAACTTCTACGGCTGTATACCAAAGAGATTATACAAATGGACAAAGAATTCCTATGTACAAAATTATTTAAAGCAGCTCTTTTTGTGGTGGGCAAGAACTGGAAATTGAGGGGATGCCTATCAATTGGGAAATGACTGAACAAGTTGTGGTATATGAATGTAATGGAATACTATTGTGCTATAAGAAATGATGAGCCAGCAGATTTCAGAAAAGCCTGGAAAGACTTACATGAACTGATGCTGAGTGAAGTGAACAGAATCAGAAGAACAATGTACTCAGTAACAGCCACACTGTGTGATAACTGACTTTGATAGACTTAGCTCTTCTCAGCAATGCAAGGTTCTAAAGACTTGTGATGGAAAATGCTATCCACACCCAGAAGAGTCCATACAGAAATGGAGTCTGAATACAGATCAAAGCATATTATTTGTTCTCTCTTTTTTTGTTTTGTTTTGTTTTAACTTTCTCATAGTTCCTCCCATTTGTTCTAATTCTTCTATACAACATGACTAATGTGACAACATGTTTAATAAGAATGTGTCAGTAAAACCTATATTGGATTGGATCCCATCTTGGGAAGGAGGTGGAGAGGGAGGCAGAGAAAATTTAAAACTTTTGAAAGTGAATGTTGTAAACTAAAAAAAATTAATTTGTAAAAAAAAGGAAACCAAACAAACCCCTTTTGTAACAAATATGGGCAGTCAAGTAAAATAAAATCCCACATCCACAGGCCCACAGAGGAGACTAAAGTCATACAGGTAATAACAGAGACAAGATTTGAATCCAGACCATCTAATTCCAAATTCAGGGATTTTGTCTACTACCTTAGTTCTAGTTACCAGATACTAGTTTTCCCTGGCTTTCCTACATTTTCAGTCTTTTTGCACCTAACTCCTCTCCACTTACTCTACATTTCAGTGACACTGACCTTTCTGCTCGTCTTTGTACACTAAATCTATTGCCTGACTTGACATTTGTTGGCTCTTCCTCGTGGCTGGTTCTCTCTCCCTTCTTATCTCATCTCTACCACCAGGCTTTAATATCGGCTTAAGTCCCACCCTCTGCAAGAAGCTTGTTCTAGTTCTCCTTAATTTTGATGCCTTCCTTCCCATATCTCCAATCTAACCTAGCTCCATCTTTTGTGTGCAGAGTTGTTTGCATATTGGCTCTCCCGTTAGACTGTGAATTCTTTGCAAGCATGCCTTTTTTCGTATCTCCAGAATTTAAATACTTGTTGACCTAAGACTACAAAAGGAAACAGACTTTGCCTTCAAGAAGCTGTCATTCTATTGGGGGAGACACTGTGCACATATCTATGTATATCTAACTGTATACACAATAGATATAAGGTGATCTGGAAGCTGAAGACAGCAGGAGTTGGGGGGATCAGGAAAAGCTTAATGCCAAAGGTGATATTTAAGTGGAGTTTTGCAGGAAACAGAAAGTTTCCTAGGAGGTGAAGGTGAGAAAGGAGTACATGGGGGCCAGCCAGTGCAAAGACAAGGGGATGGGAGATAGAGAGAGTCATGTGTGAGGAACAGCAATAAGGCCAGTTTGGATGGATTGTAGAGTTCTTGAAGAAGAATAGTGTATATAACAAGGCTGAAATGGTGGGTTGGGGCCATCTTGTAAAGGGAGTTAAATGCCAAACAGAGTCATTTCTATTTGATCCCAGAGGTCACAAGGAACAACTGGTGTTTATAGAGTAGAGTGGTAACATGGTTAGACCTGTGATTTAGGAAAATCCCTTTGACAGCTGAGTAGAGAATGATTTGTAGTGGGAAGAGATTTGAAGTAGGGAGATTGATTAGGAAGCCATGGCAATAGTCCAGGTAAGAAAGGACAAAGGCCTGTAATAGGGTGATGGATATGTGAATGGAAAGAATGAGATGGACTTGAAAAGGGTTTGTGGAACTCAATTTGCCATCTGAAGTTCCTTGAAGCCTCCCAATATCCTTGGACATTTGTCCTGTCCATACACTCAGCAGTCCAGCTGTACTGGCCTATTGGCTGTTCCTCACACATGACTCTCCACTTCCTCTCTTTGTGTCTTTGCACTGGCCATTCTTCACACCTAGAATGCTTTCCCTCCTTACCTTTCCCTTTCAGTTCCCTGGCTTTCCTTTAAGACTGAGGATAGTGGTGCCCTTGAAACAAGCAGGGTAATTTGGAAGAGGCTAGAGTTTAAGGGGAAAGAGCATGGGTTTTGTTTTGGACACATTGAGTTTGAGGTGGGACATTTGTCTTGAGATGGCCAAAAGGCAGTTCATAATATGGGACTATATTTCAGGAGAGAGATTATGTGTGTTTGTGTATGTATGTTTATGTGCATGTATACATGCGTGAATACAAATACATATCTGGCTATCTATTAATCTGTTTATATCTGGGAACCTTCTGCATAGAGATGATCATCAAACCCATTAAGCTGATGAAATTACCAAAGGAGAGAATGTCACTGTGGACAGAGTCTTCAGGGACACCTGCAATTAGGTGATGTGATATGGATGATAAGTCAGCTGAGGAGACTGAGAAGGAGCAGTCAGATATGTTACTGCAGAAGGAGAACTCTCACTGTGGTAAGGAAGCACTGTCCATGGTCCCTAATGGATAAAACTCCTCTCAAGTCCCACAGAACCTTATGCAGGTCAGTTCTGTCACTCCCCTTTTAAAAATGAAGGCAATCATATTTGCCCCCCTTTTCATTTTTAAGATTTGTTGATTAGGATCATGGAAGCACTTTTCCTGTTTAAGATTTGTTAATTAGGATCAAGAAATGATCCTAAACATTTTTTTTTTTTTAGAAATCAGTGCCATGAAAATTCAAAGAGGGGAATACATAGGAGGAGAGGGAGGACAAGAGTATCAAGTGCTACAGAACAATCCAGGAATGAAAATGGGCTGTGAGATTTGTTGATTAAGACATTATTGCTCTCTGGTGGTCTGATAACCTTTCCCTCCTCTTTACACATTCCATTTACTTCTGGGCCATAAGAATTTTTAATTTAATCAGCTGCAACTTCTTTCACCAACAGAGGCTGTGATCTGTCCAGCAATTACTGGATAAGTCTTAGGTTGCTGCCCAAAGTTCATAGAGGTAGAGGTTGACTTACCCATGGGCACATAACTAGTGTTAGAAGCAGAATTTGAACCCAAGACTTCCTGACTTGGAAGCCTAACTTCTCTGTGATACTTCCTTTTTATATTGTTTGCATTCACTAATATAAGTTATCTGCCATGTCTGGAATATCTTCCCTCTTCACCTCCACCTCTAAGAATTTCTAGCTTCCTTTAGTGCTCAGCTCAAGCATGTCCTCCCACAGGAAATAGACTGATTCTCTCTGTTGCTAGGACCATCCCCTTCCATCACTTTGTATAAAATTTACACTTAATCTTTGATATGCATGTGGCTCCCCCACCCTAAAAGAACATAAGTACCTCAAGGTCATGGGCTATTTTATTCCTGCTTTTATATCTCCAGCACCTCGCACAGTACATGCTGAATTTGAAGGAATTTGCATGCATGTTTTATTCTCACACAAACACACACATATACACACATCCCTCCCACTACATAGTAGGTTCTTAGGAAGAGAAATGTGTTTTTCATTTCTTTGTAGTCCCCCCCCCCCCAGTGCCTAGAACAGTGCTTTGCACATAAAGGTGCTCAGTATAGGATTGTTGAGTTGATTTTAGTTATGCAAGTTTCCCTACCACTTCATCTGACACTTAGACCAAGAACTAGGGGAAAAGGTGTGGATAAGAAGAAATGGAAGAACACCTTTCCTTCTGGCCACCACCCTTGTGTGTTTGGCTGATCGTCAGGCATTCATGCCTAGTGTTGTTTTGATCCTAATTGACAAATCTTAAACAGGAAAAGTGCTTCCATGATGCTAATCAACAAATCTTAAAAATGAAAAGGGGGGCAAATATGATTGCCTTCATTTTTAAAAGGGGAGTGACAGAACTGACCTGCATATGGTTCTGTGGGACTTGAGAGGAGTTTTATCCATTAGGGACCATGGACAGTGCTTCCTCACCACAGTGAGAATGATATATATTATATTGTGTCCCCCTGGTGACTGAAGATCAATTTTCCCACCAGGACACAGGTGTTAAGTAATGTTAAGGATCTCCCTTAAGCTCATAAGAGCCAAATAACTCAGGCTGCAAATCTAAGCTGACACATGACATCCTTCCCTCAGTGCTGAACAAAGCAGATAGCTAGGATGAGTTGGGGTGGGAGGATGGGGTGAGATGGTGAAAGGGAAGAGACAGAGTGAGTTAAGGGTGAGCTTGTTGGCTTGGATGTTTGGCTGCTGATGTGGAAGTCTGAGCTCAGACATGACCGAGCTAAAATAAGCAACCTGGCCCTGAAGCTTACTGAGAGCCTGTCCCTATGGCCTTGGGACTGCCTCCTTTTAGCTCATCTCTGTAAATCTCATTAGACTACGGCTATCTGTTGTTGTGGTTGTTAGTAATTTTCAGCCATGTGAGACTTTTTGTGACTCCATTTGGGGTTTCATTGGCAAAGATACTGGAGTGGTTTGTCATTTCCTTCTCCAGCTCATTTTACAGATGAGGAAACTGAGGCAAACAGGCTTAAGTGACTTGGTACAGCAAGGTAAGCATCTGAGGCCAGATTTGAACTCAGATCTTCCTGGCTCTAGGTACAGCACTCTCTCCACTGTTCCACCTAGCTGCCCCATATAACTTTTTCTATATGTCAACATTTCAGACTAAGCATTTCATTCTCCTCATCTTCTCTTCCTTTGCTTTAGACTCTGAGGAAGATGTAACCCTTCTTCTTGGTCAGCTCCTTCACTCCTTCTCTTGATTCCATACCCCCCTGCCTCCTATTTGAGTTTGCTTCCTTAACTACCTAACCCCCTTCTTTCATCTTCAATCACTATCTGCAGGCTTCTATTCTATTTCCTACAAACATGGCCGTGTCTCCCTCTTATCCACAAAGATCTTTCATATGGCCCTTCCCTGTAGGCTACCTATGTGCCTTTTATAACTTCTCCCTTCTATACCCAAACTTCTAAGCAAGGGTCAGCAATGACACCAGCTACCTCAGCTTCCTCCCTTTCTTCTCATTTTTTGATCTCTTGCAGTCCAGCTTCCAACTATAGCATTCAATCTACTACCCACAGTTGCCAATGAACTTTGAGTGACTAAAATTAGTTTTCATTCTACTTGACATCTCTTTAGCCTTCAGCATGATTAACTTGGCCCTCTTCTTGGACATCTCCTCCCTTGGCTTTTATGATGCTACTTTAGTTTGGTTCACCTTCAAACTGTCTGATAGCTCCATCTTAGAGGCCTTCTTCCGTAAGGGTGAAAATTCATCCAAGGCTCTATTCTGGGTCTTCATTTTCCTCTGTATACCTCTCCCTTGGACATCTGCAAAGGTGAACCCTCCCTACCACCTCTCCAGTGAAATCAAAAGTGGCTGACTTAGTGACCACATAAGATACAGGATGTGAAAGTATACCAGGGACAAGAAGGTGGACTTCATCTTCAGAAATTACTGTTTCTAAGCCTAAACTCTTATGACAGACATCACATGCAGGGAACATAGAGCTTCTCCTTCTAGTATCATAGAGTTATGGATTATTACATCTCTGAAAGTGTTCAACTAATTCAACAAGTAGGCAAACTGAGGAATGGAAAGCAAAAGTGATTTGTTCAAGGTAACATAATGACAGAACAAGAACTCAAACCCAAGTTTTCTTATCCCAAATCCAGTGGTCCTTCATCCCTCCCTCCCTCCCTCTCTCCCTCCCTCTTCCTTCCTTCCTTCCTTCCTTCCTCCCTCCCTCCCTCCCTTTCTTTCTTCTTCCTCCCTTCCTTCCTTCCTTCCTTCCTTCCTTCCTTCCTTCCTTCCTTCCTTCCTTCCTTCCTTCCTTCCTTCCTTCCTTCCTTCCTTCTTTCCTTCTTGGATTGCCCCATCTTGTCCAGTGGAAGTACACTGCCCACTCACATGGCCAATCTAATCCCACTACTAACTGGAAAAAAAACAACTTTGACCTATTCTGTTTCTGACCCAGCCTAGTTTGTCCCCTCTGTACCTAAGGGCTCACCATAATGGTGCCAGACATAGTGTGGACACCCAATCAGCTTAGCCTGCTGCAGCTTAGAACTTGTGAGCCCAAGAAATCCACCTGTCTCAGCCTCTCTACTGGCAGGAATTACAAGTGTGTGCCACCATATATGGCAGTGGTCTTTCTATTACACCATGGGCTGTCACCTATACTTGAAGCAAAGCAGTCATACTCAATCCTAGAGAAAGAAAGGGAAGAGAGGTGGGAGGGGAGGTGTGGAGGGGGGGAAGAGGGGAAAAAGGCTTGTTATTAACTGATTCAATTTCTAAAACAGAACTGGAGTCCAGGGGTATAGTAAATCAATTACCCTTAAAATGTCATTTGAAAAATGAAATTGCCCAATGCCAATTCAGAAGCCAACTAATTCAACTGCTTTGTTGCTTTTCAAAAACTTCTTTTAAAAAAGACCTCAGGGATCTTTTTTTTTTACCTCTCTAATGCCTTTTCTCTTCAAGGACTTAAATAAGAAAATTGTTCTCCTTGGTACTGTTCTCACATTGGCCTGCAATAGCCAGAGAAGGATACTGAGATCTCTTTATGTACTGGAACTTGAATGCCCATACTCAGTGTAGTCTGCCATGGACTTAGCATCCATAGACTGGGTCATTCTTCTAAAAATATTTTTATTCATACATTTTATTTCAGCATAACATATACCTCTCAATAGACACCCAAAGGAGCCCTTCCCCTAATTATGCTCCTGGAAAAGTTAAGTAAAACTTCCTAAAGATGAGATGACAACTGAGAGCAGGTGCCACTTTCCATTTTATGGCTTATGATTAATAGGAAGGAGGGATGTATGCTTTAATTTTGACACATATGGAAGTGGATCAGAGGGGAAGGTGAAGGGAATAAGCATTTATTAAGTACATACTTAGTGCTGGCCACTGTGCTAAGCATTTTATACATATTATTCTAATTATTATCATTTATAAGTTACTCCATCATACTCCCTGTAGATGAGCCAAGTTTCTGCTGTTGTAGTAGTTGTCATGCACATTGTTCATACAGCTTTCTTTCTTTACTCTGTCTCGCTTAAAGAGTGGGAACAGACATTTGAGGTTATCTAGTTCAACCCTCTGATTGTCTTCCCTAAGGTCACATAGACAAGAAATGGCTGAGCCAGCACCTGAACCCATCATAACTCCAAACCCAAACTTTGCTGTCTTCATATAAGTCTTCCTTTCTTTCTAAAATTTGACACAGTCATTTTTTTTTTGGCACACCAATATTGTACTGTCCCCATTTTGTTCAGTCATCCTCCAGTGCTTGGCCACATATTTTATTGCTAGCTCCTTCCTAGCATAGGTAATTTTTTCCTGAATACTTTCGGATACATCTCTGTTCTTTATGTCAATAAACTCCTTGGAATGCAGAGTCAGTAATGGGTCAACTGGTATGAATAATTTAGTAACTTTTCTTGAATAATTGCAAATTGTTCTCCAGAATGGTTGAACCAGTCCACAACTCCTTCAGCAGTAAATTAGCATACTTGTATTCTCACAGTCCCTCCAATGAGTTTTTCCAGCTCTTACCAGCCTTGCTAATTTAATGGCTATGAGGTAATATCTCAAGGCACCTTCTACCCCTTTACTTCTCTATAAAACAGTCCATTCCCACCACACTAGTTTTCTTACTATCTTCCAAACACACCTGGTATAACTCTCTACTCACAATGTCTCATTGCATTGAATGATTTTTTCCTCTCTGCCACCCTAATACTACCAAACTGGATACAAGTCCAACCACCAATGTGAGGCCATCTCTAACCAATATATCATGCGCTTCTCTTTCTCTCTCTCTCTCTCTCTCTCTCTCTCTCTCTCTCTCTCTCTCTCTCTCTCTCTCTCTCTCCCTCTCTGTCTCTCTGTCTCTGTCTCTGTTGCTGTTTCTGTCCTCTCTCTCACACACACATACACACACATCCCAAGAAAGTTCCCAAAACCAGTATTTGTGGCTAGACAGAGCTGGACTTGGATACTAGATAATTTTAGAAACATGGATCCAAAGGGCTGATCTTCCTTAAAAGAGCCATACAACTGTGAGGAAGGGGACCTCATACTGCAGAAAAGGCAGAAAAGAGGGATGCTGGAGAAGGTCATTGGGCCAATGTTGTTGTAAGGCTAGTAAACGCTGGCCACAGATAGGTTTGCCCTTGGTTTGCTTTCAGGAGTGATCTATGATTGTTTTCCAAAAGCAAGGATGGATTTGGAGATTGAGAGCACAACAGGGGATATAAACTCTATCTTCTTTTCAGTTCCTCTTTCTGATATATTTTCACCTTGTCTAAAAAGAGAACTAATGGTCAACCACTTTCCTGGAAGCCCCGGTTATAGGAACATGCTGTGAGTATGAATAAGCAATTTTGAGAACTAGAAGAAGGCTGGATCTAGGATATTGGATATATGAAATATGTTAATTCTTAGATTTAAAAAAACTCACGAAAGGTCTGAAATATATTAACTCATAAGCATGAGACTTGACAGAAGAGGAAACTTTTTCATTCACCCAAGAGGTCTGATCAATTTGACAATAATAGCTAGCATTGAAATAGTGCTTTCAAGTTTATAAAGTACTCATCATATATTATCTCTTTTGATCCCTACAACAACCCTGGGGAAGGAGCATTAGGTGCTATTATTATTTCCATTTTATAGATAGGCCAACTGAGACATACAAAAGTTAAGTGATTTGCCCAGAGTCACACAGCTAGTAAATATCTGGGGAAGACTTTGGACACTTAGGTCTTCCTTATTCCATGTCCAGCACTTCATTCACTGTGCCACTGAGCTGCCTATATCTGTTTGTTTAGTTATTCATTCATTCATCTATCTTTTTAAAATTCAATTTTATTTTATTTTCAGTTCCAGATTCTTTCCCTCATTTTCTCCTTTCCTACCAAGTGAGAAGGCAAGAAAAATAAAACTCATTAAAAATAGATGTAGTTGTACAAAACCAACTTCCATGTTATCCATGAAGGAGAAGAAAGAGAAGGTGAAGGAGGAGGAGGAAGGAAAGAAGGAAAGAAAGAAAGAAGGAAGGAAGGAAGGAAGGAAGGAAGAAGGGAAGGAGGGAAAGAAGGAGGGAAGGCAGAAAGAAAAGACAATAGGTTTCAATCTATGCTCTGAATCTATGAATTCTCTTTCTAGAGGTGAATAGTCTATTTGTTCATGCATGCTTTGGAACTGTTGTTGGTCACTCTATTGACCAGACTACCTAAGTCTCACAGTTGATCATTGTAACAAAACTGCTATTAATGTATACATTGTTCTTCACTTCACTTTGCATCAGTTCACATGAGTCTTACCAGGTTTTTCTGAAACCACGCCTTCTATCATATACCATAACTTGTTTAGTTATTCTCCAACTGATAGACATCTTCTAAGATTCTAATTCTTTGTTACCACAAATAGAGCTACTAGTATTGTGCATAAGGATGCTTTTTTCCTTTTTCCCTTTGATCTCTTTGGGAGTCTACACACCAACACACACACACGCACACGCACACACAGAGAAACTATATGTATGAACACAAATACAAAATACTTTTCATAGAAATAAAGACAAATCTAAATAATATTAATTGCTTATGGGTAGACTGAACAAATATAATAAAAATGACAATACTACCTAAATTAATTTACCTTTTCAGTGCCATACCAATCAAACTACCACTGAATTACCTTATAGAGCCAGGAAAAATAATGACAAAATTCATCTGGAGGAACAAAAAGTCAATAATATCAAAGGAATCAGTGGGAAAAAATGTGAAGAAAAGGACTTAGCAGTACCAGATTTGAATTATACTAAAAAGCTGCAAGACAATTTGACATTGGGAAAGAAAAAGAAACGCTGATCACTGGAACTGACTTAGGAACATGATAATACAGGAGGAAATGAGCACAAAAACCCTTTATTTGATAAACCCAAAGTTCCAAGCTATCAGGGCAAGAACTCACTATCTGGCAACAATTGTTGAGAAAACTGGAAAGCAGTCTGGGAAAAACTAGGCACAGATCAACATCTTAGACCAGGGGTGGGGAACCTGTGGCCTTGAGGCCACACGTGGCCCTCTAGGTCCTCAAATGTGGTCCTCTATCTGAATCCAAGATTTGTTCTGTGAGAAATGGATTCTGACAAAGTGCTGCCCTTGAGGACCTAGAGGGTCACATGTTACCTCAAGGCTGCAGGTTCCCTACCCTTGTCTTAGACCATATACTAAGATAAATTCAAAATGAATTCATGATTTAGATACAAGGGATGATTCTATAAGCAAATTAATGAAGCATGGAAGAAATCACCTATACAATCTGTGGATAGAGGAAGAGTTCATGATCAAGCAAGAGAGAGAGAGAGAATCACAGACCAGATACTTTTGATTAAATTAAATTAGAAAGTTTTTGCACAAACAAAACCAATGCAGCTAAAATGAGAAGAAAAGTTAGAAACTGAGAAAAAAATGAGCAAGTATTTTTTTTCTGATAAAAGCCTCCTTTCTAAAATATTCAGGGAATGGAGACAAATTTACAAAGATAAGAGCCATTGTCCAGTTGATAAATGGTCAAAGAATATGAATATGTAGCTTTTAGAGGAAGAAATCAAAACTATCAATAGTTATATGAAAAATGCTTTAAATCATTAATAACTAGAGAAAAACAAATTAAAACAACTCTAAGTTATCACCTCAAATCTATCAGATTAGCTAAGATAATTTAAAAAGAAAATGACAGAGACTGGAGGGAATTTGGGAAAATTAATACACTAGTACACTGTTAGAGGAAATATGAATGCATACAACCCACATGGAAAGCAACTTGGAATTATGCTCCAAAAGCTATTACTGTGCATGTTTTTTTGATCCAGTGATACTTACTACTAGATCTATATGTCAAAGAACTACCTATATTTATTAAGCGCTACTATATGCTAGGTACTGGGAATACAAAAATTAAAGAAAAAACAGTCTTTGCTTTCAAGGAGCTGACATTCTAAAACTGGAACAGAAATTTTTTACCTTTTCTGTGTGTCATGGACCTCTTCTAACAGTCTGGTCAAATCTATAGACCTCTTCTCAGAATAATATTTTTAAATGTATAAAATACAAAAGATAGAAAATTATAGTGAAATACAGTTCTCAAAAGATCTTTTAAAAAGGTTAAGAACTAACTCCTGCATCAGAGGAAAACAATATTTGGATAGAAAAATATAATTTGAGAAGGATGAGTACCTTAATAAACAGAGCAGTGGTTCTCAACCTTCCTAATACCATGACCCTTTAATACTCATATGTGGGCATATCTGCATGTGGCAGACATGCCTGGAGACAGATAGAGGAGGTGTGTCTTGGTTCTTGAGACCATTGGAAATATGTGTTTTGAGGTGGTCTTAGGTGACCCCTGTGACCCCTGTGAAAGGGTTGTTCGACCCCCAAAGGGGTTGTGACCCACAGGTCGAGAACTGCTGAAATAGAGGGATTAGTGAAGCTTTAAGTAGGAATTAGTACTATTTCATCTTCTGTCTTAGAAACCCCAGTATCTAGCTTGATGCTTAGCACACGGGCCCTTAATAAACACTTGCTGATTGATTGGCTCCATGGTAGTCAAATTTTGACCGAGTCTTGAAGGAAGCTAAGGATTCTAACAGGTGGAAGTGAGAAGGCAAGTCATGACAGGTGTGAGGGATGGCCAGTACTAAAGCTATCCTTTGTCACCGGTAGAATGAGAAAGACCCTTATGGTGTCACTCACTCACTACCCAGGGACACCAAGGTTAGTATTAGAGTGAGGTAGTGGATGTACCTAAGCTGAAGGAGAGCCTGAGTGCCTGCTGGCTTCTGCTACACAATGGCAGTTCTTTTTCTTGTGAACTTCTTAAGGTTCCTTCTGGATGAACCCCTATAGTGGGCACAGATGATGAGTGGCTACTTCAAGTCTAATGACTGAGTAACAGGAAAATGTTCTCTTAGTTACTTGTAAACTTCTGCCTCTGGTCAAGAAGAGGCTGCTGACCACTCTCCTCTTCTAAACATTCAGAGCTCTGCCCTGCTAGAGTCCAGTGAAGTTCTTGCTGGCTCTTGGCTGCCCACAGGTCCCAGGTTGAAGTCAATAGATTCCATGAAGCCCAGTGGTGTTAAGGGGGCCCAGAGGATGCCTCTTTCCTTCCTAGGACCTTGCACTATCCATTTACAAACAATATGGAGGTCAGAAGCAAAATTACATCTATCAGTTCCTTCTGGGAAGATTACCATTCAGGTCTCTTGCCTGAAAATTAAATATCTAATTTCAATATTGATAGCCCAATGTAAGTTGAGTTTGGTTTTCCCATTCCCTTTCCTTTTCTTTCCCAAGGATTCCCCTGACAAATATTACTTAGGCTGTTTCCTCTTGGCTTTTTTATTTAATTAGAACTGTGCCATTCCCCTCTACCCTCTCTTCCTCTCCCTCCTAGGGGAAAAGCTTTTCAGTACGGTGCACAGGAAGAACACAATAAATATGGAAGACAGAGAGATGCTGATAGATGCTGGACCCTGGTGCCCAGTGGAGATCTGGTTTGTATCTCACAAATGGCACTGTAAATAGCTATGGGAAGATTCCAGTTGCTCTTGGTTTCCCTAATGGGGTTTCAGACCAGACAACAGAGACATTTTCCAACTGCTAGATAAAAGCTGCAGAAGGCAATGATGGTGTTGCTGCTGATCTGGAAAACTTAGTATCATGAAATCAGTTCTCTAGAGATATGAAAATGTTCCATAACAGGAAAGCTCAAGAAGGGGCAAATATGACCCCACAGAAGGTCAGCAATGGTAACAGGCCAATGAAATTGGTCTTCTCTTAACTATGGGGAAAACAAAGACTTGAAATAACTATCCTTACGAACCCTCCATTCCTCTGGTGCCCTGCACTTACCAATGTCCAAGCATGGATGCATCTGCTGCTATAGAGCATGAGGAAGATATTGTAGAGAAGATACTGTTCTATGGTCTGGTTTCATTTTGTATGGTTTCATTGATGCCTTTTACCTTTATACCATGCCTATTTCCTGATGGTACTCCTCTCCCCAACATACACATTTGACCTCTCCCTTATAATGAAGAAACAGCTTAAACAAAACCAACCCAGGGTATGGCAGTAAGAATTGATTGGGTATCAGAGGACTTGGTTTTAAATCCTGGCTATGTCACTTACTAAACCTACCTTGTGACCTTGGGTCCTTGTGACCTTATCCATTTTAGGCTCCACTTTCTTCATCTGTAAAAATGAGAGGGCTAGCCTGGATGATCCTTGAGGTCCTTTCTGCTAAAACTATAAGTTTATGAACTTAGCACAGTAATCAGTAGGAGAGCAAATATCTGGGATAGGTAGGTGGTAGAGTAGATAGAATAAAGGGCTTTAAGTTAGGAAGATCTGAGTTCAGATCTAGCCTCTGACACTTAGCTGGGTGACCCTGGACCAACCACTTAACTTCTGTTCACTTCACAATCTTAGATCTGAAAGTCATCTTAGAGGCAATCTGACCCAATCCTCTCACTTTACAGATGTGGTAAATGAGGCCAAGAGGGGTGAAATCACTTGGCCAAAGTAATAATGGCTAACTTTTACACAGCTCTTTAGGGCTTGCAAAGTATTTTACATATATTACATCTTGTAATATATGTACAACCATGTGAGGTCAACTATTACTATACTCAATTTATAGATAAGGAGACTAAGGTTGAGAGAAAATAATTAACTTGCTCAGGCTTACAAAGCTAGTAAGTCTTTGAATCAGGATTCAAACTCAGGGATCCCCAACTCCAAATCCACTGTTCTTTCCATTATGTCTCTTAGCAGGTGGCAGAGCTGGGATCTAAACCCAGGTCCTCTTGGGACTAAATCCAATGTTCTCTTTACCACATCATGCTGCTTCTAAGTCTTTTCCCATTTTCCTTTGATTTTCTCAGAGCTGTCATTTATCACTGTGCAATATTCCATTATGTTCCTATACCAGTCTGTTCAGCCATTTCCTTGTCGATGGGAACCTACTCGATGTCTACTTTTTGCTACTATAGCAAGCTTTCAAACTCCACTACACAGAGCACAACTTTGATGGGTTGGCCACATTGTTCGAATGCCAAACATATGTTTGCCTAAAAGGCTATTTTACAGAGAACTCACTAGAACTCACACACACAGAGGTCAGAAGAAGTGATACAAAGACATTCTCAAAGTCTCTCTGAAGAACTTTGGAACTGATTGTGAGACATGGGAGACAATGGCACAGGACTGACCAGCATGGCTGCCCACATCAAAGAAAGCATTGGATTTTTATGAATGAAGCAGATTTGCAGCAGCTCAAAAGAAATGTGAAATGCACAAATTTCGAGCCATCTCCATTCCAAATGTTCACATGGACTATTTTTGCCAGACCTGGGTTAGGTTCTTCTGAGCTCATATTGGTCTGATGAGCCATGGTTAGACACACTGTATATTGACCACAACATAGTGATGTCATTTTGATCCTCTTCAAGAACGAAGGACAACAACCATTTGGAGTACTATTTCTTTCCGTCTTGGACTCTTCCTTGGAGTCTACAACTGCTAGATAAAAGTGGGACTACTGGGACTTGGTTTTCTTTGGGTTCAGCCTTGTTTCTTTCCTCACCAGTGATAGTAGGTCTTGTGCCTGTATGTTTTTGAAGTCTTCTTTGTTTTCCTACCCTCGAAGAACATTTTCCCAATTCGGTGCTTGGTTCTTTGTTCACTGGTTTCTGCAATAGCCCTATAAAATGGGAGAATCAACTAAACGCTGACTCAATCAGAACAGATTACAGAGGTGAGAGACCAAAAAGACCTAGGCAGCTGATTCCATCTTCTTGACAGGGCTGGATATAGTCTTCAGATGGAAGGAGAGGTAAGCACTTTATCTTTGGGAAAAGGCAAGATTTGATATCTCCGACCAGACACCCAGACTAGAAAATCAGGCAGCTATCTGCCTAAGCTTTTCTTTCATGAGTCACTGCAAAAGGAACTTCCCAAGAAAGAAAACCGAGAGAGTGAGTGCATGCATGCATGCATGCACACACACGCACAGATAAGCACACATGCGCACACACAGACACAGAGATACAGACATACACACACTGAGTCTTTAAAGAATGATTTTAATGCTCTATCTTTTTTCCCACTCAAAAATTATGAAAAAGAATATATATTTGGAAAAAAGCATGTCCTCCCACACAATTTCTACTCTGCTGGAATCCATCACTGAAGTCACACAACTGATTCTCCATGGCAACCGACTGTGAGGTCATACACAAAGGACTATGATTTCACCATGGGGTCCAGCCAGAGGAGCGGAGCTGGCAAGGAGAAAGCTCTTTATCCACAGACAATTATCAATGAAAATGAGCAGTACACAAGAAGAGAATTCAGCAAGCCTGGGAGTCAGGGAAGGGTGCTGGTGATACATGGAGGTTTTTATGTTACTATAATAGCTTCCTTGCAAAGACCAGATACAAAGTATGGCCAGATACAAAGAGTTGCAAAGCTGATAGAAATCCCTTTCCCTAATATGAGTGATGGGTTAGTAAGAGCATCTGACACTCCACAGCCCAAACTTTCAGTTCTGTCCAGTAGCTGTAGTAACAGGAATTTTTAATCCTAATCTTCACTAAGCAATGAGAATGTAACTATACATTTCCCTTTAATCACCTTCTCCCAGGAATCCTGACCACAGCCTAGAACCATGTTTAATGAGCAATTAATTGTTCATTTCCCAGAGGACTTCAGAGACAGATTCTTACTGTATGTACAGCTATCTTGGGGGAAGACTGAGCAGGAAAAGGTTGTGTGCCTCCCCCTCTGTCCCAGAGCAATCACCTCTCAGTGCCACTTCCTATATTAGGGAAATATGGGAGTCACTAGGAGCTATGATGAGGATTATCTGGTTGTTCCTTTCTCCCCTTTCTGCCATCTTTCCTTCCTTTCCTCTTCCTTTCCTTCTTTTCTTCCTTCTCTCTCCTCTTCTTTGCTGTTTCCTTCCTTCTCTCCATCCATCCTTCTTCCCATCTTTCTAATTTGCTCTTTTTTATCCTCCCTTCTCTCCTTCCCTCTTCCCATCCTTCCTTTCCTATCCTCTTTGCCTCCTTCTGTTCCTCCTCTTTTCCATCCTTCTCTCCTCCTCTGCTCCTTTCTTCTTTCCCATTCCTTCTCTTCCTTCCATTCATCACCCCCTCTCTCTTTCTTCTTCCCTCTTTCCCTCCTTCCTTCCCTCCATCTTATAACATAAGAGAGAAAAAATGTATGTAGAGGCTCACTTGGAATTTTCCTATGCAGTCACCAGATATTTGCAGTTGTCCATACTGAGCAAAGGATTCCCAGGAAGCTGGTTTTGTGCCACTGCTCTGCTTACCCTTCTCTTTCTTACTGGGCCTTCCCACTGGCTTGGAGATACAGCTCCTGGAGATGGGACCTAAGTAAAGTGCTCCCAGTCATACCCCAGCTGTCACATTATGTGGCCATTAATGAACTAAAGTCCTTTGGAAATAGGTCCTGCTTCCATTGCATAACCAAATTTATCTTGGTCACTTCATTAATATGCAAGGATGCCTAATGACTTTTTTCCTTTTGCTTCCTCCTCTTCTTTTTGTAGACCATCCTGGCAAAGAGTTCCAAGGTTATTATTCCCATTTCTGTGTTGTTTGTAATAAAACAAAACAAAAAGGATCCCAAGTTGAATATGTTACCTTTACATTGGAATGGGGGCTCATGCCAAACATTTAATTGTTGTGTTTCCTTCAAGGAATATGCACGAGTATGAGAGACCTATAAAACATATTCATAGAGCAATAACACAATTTCAATAATAATTAGGGATTAGTTATGGAACTATGGAGTTGTAGAGTCCAATTTGTGGGCCAGAACATGCTATCTCTCTGGCATTGTGGTATAATGTGGAGGGAGGGGGAAGAATATAGATTCAGATGCAAGGGGGCCAGATTCAAACTCCAGCTTTGTCACTTACTGCCCTTATGACCTGGAAAAGTCATTTCAGTTCTTTCCTTATCTATCCAGTGAGGGGTCTGGACAGTCTCAAAAGTTCTATCAAGCTCTCAGTCCCAAGCATCTCTGCATCCCCTACAGGAAAGCATAGGGTTGTGCTTGCACCCAAAGGCTTGGCCTGCAGCTCCCTAGGGACTGACCCTCTGAGCTTGTGCTACTTGCTCTGGTGACCCGTTGAAAGAAAATGGCCATCTTCAGGCCTTGGCAGGTAAAAAAATCCAATGGCACTGTGAGAAATATTCATGTAAATGTTCCCAGGCCCCATGATGTGTGCTAGGTTCTGGGCCTGCTGCTGTGTGAAGCCTCTGGGTCAGCATGAGCCCTAGAGATGCCACTTAGACTCAGGCAGCTCCATCTGATAATCAATATTGCAGTGCTCCTGCTGTTACTGTGCCTGAATCTGAAAGCCTAGACTAGAGAGACTGAAATACAGAAAGAAGAGAACCTTTGAAATGAAAGGGTGACCCAAAAGTCTTAGTACAGTTTTAAACTATTAAAGCTTAAATAAAATAACATTACTTAAGCTATTAAATAGTTTAAAACCATCCTAACACTTTTGGGACACTGTATTGTTTCAGAATATGCCATTGGTGTAATGGGAGGAACACTTAAACTAGAATTATGATCTGTCTTGGAATCCTAAATTTGTTCCTTACTGGCTCTATAACCTTGGGACAGTCACTCTGTGCCTCAATTTCCCCACCTTTAAAATGAGGGGGTTGAACTAGATGATTCTAGGGTCGTTCCAACTTCAAACTAGGATTCTCAAAGAGGTATATTCAATTTCTTTTCCTCTCTTGGCTTCCAGTAGAGTTAGTCACCATCCATTAATACCACCTCTCCTCACCCTAGTTCCCTAGTTCCTCCCAGGGCTCTTTTGAGATATTCACATTCCAGAAACATTTGCATATGCAAGGTTATTGGTCAGTATAGTTCCACAATCTGGAGTTCTGCAGATCCACCTAAAGACCTTATGGGTTGGTAAGCCTTTGGGGGAACTAACAGATAGTTAACCTCTTCATGTAGGGTGCAAGAATGGTCATTGGTGCTTGGATGAGAGGATACAGGACAAATCCTGATTGGATTTCAGGAACTGGGGTTGCCCCAAGAAACAGACTAGAGCTGCAGGGAGGACAGACTCTTTGGAGCTGCCCCATTGTGCCCATCTTTAAGACAGTGTTGTCTGTTTTTTTCATCTTTTCCCTATTCAGAGAATAGACCAGTGCACAGAAGGGAGGACCTGTATTCTTAGATGGGTATTTATGAGCTTCAATGAGTCTTTGGCATTTTCTATGAGTTAAAGTAAAGCAGTCCTCTACCCATTATGCATTTATTACCCCAAGTCCTTGCTCAGGAGCTGGGCAACACATTTACCCAAATGAAGATCTAGATATAAGCTAGATATTTAGATGATTTCCTGGAATAAACTCCCAATATGGACAATGAGTCAATTGAGAGAAAATAATCCTTTGAGATAAGCCCCTGAGATTGGAATCAGTCTCAATTAAGAATTTTAGGATGCCATGGATTATACACACACATGCCCACACATGTACACATGCGCACATACACACACCTACACACCCACCTCCCCTCTCTTACTCCCTTGAATATATAGAATTCAAAATTATTTTACAAAGCATTCTCCTCCCCCAATATCTTTATAGAAAACAGTAGGAATAAATTTTAAGCTTTTGTAGTTAGGTTAAAAAAATAATCAACTTTATAAGTACAAGACTGGAGAGGTCTAGTTAGACAGCACTTTCTCTGAAAGAGATCAAAGGGTTTCAGTGGATGCTGTGATCAATATGAATTAACAGTGCCTTGTGGCAGCCAAGTAATCACCTGCGGGACCACACTACATGGATGTCCCACAGGCAATTCAAATTCAAAATGTCCAAGAGGGATTCATAATCTTCTTGCCCAAACCTCCTACTCTTTCAAACTTCCCTATTTCTGTCAAGAGCACCACTATTCTTCTAGTCACCCAAGTTTACAACCTTGAAATCATCTTCCACTCTTCCCTGTCCCTCACCTCCCACATCTAATCAGATGCCAAGTCTTGTTCACTCCATCTCCCAAGTGTCTCTCATATTTGTCCCCTTCTTTGTACTCAAAAAGCCACCACCCTGCCTCAGATCTTTATCACCTCTCTCCTGTAAGACTGAAATGGCTTCCTAATTGGTCAATTTGCTTTAGTCCTGTCTCTTTAATTCATCGTTGGCACAGTGGCCAAAGGGATAATTCCAATGTGAAGGCCTTTCCGGGTTGTTCTCCTAGATCAAGAAAGCTCAGTGACTTGCCTCTAGGATAAAAGACAAACCCTTCTGTTTGGTATTTTGAACCCTTCACAATCTGGCTCTGATATCTGTTACAAACATTGCTCACTACCCACCACCTCAGGCCACTGACTCCAAATCCTTTATTTTATAGATGGGGAAACTGAGACTCAAGGAGGTAAAGTGACTTGCCTAAGGTCACACAGATTGCAAGAGGCAGAGATAGGACCTGAGCACAGGTCTTCTGACTCCAAACACTTATATTTTTTAAGGATTTTAATTTTTTGCTATTCTGAACTTTACAAATACCAACAAATATGAAAATTTCCATATGGATAAAACAGCAAAATAAGACTAAATAGGAAAGTATGAGTCTCTACTGCACACAATTCTTTTCAAATCCTCTATTTTTCACACCATTTTAGTAATGTCTCTGAGGGTCCAAGTTACTTCTTAGTTTCCAGTCAGGCTTCTTTGGAAGTTGAGTAATTCTACTCAGGACACAGGAATATTTGATATGCTCAGTTGGTAACATTCAAGAGCTTATATTTCAACTCAGTTTTCTTCAGTGTATACTTACTAAAGGCCTACTATGTATGAAGTCCTTCTTTTTGGCCTCAGTGCTTAAAGCAATGACCCCTTCCTCACCCCCTGGGAGGGTATTTCCAAATAAAGCATGTAACATTGATAAGGAAGTCTTACAAAGGGAATCAGGGAGTTTCACATGATACTTTTTTGTCTTTTTAGATGACAAGTTTGTCCCTGAAATAAAGACTTGCTTTTATAAAAAAATACTATTCAAATGAAGTTACATGTGAAGTGTTTCACAAACCAGTGCTAGTGGCTATTACTAATAATTTTTCTTATTACAATTATTCTTCAAGTGATGCTCTATTAGCTATGAATTATGGAATACTTAGTCCCCAAAGAATTAATATTACCCAAAGGGCAATAATCTAACATGACAATGGCACAGTAATAAAGTACAAGTATGACTCAAGTATGAAGGTGGTCTAATTAGAGAGATGTGGCAAAGTGGATAGAGTGGCCATACCTGGAGTCAGGAAGACTTATCTTCCTGAGTTCAAATCTGGCCTGAGACACTTAGTAACTGAGCGACCCTGGGCAAGTCACTTAATTCTCTTTGCTTCAATTTCCTCATCTGTCAAATGGGCTGGAGAAGGAAATGGGAAACCACTCCAGTATCTTTGCCAAGAAAACCCCAAATGGGGTCATGAAGAGTTGGCCACAACTGAAACCAATGAATGACAACAAATGACCAGAAAAGAAGGTGTGTTACTTAAAATACACTAAGAGCATGACTTGAGAGTTTGAAGATCTGGGTTAAAATCCCTCCTTTGACACTTACTACTGATGTGACCCTGGCCGAGTTACTTCACCTCCCTGTGCCTCAGTTTCTTTCTCAGTAAAATGAAGGAGTTAGACTCAGTGACCTCTGAGGGCCCTTCCAGCTCCAGATCTGTCAGCCTATGAGGGCACAAGAAGAGCACAAGGGGCAGGAGTGAAGGATAATGGATCTATGGTTCTTGTGCTCAATTAGTGTGCATGGAATATCAAGAGACCTGGAGAAATTTCCTTAGTACAGGGACCAGACCATCTGGGAAGGTTTTATAGGAGAACATGGGCAAGGGGTGCATAGGATAAGTGGGCATTGATGGCAACGTTTGAGGGAGTCCCAATGGTGATGAGATCATCAATCTCCATAAGTACTGGAGTTTCAATGAACCACCCCAATCATTATCCTTCTGTAAAGCCAATCAGCAGTAGATTCCTGAGAGAATGCTACTGTGAAGAGCTTTTAAGATTCGGATTACACAGTATTAGTGAACACTCTGTTTATTCCATTACAAATCTTTATTCAGTACAA
>CM053597.1:32075657-32105689 GCA_028646575.1 Pseudocheirus occidentalis | reverse complement strand
CTTTTCACCAATGGACAGAGTTCTGGGAATTCACACCTTTTCACCAAAGGACAGAGTTCTATACTTAACACTAGGTTACTAGGATCTACTTAACATCTGATCAAACAAATTAATTACCATTACACCTTCCTACCCAGCTGTGGCAGGGAGAATGAAATAACTGGGTTATTGCAAGTTTCTAGGACTGCTGATGTAGAGGGAGCAGAACCATTTTCTATATTTTTCTGTGTCTTATATTTTGACAGCTGCTAAAGGATTTCATCTTGTAAATCACTTGCTCAGTTTGAAATCCAATTTGGTTTTTAATTTCTCTTGCACCATGAAGTACCCCCATCAACCAGAGCCTCTTAAAAGTACTTGTCTTTGATGAACACCTGACTTCTGACAGGCTAACTTGTGCCTGACTGGGGGGGGGTAGTGTCTTAATTGGAATGTATGTATGTACTGGACAGAGAAAATTAGACCTCAACATCTCTTTCTGATGCCAGCAGCTCTTTTTTTATTCTGTTCTAGTTCATGCCCGTAATCACCTTATATGATCTTGCTAGCTGTGGTTTCATGTTTTAAGGATCATTTCATTTCTGAAAATCTTAAAAATGAAAACATCTTAATGAAAACTATTTTGTTTGTGGGGATGGATGGAAACTTAGACACCATTTAATGAAATTCCCTCATTTTGCAGATGGAGAAATGGAGGCCTAGAGTGGGCAAATGCCTTGTACAAGATCATGCAGAAGCAGGGCTAGGGTCAGAATCCTGGCCTCTTGAATTCCAGACTTGTGCTTTTCCCACTCAGCCCACTCAAGATACCAATGGCCAGTTTTCTCATTTTTAATGTATTTCAGAATTACTTCTAAAAAGCGGGTTGAAAAGTCATTGTTTTTTTCATGATATGGCCCCATCTCCAGGCACGTACGGGAAGTGGGAATGACATGACAAGGTGCATGGGATTAGCATCGGCTACAAATCCTTCAGGTTTCAGCCTCTGATCACTTGGGAGATGGGGTTTGTTGTTTATGTTCCTTCCTGTAATTTATGTTCTGTTTAAATTCTGTGGCTTGCCAAGCCATCTGGGCCATCTGCAGTACAGCTGGCCCCAATTTGGAGGAATTTCATTCCTTACAAAAGTCATACCACCGATAGTGCCAGGATCTTCAAGGCTTGGCTAGAAATTCTTCCTGCTTTGAGGTCCTTTTTCTTTTTCTTTCTTTTTTTAAGTGCAGATACCCATATCTTCCCATCCCCCATAAAAAAGGGACTAAAACTTCAGCCTTTTTATTGCAAATGAGTGAAGTTTCATGAAAAAGGAGACGCTGAGGGGGTAAGCCAGACAGCAACAATCATAGTAATATGGCAATAATAGCTACAAGTCTCTTGGGCACCCAAATTCCCTTCAATTTTCCTAGCAGAGGATTTAGAAGGGTAATGGCAGGACTTTGTACAGTGAGAGAGCAATTCTTGCCTCATCCTGGAATACTTTATAATCCTTCCTAATAAAATAGCAATGGCTGGAATTCATTAGACCCCAGGATTTAGAGCTGGAAAATCCTTCGGGTTTATCTAGTCTAACACCCCCTTCCCCACCCTCAATCGCCTTCCAGATGAGAAAATAGTTCTAGAGGAAGGGAAGTGACTTTTCCAAGGTCACACAGCATTTGCATTTGTGTCTTCAGAGAAGCCCTCATTTCCTAGAAATTCAAGACTCTTACTTTTACTTATTCCATTTGTTCTCCAGTCCTGCCCTGAAATGCTGATCAGAGCCCAAATGTTAACACCATGGAACACCAACATACTACCCATTTTCAGATCATCAAGAGGGCAAAATGTAAAAGCTTGGGTTTGATTCCCAAGCCTGGACACCCACAAGCTGTGTGATCCAGTTGCTTAATCTTTCTGAGCCTCAGAAGGGATAAAACAATGGGACTGGACTGGGTGACCTCGGAGGCCCCTTTCAGCTCCACAATCTCAGTTTTCTCCTCTGTGAAATAGGGATAATCATAACAACAGTGGACATTTATTTACACCCCACTTTCAAGATATGCATAGTACTTTAGTACTATGTGCTTAGTACTTTAAGTACTTGAGGCCATTTGAGCTTCACTACTACCGTGTGAGGCAGGGGCCATAGGCACAGGGCTTATTATTACTCTCATCTTAGAAAGGAGGATATTGAAGTTCAGAGGAGGTAAGTGATTTTCTACAATCACAGCTGGGGATGCTGAAAGTGAGATTTGAACTCAGGCCTTCCTCTAAGTCCAGCACTTAACTCATTATATCAAGCCACTCTCCTAAGGTTGGGAAAACGCTTTGTAAACCTTAAAGCCCTCTATAACATGGGCCCTTCTTAGTTTTTCACCCAGCTAACAGAGTGTCAGAATGATCATCTGTTGAACTGTCAGGCCTTACTTGGTCATTAAGAACCAGTGAGACCTTGGATTGACTGATTGCTCTGGATTCATCTTTGGGTGGGGGTGGGGGTGAAAGTGAGAAAAATAGAATAAAATATATAAACTTCAAAATAATCTCTTTCTCTCTCTTCCCTCCATCTCTCCTTGTCTTACTCTTCCTTTCTCTCCCTCCTCTTTCTCCCTCCCTCCCCCTTTTCTCTCTGTCTTCTCTTTCTCTCTGTCTCTCTCTGTCTCTGTCTCTGTTTCTCTCTCTGTCTCTCTGTCTCTGTCTCTGTCTGTGTCTCTGTTTCTCTATGTCTCTGTCTTTCTGTCTCTGTGTTTCTGTATCTCTCTCTGTTTCTGTCTGTCTGTCTGTCTGTCTGTCTCTCCAGTACCAGGAACACCAATTGCATTGGAAGTGATTTTCAAGTTATCATTTACAGTATGTTCAAGGTCAAAAGATGCTTCTCTCAATTCTCCTTGAAATGGGTTTACCTCTGAAATGGTGAAATTCATCAATCTGGACACACCTTCCACCTGTTTCTTGAAGATTTAGGGAAATCCAGACCTTGAGCCATTGATGAGTCTCTGCCTTCTTTCTTGTGAAGGAGAGGCTGGCTTGCAGGCTCAGTGCCTGCTGCTGTCCCCGCCTTTGTATCACCCTCCCCAGGAGGAGGGCAGAGGGTGCTAAGACTTCTGGCTGTCCTGACTGTGGACAAGGGAGCATCTTATTGTAAATCTCTGATAGGAACTCTGAGTCATGCTGTTCACATCTCTCTATGACTTCTTTACATGACTGGCTTTTCACAGCTTTCACCAGGAAGGCCATGCATCTGAGCCAGGCAGGAAGAGTGTTGCTGAAAACAGAGGAAATTCTAGTCCAGGGGTGGGGAACCTGAGAGGCCATAGTTTTCCCTCCTCTGTTCTGCCCCAGGAGACTATGGGGCCAGGTATGATTAACAATATCGAAGCAGTTTGACCTGGAAGGGACTTTAAGGATCATCTACTCCAACCCCCAAATTTACAGAGAAAGAAACAGAGGCCAAGAGAGACTAAAAAACTTGCCTAAGGGTGGCTAGGTGGCACAATGAATACAGCACCAACTCTGGAGTCAGGAGGACCTGAGTTCAAATTCGACCTTAGACACTTAACACTAGCCATATGACCTTGGGCAAGTCATTTAACCCCAATTGCTCTGCCTTCCCCCTCCAATAAACAAAAAGCAAAAAAAAAACCCCTTGCCTAAGGTCACATAAATAGTAAGTGGCATCACTGAGCTGCCACGTTAATTATTTCTTCCCCCCCAAAATGAGGAGCAGAGAGAAAGATTGGTTACTCTAGGATCCCAGGGAGAAACTCTGTGTCAATTCCCATCAATTCTATTATGAGAATATAAGTCAGTCAATCAACCAGCACTGATTAAATACCTACTGTGTGTCAAGCTGGGTGTCTAGGTGGTGTAGTAGAAACAGTCCCAGGCTTAGAGTCAGGAAGACTCATTCCTGAGTTCAAATCTGACCTCAGATACTTACTAGCTATGTGACCCTGGGCAAGTCACTTAACCCTGTTTGCCTCAGTTTTCTCATCTGTAAAATAAGCTGGAGAAGGAAATGGCAAACCACCCCAGTATCTTTGCCAAGAAAAACCTAAATGGGGCCATGAAAAGTAGAAGGGAAAAAATTACTGAACAACAAATGTGTCAAGCACTGTGCCAAGCACTGGGGATACAGAGAGGCAAAAAATGATCCCACCCTCAAGGAGTGCACAGTCTAATGTGAGGAGACAATATGCAAACAACCACATACAAACCACATATAGAATAAAGAGGAAATAATCAATGGAGGGAAGGGACTAGAATTAAAGGGCATTGGGAAAGGCTTGTACAGAAGGTGGGATTCTAGCTGGGACTGAAAGAAGCCAGGGATGCCAGGAAGGGGAGATTCTTAAGGCTGGAGATGGTTCTGTTTCTGTCTTTGTGTCCTCACTGCTTAGCACAGTGCCTGGCATACAGTTGGTGCTCAGTACATGCTGGTTGAATGGAACTGGAATAGTTGGCTTTCGTGTACAGAATTTAGCTTTGTGTTCAACCGCACTGTGAAGGCTTCAATCTCTATTTTGAGGGATGAGTTTACCTTCAGAGACAAAACCATTTCTTGAAAATGGTGGGCTCAAGGAACATGAATCACGGAGGCAGCTGTGTAAAAATGCTATTCACAAACACAGGCATGACCCTAGGAGCGGCGTCGGTCTGATGCTTGGAATGGCTTGTGAGGAATTTTCCTGCCCTTGAGCAGCTTTGCTAATAAACTGAGAGTGGCTTTCAAAGTCTGCTGACCCCTCTATTCTGTTGTGTCTTCAATTAGCATCTACATAATTCAATAAGGGAGCCGTCACTACTCCTATTAGCTGGATGCTGGGATAGTGATGAGAGGGGTAAACTCTTTGGACTTTGTTAGCCTCATTTTAAATTCTCAGCTATTAAAAAAAACCCAACCCATCCTCTCCCTAAGTAACTTCAGTAACCTTTCTTTTTGACTGTTCATTTATTGGGCTTTGATGGAATAAAAAAAATAAATCCTTAAAAATTCCTATGGGAACCTTGCTCTATCACAAATCAGGGAGAGACTTTTACTAGTACTAGGAATAGGCCCACTGAAAAGAAGCAATCTTATTTTAGATTACATGGATAAGAAAGCCTTCATTCAATTGGAGGGCAGCTCCCACTAATTCCAGTAGTCTTTTCATCAGGGGAAAATGCCTTAAATACACATTAGAAAGATCTTCAGGCTCTAATACTGTTATAAATGCTCTCCTCACAGGGGGTGGCATTCACTGGTAGGCATCCACCTAGAGCTGCAGAAAACATCCCAACATTTTCTCTCTTCAGAGACACAGCCCATGTTTAGAAGATGCACCAATCTGTCGGGCTTCCCTTAGGGCAGTGGTTCTCATCCTTCTTAATGCCGGGACCCTTTATTACTCGTATGTGGGCTTATCTGCATGTGGGCGGACCCGCCTGGAGACAGAAGAGTCTTGACTTGGTTCCTAAGACCATCGGAACTATGTGTTTTCTGATGGTCTTAGGCGACCCCTGTGAAAGGGTCGTTCGATCCCCAAAAGGGTCGTAACCCACAGGTTGAGAACTGCTGCCTTAGGTTGACCCATTTCCATAATGAAGGTGGGATCACTAAGTCAACAGCATTCAGGTAACTGGTTTGTTGAAGAAAATTCTGTCCTTGGTAACAAAGGGAGAAAGAAAAAAGAATACTGGTTCTCTACTCTTGAGATGTTTACTATCTACAAGACAAGAGTGATAGGCACACCTTTCTGAGTTCAAATCTGCCCTCAAACATTACTAGCTATGTGACCCTGGGCAAGTCACTTAACCTTGTTTGCCTCAGTTTCCCTCATCTATAAAATGATATGGAGAAGGAAATGGCAAACCACTCCAGCATCTTTGCTAAGAAAACCCCAAATGGAGATATGAAGAATTGGACATGACTGAAAAGACTGAACAACCACAATAAGATAAGTGTGAGTCAGGATAAAGCCCTACTAAAAGTAGTATGGTAAAGTGGGAACAATATTGAATGTAGAGTCAGAAGACCTGGGCTCTAATCCTGGCTTTGTATGACTTTGGGTAAGTCACTTCCTCTACATGGTCCTTCATTGTAAAATGAGGGGACTGGGACCTGAGGTCACTTGTAGTTCTAAATACATTGTCCTGTCATCCTATGGTACCAGAAGGGCATTCATGGATCAGGGAAACAGTGGGATAAATTAAATATAGTGCAAAAGAATATTATTATATCATAAGAAATTATGGCCACAAGGAATTCAGATAAACATCGGAAGACTCATGAACTGACAAGAGAACTGTGACAACATGAACAATGACTACAAGTAATGACATGAAAACCCGGGCTACAGAATGTTAGAAATCACGTTAAATGCAATGGGTATTGATTCCAGGAGACTTGGGTTGAAATATGTTTATTTTTTCTTAGTATAAAGGCGATGCTCCACGGGTATGAAACATTGCACATGGTATTGGGTATCGTCGTGGTGCTGGTGGATTTTGGTTAATGATGCTTCTTTTTTATAAGAGACGGTCCTATGGGGGGCAGGGATGGTGGATGCTGGAAAGTTATGTTGGGTCAGGACGACTTCAGGCCAGGCCAGTGATTTAGGCTTGGGATTAGAATCCCTGGTACAACAGTAACCTGATTGAGGGCATCTTGCAGTTTGTTATGTATCTGGTGGGCCCTTCATTCCATACCTGAGAGTATGGTCTCTTGTTCCCTTGCTATCCCGCAATAAGAGTCTGAGATTTGGGTAAACTCTAGCCCTCTCCCTAGGGGAATTCATCCCAATAATTCCTGGAATCTAGATTCAAAGCCTTGGGTGGCTCTGCACAACCATGTAGGGGCAGAGATGTCCTAAATCTTAGAGTGGCAGAAGGACCTTTGTACCTTAGTTCTGAGGGTTTCAATTCACTGTTACTAAGATCACTATAGGCTGACTACTGGTCACGTTCCGGTGGACCCCATGTTTCAAAAGCTACACCCAAAACTGCCTAGAGGAAAAAATATCACTACCCTTTGCCTGCCCACTTAATGTCGTAGGGGCATGTTGCTGCCTCCTTCCCATAATCCTCAGAGGGAGCCATTTGTGTGGACAGCCTCTTCTGGGCCTGCCCCCAAATCCTACTCAAACTTTCAAGTTGATCTGACCAGTCTGGTAAGGAGGGGCTGAAAGGGAAGGCCCAGGGCTGAAGCCTGATGCCATTTTGGCAGAGCTCTGCTAGGATCTAATTGCACCTAAAGTACATTGGTTGGGGGTACAGTATTATGGGAAAAATATAAATCCAGTCTATTAAACTTATCTCTTAAACATTTTTGCTTTTCTCTTTTTGTCCCTCATTGAGGAAACTGGCTGAAGAGAGCATTCATCTTTCTGGGGCCAAGTATACAAAACTCTCCATATGAGCTACCTAAAAAAGGGACAAAGGAAATCCCCATCTGGAGCCTCTCACTGGTTCAACTGACTTTAAAAGACGAAATCCCCTGAAACCTCTCCAAAACCAACTGAATGCTGCTGATAAGACCACATCCATGATTCCAACCAAAGCAGAGCTTCTTAAACTGGGATCCATGGATGCCCAAAGGGGGTCTGTGGATAGATTCCAGGGAGTCCATGGACTTAAATGGAGGAAATAAATCACATTTTTCTTTTTATTTATGAAATTCAACTGAAATTTAGCATTTTCTTCAATTCCAAGGAGTGGATAGACTTCATCAGATAATTCTGACCCACGAGAGGGATGCTAATGATTCATTAACTTGTTATTGAAACTTCTCCACCCAGTTTCCCTGACTCTTCCAAGGAAGATGTCACTTCATAGGAAGTAGTATCCCAAGGGTAGTAACAGGCTAAGACTTAGGCTCCTCACCAACGTTGGTTTCTACTTTTCATCCTTACTCCCTCTTCCATTCTTTTTCTTTATAGCCCTAATGTCGGTGGGATTACCTCTGAGTCAGAGGCTTTCTTTCCCACCTGTAGACTTTCCTTCCCACTCTTATTAGTACTGTCCTTCCCATTTGTGATGCTACTAAATCTACAAGCCATTCTTTTGCCATCGAAGCACTTAAAAATGAAAAAAAGGGATTCACCTTTGCCTTTAATTGCTTAATGCCAAAGTTAATTTATTTTAATTTTGCTTACTCTCGCAATCTCACTTTTCTAAAACAATTAATAAAATTGTAGGGGACATTTGATTTTTATGGTATTTCTACTTTCCCTGTCAAGTTCCTTAAGCATATATTGGGCTCATCATAAGGGGACAGTGAACCTCTCTTCTTATTCCACTGAAATGGTTCACAGTCCATGCTAGTAATGCTAGAGCCACAGGACACCAGGGTCAGTCCTGGAGCTGGTCATCCAATCACCCATGCCTCCTTTTCTTTCCCACTACCTTTCCCTTACTTCAACAACAAATTTAACTAGCTAACCATTGTTGACCAATGCCAAATATTGTGGGCTGCCAGGCCTAACTGGACAGCACAGGGATTCAGGTAGAGCAGCCTGGACTAAAAATGCAATAAAAACAATTTTACATATAAGATGGAAAAGAATACAATTTTTAACTAAATTAAAATAAAACACTACTCTCCTCCACTTCTGGTTCTGCCATGACAAAAGGTAAAGACTGATCAGATAGATATACCCACAAGGCAGATTTATTCCATTAAAACCTTCCACACCAACTCTTCATAGGTTGGGCTTTTTACACCTCGTGTAAAGGAAGGCAAACCAATGATAAGTCCATTCCCTTAAAAGGAAACCAGTCAGGGCAACTCAGTGACACAGTGAATACAGCACCAGCTCTGGAGTCAGGAGGACCTGAGTTCAAATCCAGTCTCAGACACTTAACACTTACTAGCAGTGTAACCTGGGCGAGTCACTTAACCCCAATTGCCCTGCCTTCCCCCCCGTAAAGAAAAAGGATTCAAAAAAGGAAACTGGCCTAGTTTATATAACAGAAGTAATTGTGGTGTGAGAAACAAAAACGTATCAATAAAAGACATCTCTCTCTGTCTCTCTGTCTCCCTATTTATCAAATTGGTACTTTGGAGATCATCCATAAGAAGGTAACTAGTTTTGAGGGAGGGGAGAGACAGGATGGCTGTCACATGGGAAATGAGGATAATGGTGTTCTAGGGTTTACAGAGCACTACACATGTTCACTCATTTGATCCTCACAGCAGTCCTGGTAAGTAGGTGTTATTATTATCCCCATATTACAGATAAGGAACTGAGGCTGAGAAAGGTCAAGTGATTTGGCCACGGTCATATAACTAGTAATTATCTACAATAGGATTTGAAGTCTTCCCAACTTCAAGTCTGGCAACTGCACCACCAACTTGCCTCCATCTAGTTAACCAGAAAGAGATTTAGAATTTGTTGTCAAGAAAAGTTTCCTGATGATGAGCGCTATCCCAAGGAGGAATGTGCCATCTCTAGGGGTAGTAGGCCCCTCCTCATTAGAGATAGCAAAGAGTAATGTGGATGGTGACTAGTCAGAGATGTAGAGAGGATTGTAGTATGTTGTAACAGATGACCTCTGAAGTTTCAATTCTGAGGTTCTGTGACACAAACAGAAACATCTGGAATCAGAAATGGACACCAATTAGGGTAGGCAATTAAGGTATTCTTCTAGTACAGTGGAAAGAGCCCTGGCTCAAGAGCCAGACACTCAGATTCAAATCTAATCTATGATGCATGCTGACCTTGGACAAATCCATAAATCCTCTAGGTCTCAATCCCTTGGACAATGGACCAGATGGCTTCTGAGGTCTCTTCCCACTCTAGACCTATATTTCCACAATTGTTGACATGAACAGCTACACTTTAGCATATGTCTCTCTGTGTCATGTGTGAATCAAACAGAGTGAAATAGTACAACCAAAAGCCAATGAATGACAAGACCTTAGTGAGGCTTAAGTGACAGCTCTGCCAACCACTGTGCTTGGCCTTATTCAATAAAGTGGTGCCAACACAAAAGAAAACCTGGGTGATAATGATCAGGACACTCTTACAGGGACCTTGGGCCTGAAAAATGATTATGTGAAATGTTTCTCCTTTATTTTGTTTCTCCTCCCCAGGCGCCCTGGAATCACAGCTTTTATCCACCAATCGTCCATTGTTCAGAATCCCCCCAAGTGATTATTAACAACGAAGTCGGTCAACAATTGCAAGCTATTTTAGAGGCACAAAGGAGTTGGAACAGTTTATTCCCATTAATGCAAGTAGTACCACAATGAAATAATGTATGAGTTTTTTTAGAGGGGGGATGGGGAACTCCTCAAACCTCAAAAGGAACAAGACAGAAGACAGGCCACATAATAGAAAACAACACATCTTTTGTCTTGACTTTGGCTAAATCTGTGAGGTGAGCCAAGAGAAACATTGCTTTCCATTGTAACCAGCCTGAGATGTGTTAAGATGAGCAGCAGCTGAGTCCAGGGTGGTTTGAATATTTTCTTTTCAAGTCTGCAGCTAATAGACTCCTTGCTGCCACTGCATAAAATGATCTTTAGGTCCTAACAGCAAATCTGAAGAGAAGAATTGGTTTCTTTGTCAAGGTAGGCACCCTGCCTGGTTGTAAAATTGAATGTAGCCTACCTCACTGCATCATCGGTATCAAAGGAAACAGGAGATGGGAAAACCTTCCTATTACACTCTTTAAGGCTCCCTCCATTTGGGGCCAACCCCTAAATAAGTGGTGCCTTTCAATCATTAAAGCAGATAAAATATAGGGAGGCCCTTCTTTGGTCCTGCCCTAACCACACCCACAGTTTAGCAAATAGTGGTGGGATAATGATGTCTCCATTGGCTATAAGCTCAGTTCCTCTCTTTGCTTGAGACCTTGTTGATTTGTGACTTGCTTTTCTGTGGTTGCTAGGCAACACTATCAGGGATGCTGCACATGGCCAGTGGACATTAATTAACACCTCTGAATTTCCGATTTCCTTATGTATTTATTTTACACTCTTAAATGAATTCACAACTCAAAAGCAGCTTAATGAGCAAACAACATTTCTAGGGGTCTGAATCACTTTCCAAAAGTACAGAAAAGCATGAATGCAGTAAGCCAGAATACAAACTTTGACCATCTATCACATTAACTATTGCATCGCCCCCTCCTGACTACTACTCCCTTACCAACCAGCTCATTCCTGACCATTTCCTCAATATCTAAGGGAGATCAGCAACCCCCTGCCCCACCTCCTTCCTCATTCAGACATACCACCTTTGTCATTTCCATTTTTCATATTTATCACCCCGAAGTGTTAGAAGTCTGGTTTAATAAAATGTGCTAATGGGATATGATAATTATATTTATAATTAGAGAGAATGAGGAACAGATGTAATATTGTTAAAATGGTAGGGTCTAGAAAAAATGCTCAATTGATTCAGGTGGGGGAAGGGATGCAGAGGATCTGATTTAATTCATCAAATATTTATTAAATACTTAGGGAATGCAAGGTGCTGTCTTAGGTGCTGGGGATATAAAGACCCCCCAATTACATAGTTTCTATCTTCAAGAAACTTACATTACATGGAGGGAGGGTGGGTACAGCAAATATAAAGATAAGGAGGAAGAATGAGAATTCATTAACAACTGGGGACAGGCTGGAGAGGGGGCTGTGTGTGGAGGTGGGAAAAGGAAGGCAGAGTTTCTACTCACACAGTATTATTCTGGGGAAATAGTATCAGCTTATGTGCATTGTTAAATAGGAGTTAATTTCACAGAAGAAACACCTCATAAGCCAATTGACAAAATGAGCCTTGTTTCAATTTTACCTGGTGACTCAGTCTCCAGACTAACTCAAGTCAAAGTTCTGGACATCAAGGTGACCAGTTGCAGAGTTAAATTCAGCCATGCAACTTTCTGTCTTGTTTGTGGGGTATTCAGCAGCCAGTTTATCTGCTCTTTTTTCCCACTGAATTATTTGTTGTTTGGATGATGTGTGGACTTGGCCTTATATTTGGCCCATCAGTCAATAGGTATTTATTTTTATAAATCTCTATATATCCAGCCCTAATCTTTCTCTCTTGAATTCCAGTCAAGCATCTATTACTACAATTCGGACAGCTTCTCTTGACACCTTAAACTTAACATCTTCCCAGCTAAACCTGCATGACCATCCTTTGAACTCACTCGGATTTTGAACCTCAGAGGCAACCTTGCCTCCTCCCTCTGCACAGACTTGTTGAGATGACCTCCGTCAAGTCTTATATCTCCTCTCCAACTTCATGGCTGTCATCCAGTATCAGTCCTTTATTTTGTCTCCCCTGGACAGGGCAGAGAGGTGATGCAGTGGATAGAATGCTGGCTTTGGAGTCAGAAGGACCTGAGCTCAAATCCTGCCTCTGATATTTACTAGCTCTGTGACCCCAGGCAAGTCGCTTAACCCTCTTTGCCTCAGTTCCTCGTCTGTAAAATGAGCTGGAGAAGGAAAAGGCAAACCACTCTAGTATCTCTGCCAAGAAGATTTGAAATGGGGCCACTTAGAGTCAGAAACAACTGAAAAGACTCGACAACAAGAAAACTATTGTATTGGTTTCCCTGCCCTGGCTTCTCCCTTCACCAATCCCATAAACCACACAACCGCCAAAATAATCGTCCTAGGACAGACAAACATCTGCTCAAAATCCTGTAGGGACTCCTCATTGTTTTTAGGAGAAAATGCACTTAAGATCTTCCATAATCTGGCTCCTACCCACCATTCAAGGTTTTCTTCATATAACTTCACTTCAGGAACTCTAACCAAATTGAACTACAAGCTTTTCCTCAAACTTAGTGGCACCTCGTCTTTGAAGTCTTTCCTGGTTTCTTACTTGTTAGGAATCTCTCCCTCCTACATATTTGCCATATTTATCCATGTACATATTGTACTTCCCTCTTCTCCCATGTGAACTACTTGAGGGAAGGGATTTTTTCGCTTGGTTCCCCCCCGCCTTTGTATCCTCAGTAGTTAACGTGTAGTAGGCACTTTATGTCTATTGAATTGGATTAACTGAATTATAATCATATAAGTTGTATAGCACCATCCATGAAATGAAGCTCTAAGCTTTCAAAAGGTTGATGAGATTGTTTCTGATGAACTTTCTGTCCCCTTACTATTCTTGTTTCTAGGTAAGCTATTTGTTAAGTACTGACAAATTCAAAAAGAGGTTCATCTCCTCCAGGGAAGCATTTTGGGTTTAAGAAGACCCAGTTTAGGAAGAACTTTGCTAAGCTGAAGAACATCCAAGGGAGGGCAACCAGAAGAGCTAATAGCTAGCATTCTATCCACTGTATCATGGAGCTCTTTCTGAATAGTTCGTGCCATGAAGAATGCTTGAAGTAATGAGGTATATAAGCTAGGAGAAGAGAAGACTCAGGGAAAACACAGAATCCTGGAATTTGAGGGTTGGAAGGGATCCTATTGGCCATTCATATTGAAAAAGAATTTATATGTATAGCAAGAGGGTCATCTCCAGTTGTCCTGATCTATATCTTGTCACTGGATCCAGATAGCTCTGGAGGAAAAAGTGAGGCTGATGACCTTGTACAGCCTTCTCTCACTTAAATCTAATTCACTTGCAAGTAATGGCATCATCTTTCTGAAGTCAATGGTCCTCTTCGAGAATGAAGTACAAACAACAACAATACATTATAGCATAAATGACAAGTGGTCATACAGCCTTTGTCCGAAGACATGATAGTTCTCTGTAAGTATCTGAAGGGTTGTTACATAGAATAAAAATAATATCTGTCCTATTTGGTCTCAGAAGTTGGAGATTTCAAAAAATCAAATTTAGACTGAATGGCAGGAAAACCTCCCTAATGATCAGTGAAATGAGCTGTTTTGGGAAGTAGGCACATCATAGTAGGGATGTGCTTCTGAGTTGGATTAGATGCAGGTCCCTTCTAACTCTAAAATATTGTGATTATGTGATGCCTCATTGTGATGGTAAGGAGTCCCTGGTTTCAAAAAGGTTAGGCCATTAGAGCACAAATTTGGGAAGATGTGAAAAAATTGTGTAAGTTTTTAAACATGCTTTTGGAGGAAAAGTATTTCTTCTGCCTGAGGATCAGCCCAGCTATGTTCACCACTATGCTGGCTGCAGGGTGGGGAATACTTTGGCTATTGTGACTATGGGAGACCATTAATAATGTCTAGAGATTGCAACTTATGTTTAAACCCATATCAACAGAATCACGGATCTGTTAAGTAAATATTACTCCTTCCTTCCACTGGTTCCCACTATCACTTTTACTTTCCCAGTGGGCTCTCTCATTAGGGTGGTCACTTCTGTTTCAATAATTAACTCAAACATAACAGTTTAGGCTAGAGAGCCCTATTTTTTTTTTAAAGAAATGTAGGTGTTCATCTAGCCAGCGTGTTGCTTTTTAGCAGGGAATGATTTCAAAATGAGGGTCAGACACAGTTCAAAACTACTGGTACAGAGGCAGTAGCACCCACTTAGTTTACTTTAAGTAAAGTTTCCCAGATTAGTCATTGCAATTGTCACCATTCCTGCCTCCTTAAGAGATGCCCAACTGGCCTCATTAAGAGTTTGACAAAGAAACACAAGGTAGGAAGAGGCATGAGGGACTAACTTGGGAACTCAAGTAAAGGAACATTTTTTTTCCTGTCCTTAAGCTTTAAGGTAAAGACAGTACTGAATGGTAGAAAGAGCACTGGATTTGGAGACAAAAGGTTCAAATCCTGGCTTTGCCACTTAACTGGGCCATGTTGGGGAAGTTAATTACCTTCTCTGGGCCCTGATTTGCTCATCTGTAAAATGAGTTCTTTCCAGCTCTAAATCTCTGAGCCTTTGACTATCTTAAGCACATACCTGTTGGGACTGCGGTCAGTAGAGAGGCAACGTGACCCAGCAATAGTACTCACTAGCTATTCCCTTAACTTCATAGATGATCTGTAATACCTACACTAACACCATAACCTAAGCCTCCATTTTCCTATTTGCACATTTTAATTCAAACCAACAAATGTTTATTTCCAGCTCACTATCCTGGATACCAGAGACAAAAACAGAAGAAGACAAAAATGAAAGTCTTTGCCTTCAAGAAGTTTTTATTCTGCTTGGGGCATAGAACATCTACATTGCTAAGTAAATAGAAGGTAGAGGGGGAAGGAATAAAGAAGACTAGTCATGATCACCTGAGGAAGGAAGATCAGAACTCTGAGGAGCAAAATGGTTTGGGAAGATGGAAGTCAATTTATAGGAAAATTAAGCGACTCGACCAATGTCATATGGACAGTAGGTTCTCTGTCTCCCAAGCCGGCATGTTTGGAAAGAAATGCAAGATTTAATAAACATTAAGCAATCCAATTTAATTAACATCTGTTAAGGGATTGTTGCATGCAAGACCCTGGGGATAGAAAAATGAAAACAAGTTACTATTCTGGAGAAGCACAGTGTTTCCCATAGGTCATGAATAAAGACAATGCGAAGGAGAGCGTGATAGGGAAAAGGAGGGATTCAGACAAAGTGCTCTAAGAAAATTTTAGGAGGGAGGGAAAACTTTCAGCAGCAGCAGGGGCAGTACAGGGGTGAGGGTATGGTTCAATGAGGAGGGGGTACCTGTGTTTAGCCTTTAGGGAAGAGAGATATTTTAATAGGTAGGGATGAAAATGAATAGAGTCATCAGAGCAGAGGAGAGAAAAAAGAGGATAGAGTGTATCTGAATGCATCAGAGTGGAACAGAGTGAAGCAGTTACATAGATTAGCAGGAACATAAACTGAATAAAAGGGGTGTCATGAAATAAGGCCGGAAAGGTATGACAGGGCAAGATTGTGGATCAGGCTAAGATATTTTTATTTAATCACTGTGACAAAAGCCACTGATGGTTTCTGAGCAGGGGGAAAGACTGAGTGAAGGCAGGGAGACCAGTTGGGAGGTTGTACAATGGTAGAGTTGATGAGGGTTTTGGCCCTTTAAATAGAAGAGTATGATCTGTAATATCTACACCATGTACTCTTCAGAAAATGGTTGTGAGGAAAGCATGCTGTAAACAATAAGACCACATATAAAGCAAACGATTATTAATATTTTAAAATAGGCTTTATTGCTGCCTTTTTTTATATGGGTCATTTCCAGACATGCCATTCCCATACCCAAGCACCAAACAAATATGTTCTTAAATGAACTTTAATGATTATTTTTATTATGAACTTGACAAGCATCAACAAACACAAACACTTGCATGGACAAATAAGAACAGAGAAAAGCATATGAAACTGAGAATATCTATTATGTGCAGTTCTTTAAAATTTAAGAATAGATCAAATTTAACATGGCAGTCCCAACACTGCCCTGCCTCCCTATCTTCTGCTGAACTTCCTTCTGCTCTCCTTTGTGTATTTTTCTATTTTCTTTTTTTGGAGGGGCAATTGGGGTTAAGTGACTTGCCCAAGGCCACATGGCTAGTAAGTGTTAAGTGTCTGAGGCCAAATTTGAACTCATGTCCTCCTGACTCCAGGGCTGATGCTCTATTCACTGTGCCACCTAGCCACCCCACCTTTGTGTATTTTTCAGTGTTTCAATGATGCTTTTGGAAGCCTGAATCATTGTTTGGTAGCACTCCCTCCTCTCACATGAAGGGGACACTTTCAGCATCGTTGGGCTGCAATTGTTGGGGCAGATCAGTTTAGACAAATATTTAGACTGTGAGCCCCTTGAGGTCAGGGGAAGTGTTCTCTTTGCCCTTCATTGTATCTCCAGCACTAAGCGTGATGCCTGATACGTCATAAACACTTAATGCCAATTGCTTGAGTTGTAGTTCTAACCACAATGAAGGGAGTTGAGCTGTGGTTTCTTGTGTGGAGGGTCCTCTCCCATGCACAGATTCAATAATTCATGGGGGGCAAAATGGATGGAGACCTTACTGCTATTACTCCTTTTCTCTGTCTCTCTCTGTGATCTTGTCAGAATTTCCCTGGAGAACAGCTGGCTTCTTCCCCAGGGCCTCTGCATGTACTAAGGAACTTCCCTCTCATCTCTCCCTTTTCTTCCTTCCTCTCTTTCCTTCTCACTCTATACTTTCTCACTAGGTTTCTCTTTCTAGGTTTGGGTCTCCTTTTTAAAGTGTACAAATGATGGGCCTACTTAGAGAGGGAAGGAAAGTGACCTCGCTCCACCACCATTAATAAAAATTCCATTAAAGTTCTTGGCTGGCATATGTTCTAAGGAGGCCCTGATATGCTAGCATCTGTCTTGCGTAGACAAAAGTAGGACTAAAGCATGTGCATGTCTGTTATGCCTGACACAGTAAGGAAATGAATGAAAACATTAACTGAGCTTGGCTTGGGTGATATTCTCAAATATAAATGAGTATTTTAAATATTTTAATATACTGAATTGATTTCTTAATATCACCCTCCCCATATAGAAATCCTGCTTGCAGCAAGGAAAAAAACATATCCACCCAACCACCACTAAACAAAACAAATTGACATATGAATCATGTCAGACAATATCTGTCTCTTTCCATATCCAGAGTCCACCACCTTTAAACTGAGAGGAGGGATATTTCATAGGAAAATAGATTTAGAATTGGAAGGTTGTATTAATGCTGCTTGCAGCTTCTGTGAAGGTGTAAGACCAATAACACCAGCACACAGGAGGGCTGCTAGTACTGGTTCTTTGATTTGCTTTTCTAAAGGAAAGACAGTTTCAAGGGGATTAACAATCTTTACTTCATTCAGAAAGATCAGATAGATATGTAATTATTCAAGAAATATTCAAGTGACAGGGTTCCAATGGTCTTAACAGAGTAATAGAAGTAATTATACACATCACTGGACCAGGGAGGACCAACATCCAATTTCACAAAGAGGGGGGATGCTTAACAACAGCTACCGAGAGTCTCAGCAGGGACATATATATATATATATATATATATATATATATATATATTTAATATATGGTGACATAGGCTATAAATGGAAAGGATCTTATATTCCATATATATATGTATATAAGTATATACATGGAACACACATACATATTCAACTCTACAAAGGCTGATTAGACCAACCCTCTAATTTCACAATTGAGGAAGCTGAGGCCCAGGGAGGTAAGAGCGCTTTCCACTGGACCACATGGCCTCCTTCAGTTCCTCATCAATCCTCCACAATCATGATCAATTACCACATTAACATGAATTCTGATGCTTTTTATCATTGTTTTCTTTTATATTATTATAATCATTGTGTATATTACTTTCTTATATGGTTCTACTTATGCTTTGCATCAGTTCACGTAAGTCTTCCTAAATTTCTCTGATTCTTCACTCATTGGGTCCTTCTCTTTTGTGTGGAGGAGGAGGGGTGGTCCAGGCTTATGATTTCATTGGCATAGAGAACTCCCAATGTGCCAACTCTGTCTAATGATGCAGATCCTCAACTCATTTGACAGCGATGTCCAGGGTGCTGAAATGTTAAGGGACTTTCTCGGATGTGCAGTAAATGTTTAGCATTTGACTCTTCAGGAAAGAAATGCATACTTAAATCTGGATAGCTGACAAAATAAGTCAAGCCCTGATTTGCAGCGTGTATCCATTTCTGACATATAAATGCGCTCACTGATGAATGAGGTAGAGAGGTGACACCGTAGTATGCAGAGGACTGGGCCCAGCCTCTGGACCAGTGGTTCTCAACCTGTGGGTCGTGACCCTTTTGGGGGTCGAATGACCCTTTCACAGGGCTCACAGGAGTTGCCTAAGACCATCAGAAAACACATATTTCCTAGAGGGTCATGGCATTAGGAAGGCTGAGAACCACTGCTCTAGACCATCTGAGTTCACACCTAGCCTCAGACTCTTTCTAGCTGTGTAACCTAGAGCAAGTCACAGCCTCAGTTTGCCTCAGTTTCCTCATCTGTAAGATGGGCATAATAACAGCACCTACCTCCCAAAGTTGCTGTGAGGATGAAATAATCATTGTAGAGCCCTTAGCATCGTGCCCAGCACATTCTAGGCTCTATGTAAATGAAGTTCTTTTGTCCTTAGGGCAGGCAGGTGGTGCAGTGGATGGGGGCCTAGAGTCAGGAAGACTCATCTTTCTGAGTTCAAATCTGACCTTATACACTTACCAGCTGTGTGACCTTGGACAAGTCATTTAACTCTGTTGGTCTCAGTCTCCTCATCTATAAAATGAACTGGAGAAGGAAATGGCAAATGGCTCCAGTATCTTTGCCAAGAAAATCCCAAAAAGGGTCATGAGGAGATGGACATCATTGAAAAATGACTGAACAACCTTTTGTCATAATCCTTATTATTAATTTAACAATAAGCTCTCATGAGCAGATAAGAGCTGGCCTCTCGTGTGCTTCTGCATTTGCTTATAGTCATACAGTTAATTTATATCAGTGGCAGTACTGACCACTCCTGACTCCCAAAGCCATTTCACCCACTCCCAATACTGCCCCCATCTTGGATTTTGTTTTTATCTAGGTTTGGGATTTCACTAGCATAGTAAACTTCTAGGGAACAAGCCTCCCCTGTTAATGCTTATCAGAGCATGCTCTGTAACCTATAGACCTGGGGAGCATTCTAGGGCTGGTCTGTATATACATACATACATGCATGCACACATACACACATACACATACATGCATATATGTGCACACATGCATATGTGTATATACATGGTTGTTGTAAGGTGAGCCTTCTAGAAAGATGAGCTCTTTCTATTATCATCTTCTAGTCTAGCAGTTCTCAACCTGTGGGTTGTGACGCCTTTGGGGGTTTTACGACCCTTTCACAGGGGTCACCTAAGATCATTGGAAAACACATATTTCTGACGGTCTTAGGAACTGACACACGGCTCCTCTGTCTCCAGGCAGGTCTGCCCACATGCAGATATGCCCACATATGAGTATATGGTGGCATCAGGAAGGTTGAGAACCACTGTCCTAGACCATGTTGCACTTTGGGAGTGTATGTCACCCAAACCAGAACCCTGACCTTTCTATTCTCCCATTTGAAATCAAAGTGAGAAAAGTGGCTACCAGCTAGACCAATGCGGTGGCTTTCCAGGAAGCCTGCCTCTTGCTCAGGGGAGTGACCAACTGATAACTGTCCTTTTCTTTCCCCCAGAGTAGAGGAGGCTGCCCTTGGCTCATTTTCTGTGGGTGACCACACTCTCCAGTTTGATAACATTAATTACGATTCCAGGCAGGTAACTTGGTGATATCTCATTAATTCAGTTAGAGGGGCTTGCTCTCATTACACCAGAAGCCTTGTAGCCATTCTTTCCTCTTAGAAGAAATCTTCAGGAAATGCTTGAAGTAGCCCTGCAGAATTGCCCCACTTGTGAACTAACAGGCATCATTAAAAGGGATTGACTGGCCTGGCTTCCCGAACAAGCCCATCTCTATAGAGCTTCTTTAATAAAAGCTGCACTACATTTAGTTTTAATTAGTTTCAATCAATAGAGAAGATAAAAGATTAAAACAGAAAAACAAACCAGACAAACCAATAAAAACGTATCTCAACACTGCTACTTAAATTGATTGTATCCTTCTGCGGCTAAGAAAACTGTTACATAAGGAGAATCCCCATCTCCTGGATACACCAGAATTTAAATTAAATTGTCCAGAAATAATCATCTCTGAAAGGAGAGAAAACCTCAAGTGAATCAGTCTTGGGCTGCCTCATCTCTGGGACCCATAACTTTTTTTCTTTTGGTTTTATGATAATTCTCCTAATTCCAAATTAGAATTTAAAACAAACACAAGGGTTTGCTTTGAATTGTTACATCTTCATTTTTATAATTTCAAAGAGCTCCAGGGAAGCCTTTCCGATAAGTTCAAAACACAGTCAGGTCTGATTGACAATTCCCTTCCCTGGAAAATTTTCCATTGGCCCTGCCTAGGTTTAAGATGGCCCCCTTTGCCTCCATTCCAGAGATTTTTAGAAACACTGAGCTAACAAATAAAATTATTAGCAGTTGATGTTTATATAATGCTTTACTGCTTACAAAGAGTTTACCTCCCAACAAACTGGGGACAGACCAGTGTGCAAGGTGGAGGGAATAGCCAAAATAGTCCCATTTTACACAAATACTCAGGGGGTCTGTGATATCATTAGTGTGCGAACCCCTCCAGCAATGCAAGCTGTGCCCCATCCACATCTGCTTGCTGTTTGACATTTGTTCCTATCCTCCACAAATTCTTAGGCTCTTGGGATTAGAGGTTTAGATCAGTAAGCGACCTTAGAGGTTACTCAATCTGGCATCATCTTTAAGATGAAGCCTAGAGAGGTAGAAGGGGCAGCTAGGTGGCACCATAGTACAGAGAGCTCAGGGCTTAGAGTCAGTAAGGTTCTTCTTCCTGAGTTCAAATTCAGCCTAAGATACTTTGTAGCTGTGTGGCCCTAGACAAGTCACTTAACCCTATTTGCCTCAGTTTCCTAATCTGTAAAATGAGCTGGGGAACAAAATGGCAAACCACTCTACTGTCTTTGCCAATAAAAGCCCAAATGGGGTCACGGAGAGTTGGACACAATGGAAATGTCTGAACAAAGGGGAAATGCAATGACTTGCCCAAAGTCACAAAGGCAGCAAGTAGCAGAGCAAGAATTTGAACCCAGGGCCTCCAATTCCAAATTTGGGGCTTTTTATCCTGTACCACACTTGCCTCTTGGGTCCACCCAGTGTGCAGGGTGTACTGAAGATACTGGGCTGTCAATCACTTAGCCATTGTTCTCACCATGCTCCTATCTGTTTGTTTTTTTTTCCTTTGGTTCATACATTTGTATGACAGGATTTTTTCATCATTTATTTTACAGATGAGGAGATTGAAGTGTATAGATCAATGGGGATAATATCTGTAAAGCACTAAGCACAGGGCCTGGTCCATGCTAGGAGCTAAGTCAGTGCTTGTTCCCTTTCCCCCTTACAGAGAGTTAGTGACTTCCTAAGTATACATGGCCATGGTGGGTAATAATGCTAACCCTTGAACTTAAGTCTTCTGAGTTCAGGTTTAGGGGCTCTTTCCATCCAACTCAGAGCTTTCTAGAGCTCATCTCGTTCAGCCATCTTAATTGTACAGATGATGAAGCTTAGGCACAGAGAAAGAAAAAGATGCTGAAACCACACTTACTGCCAAGTGATGGGATGGGATTTGAACTCAGTATTAAGTTCCTACAAAAAGGGGTGTAGTTCCTTCCCTCATAGAGCTTACCTTTCAGCACTAAGCCTGACCAAGCGAGTAGCTTTAAGTCTAATGTTCTCCCCATTTACCATTTTGCCGCTAAAAAACCCCACAAAATGCTTGCCCTATGGCTAAACCTTAGGCTCTCCTCCAAGATCCAAAGAAATGAGATGGGGTGGCAGCCAGGGAAGAAAAGATTGAGGTGGGAGGACCAAGGATCAGAGGTGATGGACCAGATTGTCAATCAGCATATATTCTCAAGCATTACATCCAGAAGCTTTCCTTCAGCAAAGGTTATAGCCCTTCTTACAGCCAAGGCTCCTCTAAGGCACCTGATTCTGATTTCTGATGTGGGTGCACAGCTTTCTTGGGCCAGCTGCTTTATGACCATGAAGCAATTTCCTAGCTCCCCTGTCATGCTCCAGGCTGGATGGCTGTCTTCCCATCCAATTCAAGCTAGGACAAACACAAGCCTGGAAGGCTCAGTGCTTTTATAACCAGAGACCTCAATTATGGGAAGAGGTTTCCTACAGCAGCTTGGGACTTGGCTGTTGTGCAGTTCTACAGGGAAGAGAAGGAAGGAATGACCTTAAGTGGCCCAAAGGATGTACTAGCTGGGTGGGTTATGGTGCAGATGACTCCACAGCCTTTTCAGGAGGTCTCTGAATATAAGTGATAATCTGGTACAGTTGGACATGGAGTCAAGACTGACATTCAGATTCTGCCTCAGATATTTGTTAGGTATACGACCCCTGGAAAATCATTCAAACTCTCTGAGCCTCAGTTTCCTCACATGTCAAGTACTTATTAGCATTTGTTAAGTATTAATGGGACTAATAACAGTTCATACTTGAAAAGGTTGTTGGGAAGGTTAAATGAGTTGATGTCTGTATAGCATTTTCTAAATCTTAAAGGGCTATGTAAATGTGAATAATAATACGGATAATAGGTTATTTTTGTTATATTATACTATTATTGCTTCATATTATATTATATTTTATATTATATTGTATTGTTATATTATATTACGTTATCTTATATTAATTACATCACATTACATCATATTATATTATATTACATTATATTACATTACATTATATTATATATTATTATTACTGTGGCAGGTTTACTTTACTTTAATTGTGGTTTTTCTTAATGACAGGAGAGATAGCTAGTTGGTACAGTGGATGGAAAGCCAGCCCTGGAGTCAGGAAGACCCAAATTCAAACCCAGCCTCAGATCTGTCCTAGCTATGTGACCTTGGGCAAGTCACTGAACCTCTGTTTGCCTCAGTTTCCTCAACTGTAAAATGGGAATAATGATAGCACCTACCTCCCAGAGTCGTTTTGAGAATCAAATGGTATTATAATATTTGTAAAGTGCTGAGTATAATACCTAACAATGGTGGCTGAGCTATAGAAATGCCAGCTATTACTGCTGTTGCTTATTGTAATTATAGGGGAATGGTCACAACCAACCCTTGAGGCCTCCTCTGATGTTGTTAATCTACATCGAGTGAGTTCCTTCCACACAGCAGACACACTTAGGCAGCATCTGCTGAATTGAGAAGCTGGTTCTCCAAAAGAAGTAGACCTGACACACAAAAACCCTCTACCCCCAAATACAGGGAGAGCTCTGGGGCAGGACTGTTTGTGCCCTGCGCTTTTTATAAACTATCCCCTTCCAAGCCCCAACTGAGCTGTTTATCTTCTCTTCTTCCGAGGCACCAGTTACCGCAGAGCATGGAGGGCTGCAAATTGGCCCCACCAGGGGCCAGGAGCAGAGCAGAATAAAGAAGTCCGGCAGCAGCATTCTCATCGGCTGTGGTTCCGTGTTAGCCGAAGAGAAGTCTGGCACCAACCCCAATCCTGGGGCTGCTCTCAGGTCATTGCGTGGACGTTGATTCTGTCTCCTTCCCAGCAAAAGAACTGAAGTCTTTGTGTTAGAAGAGACTTCATTTAGTCCACCCCACCTCCGAGCAGGTAACCATTCCTTGTATGCTTCATCCTGGCCTAGCCCTAGTACCCGCCTAGTTCTCCTGATTGAAGCTTATTTGCTGGCTCTTGGGAGGGTTTCTGTGCTGAATAATCTTGTAGCAGTAGTTAAGATAGTTATTTGGTCTTATATGGATATATATATTCATATATATATGTATATATATATATATATATATGATGATTATACCAGCAGTATTAAAAAGCAAACAAAATTCCAACTACAGTCCTTGGTAGGAAGCTGAATTTTGGAGACTACTTGATCAGGGTCATTCTGCCTTTATTTAGTTGTGCTAAATGATTGCCTACCCTATATAGCAATATATTTACAATCGGAGCATGGTACATTGTGCACTTTTGGTCCAAAGGGTCTTATAAATGCCAACTGTGTTTTCTTGCTGCCCACTTCCCCAGCTTTCCTTCTTGCTAGGCTGGCCCTTCCATTCATTCTATTTCTATTTATTCGATGCCTTCCACGCGCCAGGTATATACAAGGCAAGGGGACACATATTGTTCTCCTGGTTCTACTTCCTTCACTTTAAATCAGTTTGCATAATCTTCTCAACTTTCTCTAATTCCTCATACTCATTTCTTATTGTACTCAGTTTTATACAGACACCAAAATTTGCTTAGTCACTTCTCCAATAGGTATGCATTCTGTTTCCTCTTTTTTTGCAACCACAGTAAATGCTATGAAATTTGTTACGTATGGCACTTTTCTTTCTGTTTTGACCTTCTTAGGAGATATGCTCAGCAGTGGGATTTCTGAGTAGAACAGTATGAACAATTAAACAATTTAATGACTTTTCTACCATAGTACCAACATGCTTTCCAGAATGGCTGGACTAATTCACAGATATACTAACTTTTTATTATTATGTCCATTCATCCATCCATCCATCCATCCATCCATCCATCCATCCATTCATCCATCCATCCATCCCTCTGTCCATCCATCCATCCATCCATCCTTCCTTCCATCCATCCAGTCTTTCCAACACCAACTTTTACCTTTTATAATTTGATGAGTATGAACTGCATCCACAGAGTAGTTTTAATTTGTATTTATTTCATTATTACTGAATTGGAACATCCTTCCCCACCTCTTCCCATATGGTTGATAGTTTGCAATCCTGCTTTTTGAAACTTTTCATTCAAATCAATTTCCAAACATGAAATTTAGGCAGACTGATAGTAGAGCTGGAGGGAACTTCACAGGATCATTTGATTCAACCTACTATCTTCAAGAGCATGTAAAATATTATTATACCCATTTTATAGCCAAGAAAACTGAGGCCCAGAGAAGTTAATTAGCTAGGGGGTAATACAGCTGAAGGCAGCTAGGTAACACAATGGATACAGCACCAGCCCTGACGTCAAGGGGACCTGAGTTCAAATCCAGCCTCAGACACTGCTTAGCTGTGTGACCCTGGACAAGTCACTTAACTCTGTTTACCTCAATTTCCTCATCTGTAAAATGGGGTGGAAAAGGAAATGGCAAAGCATTCCAGTGTCTTTGCCAAGAAAACGCCAAATGGGGTCACAGAGAATCAGACATGACTGGAAAATGACAGAACAGTTTAAGGGGGAGGAGGGAGGAAGCCGAGACGGGGAGATCTGATATAATAGGCATGGCTGGAGGCAATAAGGTTTTGCAGCAGGATGGAGGCAGGGAGAATCAAAAGAGGAAGATGGTCATCAGTAGTTGAGTGGAATCAACTAGATGTGAGGGGGGAGGGAAGGAGAAGAGTGCTCATCCATGAACTGATTGATAGTTAATTGAATGGAAGAAGGAAGAAAACAATAAATACCATTTTGCATCTTGGGCAAGTAGTGAGGATTGCTTAGGATTATCAAGGAATTTGATAGGCAGGAAGCAATACAAAGGAAAAGGTATGGAATTTGGAGTCAGCCATCCATTACCTGTGTGATCTTGGGCAACACTAACTTTGTATATATGTTTCCTCATCTGGAAAGGGAAAGTATTGGACTCAGTGACTATTAAGGTCCCTTCAAAGTAAATCTATGATCTTACCATAGTTGTTGAGGAGGGAAGAAGACTACTGAGGGTTGAAATCAAGGGCTGGAGTGGAGAAGGGTAAGAAGTATACCCTGGAACAGAGCTGTCAGCATCCTCTAAATTTTCCCACCCTGGGACAAAGCCCCAATCGCCTTGCCTTAGTTACAGCTCTGGGAAGAAGTTTAAATTGTATAGCTATTCCTTCCTCTGTCTTTTCTTAGCCCCTTGGTTTTTGGTATTTTGACCTGAATCTGTTGCAGTTCTGCTGATCTTTTAACAATTCATTTTAAGAAAGTAACCCAAAGTAAGGCCCCAAGGCCATAGGATGAACCTTTCTGAAATGGCCCTGAATAAACATGAGAGAGCAGCTGCCAATTTACCAAGCTGTGCAGGAATGACGCATACTGACATTAGCAGGGGCAAGGAAGATCACCATTTTCTATTAATGACTTCATCTATATAACACTCCCTCTTCTCCTGGGGCTTGATTAAAACATAATTTGAATAGTTCCTATCCTGGGGCTTCATTGCCTATTATTGTGAACCAAGCCTCTGCTCCCTATTTAGAGTGAGCATGATGGGTAGGGGTGCAGAACAGTCCCACCTACCACCATCCTGCCCATTCTCAGCCTTTCTATGCCACTATAGCAACTTTCTCCTTCTCCTGAGAACTGGCTGAGTTGGGCCGTGAACTTTAGAGATAACTAGTATTTGACAAAGTTTGAGGCATTATTAATCCTGTGCCTTTGTATTTTCAAGCTAATTTGTCCAATTATGTCCTTTGGAGACCCCCAAACAACTTTCTTCGGGCTTTATTTGGCCCCGGATAACATCATCACCTACAAAAAATAACAGTCAGGCTGCCTTGGAAATCTCCCCAGGCACCCCTCTCTTTGCATTTGCTTTGCCCTCACTGGCCTCAGCTGTCTACTCATAATTCAGATGTTGCGCCTTCACAAAAGAAGCCAGCATTGCTGGAAAAAAATGGACAAGCAGGGACACCCCCACCCATGAAGCCAGTCAGCCAGAAGTAACTCTATTAACCTCCTGGACTTAACAGAGGCAAAGAACTTGATTAAAATGACATTTTGTCATGGGTTTTTTCAGGGGCAAACACATATTCGTCATTGTGTGGCATCAATGGTTACTGATTCAGTGGTTCTCAGCTGGACACATAAAGGCTTACCCAGTATGCCTCCAAACCAGCTTTTCAAGTTGATTAAACTTTATTGTGTCTTCTACTCACACTGTCTATGCTGTTCTCTAGATGGAAGCCCATCATGCATGGAAGGTGCTTCACCTTAGAACCCTGAACCCCAATAAGCCTCAGTTCATAGGATCAGGGATCTAGGGATGAACAGGACCTTGGAGATCATCCAGTCCAAAGTTTTCATCTTATAGATGAGTCACAGAAAGAGATTAAGGGACTCAGTCACATAGGGTCACATGGCTAGAAATGGTCACCCTACTTTTAAGCCCCAGGGCAGGTATTTTGTATTTGTCTATGTATCCTATAATGTCTAGCATAATGTACTTAGTAGGCACTTAAAAGGGCTTGTTTATGTAACCTAGGGCTCAAAAAACATTTGCATAGGACTTCCACCAACAAGAATAGTCTCATGAAAAATAACTTTCAAGCCACGGGTTACATTCCACTCAAATGATTTGTTGTTCAATCATTTTAGACATGTGACCCTTTTGGGGGTTTTCTTGGCAGAGATACTGGAATGGCTTGCCATTTCCTTTTCCAGCTCATTTTACAGATGAGGAAATGGAGGCAAACTGGGTTAAAGTGGCTTGCCCAGGGTCACACAGCTAGTAAGTGTCTGAGGCTGGATGTGAACTCAGGAGGAGTAGTCTTCCTGACTCTAGACCTGGTGCTCTATCCACTGAGTCATCTAGCTGCTCCGTTCAACTGACAAGCTCAGTCCAAATAGGGCACATTGTTGTACTAAGGGACCATAGTCATGGAATGACAGTGGCAGTGTTTATTAGCTTTATCTCGACCTGTCTCATGGCCTTGTTGAGTTCTGCTTGGTCTAGTCTTAAATGTTTCAGTGAGTCTGATACTTGGGTCAGGTTTTCTCCCTACTATTGGCTATTTATTCACTTTCCCATTGCTCCCTTCAGGGCTCCTTCATCTTTGAGCTCTTATAGTCCTTGTGGCCAAGTCATGTCCTACTACAATTCTGTTTGTACTTCACTGCAGAGTACAACACCCTGACCTTTGCCAAGGAGGGTGGGAGATGTACCTTCATTTTCTAGATGAAGAAACCATGACCCAATTAGTAAATGGCAGAGCTTGGATTTGAACCCAGGTCCTCTTACTCCTAAATTATCATTTTCCCTACCTCTTAACATGCTACTTACAGTAAGCAAGTCACCTGCCTTCCATATTCCTCCCTTCTGTATGTGGAAAAGATGGACTTGGACTCCGTTGCCTAGGTCTCTTCCATCTCTAACACCTATGATTTGCCACCACTGTGCAGGACCATAGTGGTAGAAGGTATATGAGATCAGGCTGATGGTGTGCTGACCCTATGACATCCTAAAAGCTGCTTTTGATTCCAGGCCCAATTCACAGATCTGTTCTTTCCTCTTTTGTTGGCGATGGACGGGTGTTCAGATATACATTTTCCCCTGAGGACTTGCTTTGGCTGCATCTCAAAAGCTTTGGTATGTTCTCTCATCGTCGTCTTGTTCTTTGATGAAATTGTCTATTATTTCTATAATTTATTCTTTGACCCCAAAGCTGCTTTTCTGGAATAAATCCTTGGTTTTGGCTTCCTTGACTCCTGCCTCTCTTCCCAACACCAAGGGGCGGGGGTTCTGAACACTTGAACTCAGGAGAAAGAGGGTTTTATTGCAATTAAATTACTAAGGAGTTAATTATAATTAAATTGCATAGTATTTTGGGAAATCTGTCACTTCTCTGAATCAGCTCTGACAGTGAGACTGAAATGACACAATAATTAAAACCTTCAATGTAGACATTTGGGGGCAATTTCCATCTAGGTTGGATTACATTGGTTTATTTCCTGAAAACTTCTCTCCCTTGCATCCTCCTATAATTAAAAGCCCATCAGCGGCAGCATAACCAGCTGGTTAGATTTCCACTCCTATAATGCTGTGACATTACATCAGAAATACTGACCGATATTAGTCCATGATGTACTTTGGTGTCCTTCCTTCCCAAGAAATAACCTGCTGGTCACTTTTTTTATTAAAGATAAACTAGGTACAGAAATGGGGAGTACATTTAGTGCTCTCATAAAGGCAAGTGTAAAGAGAGCAAAATCATGATGGCCAGGGCTAGGAAAAAGCCTGTTGACAAGGGGCATAAGGCCTTGAAGACAGCCAGGCATAGGAGGGTGCTTCATTAATGCCATTTGATAAGGTTTCCTTATCCAGACTGTCGGTGAGATACAACGTCAAGTCAAGGAAGGCTTTGCAGGAATGCCATATGGAATATGTGTGCATAAGGGAAAGGGACAATTGCAAATTGATGATGATAATAATTAAGAGGTAAATGAGAAGGGGGGAAAGGACCTGAATCTCTACTGTCTTCTGCTACCTACCCTTGAGAGAGCTAAATTTGTAGTCAGAAGCCCTGGGTTCCAGTAGGAGCTCTGCTCTGTTACCTGTGAGACCCTGGGAAAGTGACATCTCTCTAGGCCCAGTTTTTCCATCTGTAAAGTGGGGAGATTTGACCAGATGAGCTCTATGATCATTACTAGATCCTTACTCCTATGATTCTATCCTGAATGCAGGCTTGGAATCACTTACACCAGCAATTTTTTTGGTTTCAGGACCCCTTAATACTCTTTAAAATTACTGAAGACTTCAAAGAGCATTTGTTTGTGTGGGCAATATCTATGGATATTTACCTCATTAGA
>CM053597.1:32057269-32075557 GCA_028646575.1 Pseudocheirus occidentalis | reverse complement strand
AGGAAAAATTTGTACACAGTCACAGACACATCATATGTGTGAAGACCAACCTTGATAAACTGGACTCTTCTCAGCAACACACAGTTAAAAGACAACTCTACAAGTCTGAGGATGGAAGGAGATGTCTACATTCAGAGAAAGATCTAGAAAGGCAAGAGTTTAAATGGGGACTGAAGCAATACATGCTATCGTTCTTTTCCATGTTTGGTTTTGTTTCTTTTTTTCCCCATTGTTCACTCCATTGGTTACAACACTTCTATACAACCAGACTATCATACAATGTGAAAGTGTTTGCAGATTCTATACATGATTGTAAGCCTCCATGGGGGGAGGGGGGAGAAAGGAGAGGAGAAAATCTGAAACTCAAGTGATTCTGGAACTGAATCATGTAAACTAAAAGTAAATAGACAAGTCAATTAAAAAAAGGGATACATAAAAAAGAAACTGAAATGTTTTAGTATTAGTGTGAAAACAATTTTTGACCACATGGGTCCTCCAAAAGGGACCCCCAAAAGTCCTTAGATTATACTTTGAGAACTGGTGTCTCCTATTAATCAGGGAGACGTTGGGAAGATTTTTTTAGATTTGGTAGAGTTCTTGGGCTTTTAATTTAGTTCTACAAATGGTCCCTGACCCTGAAAGAAAGGGTGAGTATAGTTATTGTAAAGATGCCTGTGGCTGGGGTTATTTGGTGAGAGCTTAGGATCTGCTGTCCCAAGGAGCTGCTAGACGTCCCTGAGACATCTCAAACACAACATGTCCAAAAGAGAATCTGTTGTGTTCATTCCCAAAGCCATCCCTCTTCCAAACTTCCACCACTCTCCCCCAGGTCCTCCAGGGTTGTCAACTCCAATTCTTCAGTCTTGCTCGGCTCGTGGGTCCAATCAGTTACTAAATCTTGTTACTTCTATGTCACAATGTCTCTGATACATGTCCCCTTTGCTCCACTCCCAACCCCCTTGAGTTGAGGTTCTCATCATCAATTACTTCGCTGCCTCCTAATTGGCCTCCTTGTTTTAAGTCTCTCTTCACTCTGAGGCTCCTTCTACATAGCCGACCAACTGATTTTCCTAGAGGTCTGACCATTTCTCTCTTCTTCTCAGTAGACTGCAAGGATCCCCATTATGTCCAAGATCACATGTCGAGGATTTGTTTGTCATTTAAAGCCCTTCCTACTTTTCTAGTCTTCTTATTCTTCCCCCCATCCATGCCTTCCAGTATCCAACCATATTCCTTGCCCATAACATTCCATCTCCTGTCTTTCGCCCATGTCTCCCCCTCCGATGTTCTTCCTCCCCATCTCCACCCTCTGACACATACTGGGTGGGACCATGGGCAATTCACTTACTGATCAGTGTTTTAGACCAGGGGCATCAAACACACACCCTACAATATGACAGAGTGTGGCCCAAACCAGATAGGTCAACAAAAGAAAAATTGAAAGTCAATGGAACTGGTAAGTATGTAACAAAAATAAATAAAAATACAACTAAACATTGATAACATTGCATTTTTAAAGCTAATATGTGGCCTACAGAGATCCTTATGTACAGTTCAGTGGTTCCAATTTCTGTTTGAGTTTGAGCCTGCTGCTCTGGACTACTAAGACACTAATTTACATAGAAAGAGCTGCCTTGCATGAGCAAGAGGAGTTTCTCATGAATGGGTACTCTACCAGGGGAATTAAAGATCCAGTTTCTATCCCTAAGCCATTGTATATACTTCATAAGCACACGTATCTTCCCTAATTATAATGTACGTGTCTTGAGAGCAGGAACTTTTAAATTTGTATCCTTAGAGCCTAGCACAGTGCAGGGAAGTGACAAACACTTAATAAATTCTTATTGATTGACTGACCTCATGGACAGAAGTGTCCCCACGGTCCACATTCCCAGAGTACTTAGCTTTTGTCCAGTAGGGTTCATCCTGAACCAATGTCATTATTCTCTACAAGCTAAAAAAACAATCTTCAGCTTCCATACAGACCATATGGGACATTAGGGAAGCACCTTGTATACCTCCTAGAAGGTCTGCCCCTGTCCATCATCACTCTACCCCCACCACGTGGTCAGTATTTCATGTTTCAATCATGGCTCCTTATCCTTGCAAATGGCACCTGGGGACCACTCTCTCCCACTTGATCTTTCAAAACCTGTTTCCTTATCTGTAAAATGGGAAAAATAAGAGGACTTCACTCTTGTCAGTTTGGTAAGGATCAAACAAAAAAAGTACATATTGTAGACATGCTAAGAGCTATTTATCTCTTCTTCCTTCTCTGAGGCCAGGTATTGTTTGCCTGTTGTTGATACACAGCTGGATGGCTCCATCAGGGAGGGTATACAAGACTGTGCTTGAAGTCAAGATGACCTGCCTTTGAATCCTGCCTCCTACATTTATTTACTGTGTGGCTATGGGCATGTTATGTACTCTACAAAATGGGATGAGAATTTCTGCATTCTTGTGGCATTAATACCAACTATTACTATTATTCTTAGCAATATAATTATAAACTTGTCATCCATTATCCTAATAATAGCTAATAGCTAAAAGCTAGTTTTAACATAGCACGTTAAGGTTTGCAAACTATTTCACAATATTATCTCCTTTGCTCGTAAAACAACCCTGTGAGGTAGGATCTATTATTATATCTACTTTACAGATAAGGAAACTGAAACAGACAGAGATTAAGTTCAATTCAATTGAATAAACATTTATTAAGTGCCTACTATGTGCTAGGGGCCACAAATAAGAAAAGACAGTCCCTGACCTCAAGGAGCTTACAATCTATTGGGGGGAAGCCAACACACAAAAGGAAGCTAAAAAGTGGGGCAGGAGACAGGGAGTGAGGGGGTTCCCAGTTTGGAGGCATAATGGTCTGTGGAGTTAAAACCAAGCTGACCTGCTGATGAAAAATGGAGAGTTAAGTGACTTGCTTAGGGTCACAAAGCTAGTAACTGAAACCAAATTTGAATTTGGGTCTTCCTAGTTTGGGGGCCAATGTTTTCTCTCCTGTAACAGCTAACTTTTCATTTTCTTCATATGAGGCACAACCAAGCCTTCAGGACCAGCTTAGAGAGACTTGAACACAACATCGGGACACTGTAATCTTGTATTATTGCTGAGTGTTTTTTTTAAGGCCAGCAGGTATGTGATTATATATTTTTGTATTTTCACTGCTGCATCTCTTTATGCCAGTTTCAGCCACTGGATCATGAGCCTTCACAGAACAGGCTCAGTGCTGGCTCTCTTGTCCCCTTCACTGTCATGACCTGCACAACAGAGTAACTGTTGGTTGTTACTGCTCTTGTTTCTTTTGAGGAAAGTAGGAGAGGAGCAGAGGGAGAAGCTGGTCCCATCTTACCATCAAACTCTGTGTTTCCCAGTCCTTGCAGTGAGTAGGGAAGGATAGGGAAAGAAATATATTGGATGTAGGGCATGGTATGGGAACATGAATTGTGAATGCTGATGGAAAAGCTCAGGAGACTGATAAAGAAAAGTCTATGAATCCATGAAAATTCTTTGGGGATGGAATTCTTATAATCATTAATTCACTTAGCTGTTCATCCATCTAAGTAGCTATCTGAGTCTCATCACCCTTAGCTTCACCTCTTCCTTTCCTTGGCTACCTCTAAATGATTGATATAATTATATTGTGTTTCATCCATATGCCACAATTTATTCAGTCATTCCCCTGCTTACCTGAGTGCTTTTCCCTAATGGTCTCTGGGTTCTCATGCATTGTAGGTGTCCCTGGGGAGGGAATGTCCCATAGAAAGCTGATGGTGAAGATCTTATGGACCTGGCACACACCAAAGGCCTGGGCAGGGATAAGGCTATGTCCCCTGGTCAATGGGAAATGTATCCTTCACAGCAACTCCCAGACTTTCACTACTCCCTCACACATATCTGTCTCAAAAATCGGTAGCCAAAGGTCCAAAGACCCAGAAAACAAGCCTCACATTGAACTCATAATCCTTCCCTTGGAGTTGGCTCCTATTTTGTACCTCCCCATTTGTAGGGGTGGGATGAGGCAATAGAAAGTGTTCCATCTCAAACTGGAACATCTGAGTTCAGATCTCAGCTCTGCCACTAACTCTATGACCTCGGACAAATCATTTAACCTTTATGGACCTCAGTTTTTACATTTGTAAAATGAGGGGGTTGGTTTGGATCACCTATCAGGACCCTTCTAGATGTAAATCTATGATTCTATGATTTAGAAGACTGGATCTCCATTTTATCCATCCCCCTGCTTTCCCCTCAATGACACCAGCTCTCTCTTCCCTCCTTGATGAGGGCCATTCAATAGAGAGATAAGTAGCGGGGAGAATTTCAAACCCCTGATTACTGCATTTTAATGAAGGCCTCTACTCTTAAAGCCACTAATGACTACCTAATTGCTAAATCTATTGGCTTTTCTTGGTCGTTTTTCTTCTCTTTATTAACAATTAACTTTGAAGGGCTCTTCTTCCTTCTGGAAATGCTCACTTTCTAAAATTTCCATAACATTTTGTTCCCCTGGCTCTCCTGCTACTAAAAGATTACTTCTTCTCTGACTCATTCACTAACTTTTAGCCTCCTCTGACCAGATGACTACAGACATTCCATAAGGCACCTTCTCATCTTGAACTCTGTTCTTCCTCCTCCATCCCCTTTCCATCATAGCCTTCGTTCACTTTCAGTCCAACTCAATGTATGCTAAGTGTCTACTTTGTCCAGCACTATGAAACAGATGTCAAGGTTTTGTAGGACATAATCCCTGCCCTTGTGCAGCACACAGTCTAGCAAGGTTCATCTCTGGCTTGTGATTTCACACATCAGTATCATTAACTCTGATCTCTTCTGGTTCCTTGCAGTGCTAAGCTCCATCATCTTTTATCCCTATCAGCAGCTATTGCTGGATCCAAATGAGCTGAGATTATTTCTTTCCTTCACCACAAAGGGAAATAGGACCATCTGGAGTCATCATCACCTTTCACTGCTGTTCTGCTGGAAGTATTTTTATGGGGGACCCCAAATAACAGTAGATTTTCTAACTTTCCTAACCCTGAGGTTATTTCATGAGGAGCCCTAGCCATACCCATTCCACTCCCAAATCCACTCACTCTCCAGACTGTCTTCTTTACCAGCAGCTTTGTTCCTAAGCAGGTACCTTCCATCCCACCTCCTAGTTTTCTAGCTCCCTTCTATGAATTCTTTTTTTTTAATTATTAGAATGTAAGTTCCCTAAGCATACAGATCATTGTAGAGACTCACATTTGTGTCCCTAACACAGTTTCTGACACATAGTAAGAACCCAATATATATTCTTTCAGTCTATCTATCCTTTCTTCTTTTTTAGCCTCAAATCTAAGGACTTGGATTTTCTAGATCCTCACTGTACGAAAGTCTGAAAAAGTCACGTTGCCGAAATAGGGATGCCTGGGTCCCCAACAACAAATGACAAATTCTGCCTCAATGCTGGGATGCTGGTTTGAATGACAGGCAAAAATCATTGTTTGCCTGCTGCTGAGTTGTTCTCTTTCCTTTCTGTTTCTCTCGAAGCTCTCATGAAGAGAAGGTTTCTGTTTTCTATCCTGGCATAAATGCGTCTTAAGTTCAGACTTACAGAAGTTAGGTTTTTATCAATCTGCTTGTTCTCCCAGGAGAGGTTACAGTTCATTGACTAGGCCAATAGTTTTCCATTTTATGAACCCTTGGAGGAAGGTGCAAGACAGATTATATTGTTGCCTGAAGCATTTGATCAGGTAAAGTACAGAAAGATAGATTCACACAATCTCAAAATAGGAAGGGACCTCATGGATCTTAATACATACCTTAGCAGTAATCTCCTCTACAGCTTGCACTGGGCTACCTCGAATACCACCCCGATTTCTTGGTAGAAGCCTTAAGGGTTCTGCAAGTTTGATAAATATTTTGAGTGTTCACGGTGTTAAATTATGCTGTTACAGCCTGGGGATTTCAGTAAAAGGGTAACAACAGCTCCATGCCTGAGGGTGCAAAGGCATTGCCCGCTATTGTTTCTGGATGTAACCTTCAAAGTAGGTGTTAGAGGGTGTTAGAAGTTAAGTCCAGGGTGTGGGTGTGGGTGTGGGTGTGTGCGCGCGCGCGCGCACCCACACAAAGAAGTTTCAGAAGTAAATTACATTTTGTGAAGGTGTGAAAAGAGAACAAGGGGAGGGAGAAGGAGAGAGAGAAAGAGAGTAGACTGTACAACAGGATGAATGAGTCTATGCATGGACTGAGAGGGAGATAGGGATACAGGAGGAGCTGGCCAGATGTGGCTGGGCACTGAACCCTGATCTGATGAGAACCATGGGGGCCCCTGATCCCCCTCCCCTGATAACACCAGTCTGGAGACTTCATGAGGAGCAAGCTTGGTCAGCCCCTGTATTGCAGCAGCATATCTGAAGGGTAAATTTCAAAGCTCTCTCTGGTCTCTGCAAGAGAACAATGAATGCCTTGCAGGACTCAAGGAATGGTCAGTGACAAATAGATGCCATGTTGTCAATTATACTGATAATAATGGTCACTGAATTGTGAAAAGAAGACTGTCCCAAATGGGCAGTTGTGTATTGAGGACTGTTGTTCAGAGTCCTCTTGCCACCATAAAGGCCTTTTTACTGGGGCTGAATAGATGTCCAGTCTGTATGGTGCCATTCACTAGAGGCTGTCTCGTGCTTTTTGGGCTGGCACTCAGTTACCCTGTGGGGCCTTAGGGAGGCTGGCTTTGCCTTCTTGCTGTCTAGACTGGCTGCGGGGGATGGATAAGGAAACGGAGCTCTAATGCAGATGATCTTAGACCCAATGTGAACATCTACCCTCATCAAAGTCTCCCCAGGCTTCTGCCAAGGAAAGAACTTAAAGAAATAAATTTAAGTCAATCAAGTTACCTGAGAAAAAAGAATGAGCATCCACTCATACTTGGGACCTGCCATTTTCCTGTCCCTTTTCCCTTGAAGGAATATGAACTAATTCACCTTGTAAGTCAAAACAGGGAATTTATTCTGTTACTTAAAACCTTTTGCCAATAGCCTGACCAGCCCCAAGGCCTTGGAACAACAATGGAAGGAAAGATTTCCATGGGGATTCTGGAAATGCCCTGTCAGAGTCTCGGGTACTGCCTCAGTGCCCTGGAGTGATTACTTCTGCAGCAGAAGGCTATGGAAATCCAATCAGGTCTGGCCACAAAGAAGTGAGCAACCCAGAGCGCAGGGATGCTAAATGAACCAGTCTTTCAGCAGTGTTTATAATTAGGGAATTTCAAATGGATTGATTCAGGCCTTAGACCTACTGGTCCCCCTACACCCAGAAGGGCCTATGTATTTGCTTGGCAATAATAAAGAATAAAATGCATGAACTGGCAAGCCTGATCCTTGCTAAGAAGAGTTGGAAAGGTAGCAAACAGGGAGTAAGGAGAGATCTAAAACTTCCTTGCCCTGACAGCCGGCGCCATAATAGAGAAGTTGGGACTTGAGTTGAATGCTGAAGCATAGCTTAGATTTTGGATAGAAGGGATAAGGTGATGGGGGAATAGCCAGAAGGTGCAAAGATGTGCCCAGTGTGGCAGGGGGAACAGTTGCTATGCCAGCCTAGTTAAAGAATGTGGGCTATATACCCTAATAACAATTCACAAAATTGATAAAGCATTTTATCAATTTTATCAGTCAAACAAAGCATTTCCCCCACAAGCCCAAGGCTTGCAAGTGTTATCCCCAGTTCACAGGTGATGAAACTAAGAGAATGCAAGCAATCTGTCTAAGGATAAAGGATCATAATGCCGTGGATTCAGAGCTGCTGGAGGGATCTCAGAGGTCATCCAGTCCTCCAAGCCCTGATTTTATGGAGGAAGAACTGAGGCCCTGAGAAGGAAATGACAACATCACCCAGGAAATAAGTAACAGAACCAGGTACCTCTTATTCCCAATCCAGTGTTCTTTGTACTATGCAGTTAATATGTGGTAAAGCAAGGATTCAGACCCAGAGCTTCTGCCTTCAAACTATCTGCTACACCAAACTGGGGGTCATTAAGCTGGTGCCAGCTCATGGATGGTTTTTAATACCAAGCTAAGGAGTCTGTCTTTTATTCTGCAGGTAACAGGGAGCTACTTAAAGTTATAAAGCAGGGGAATAACAAGACCAAAGTGACTGCTAGGGAAGATGATTCCAGCAGCAGCATGTTTGTGCATAGAGACCAAGAGACCTATTGGTTGCCTATGATGATAATTCAGGCTGTTGGAGATAAGGACCTGAACGAAGGTCTTGCCGGGCAACATGTGAGATTGGGAGGGAATATGTTAAGAATGTCTGATGCCTCCAAGAATGGAGAAATGTGCGGCAGGAAGGCGCCGATAATGGAAATGGGAATCAGGAAAGAGATGGAGCCAAAGCTGTAGATGTGGAAATCATTTCAATAGAGATAAAACCTGGAATCCTATGAGGGGGGACCACACACACACACACACACACACACACACACACACACACATGCACACACACATGCGCGCGCACACACATGCACTCACACATATGCAACACATGCACATTTGCATGCACACGCACTCGTTTATTATTGTTCAGTCATTTTTAGTCATGTCCAACTCTTTGTGACCCTATTTGGGGGTTTCTTGGCAAAGACACTGGAATGGTTTTGCCATTTCCTTCTTCAGTTAATTTTACAGATGAAGAAACGGAGGCAAAAAGGATTAAGTGACTTGTCCAGCATCATATAGTTAGTAAATGTCTGAGGCTCAAGAAGTCTTCCTGACTCCAGGTCTAATGATCTATCCACTGTGTCATCTGTCTGTCTATCTGTCTATCTGTCTGTCTGTCTATCTATCTATCTATCTATCTATCTACCCATCTATCTATCTGTCCGTCCGTCTATCTATTTATCTATCTATCTATCTATCTATCTATCTATCTATCTATCTATCTATCTATCTATCTATCTATGTGTACACACGCACATACACATATATATATGTATAAGGTAGTTAGGTGGTGCAGTAGATAGAGGACCAAGCCTGGAGTCAGGAGGGCCTGAGCTCAAATCTGGCCTCAGACATGTCCTAGCTGTGTGACCCTGGGCAAGTCACTTAACCTTTTTTGTCTCATTTTCCTCATCTGTAAAATGGGCTGAAAAAGGAAATGGTAAACCACTACAGTATTTTTGCCAAGAAAATCTCAAAAGGGGTCACAAAGAGTCATACATGACTGAAAATGGCTCAACCACATGTGTATATGTATATACATGTATTTATATGTGTGTTTCTATATCTATATATACAAATATACACAGAGAGAAGCAGAGAAACAACAAAGACAGAGGCAAAAAGAGAGGGACAGAGACAGAGACAGAGAGAACAGAGAGATGGTAGCAGATGCTAAAGAATAAACTTTGAGAAATGCCCAGAGTCATGAAATAAGAGAAGGAAACAGCTGATAAAGGAGCAGTCTCTTTGTAATGAACAGCGCAGCAAGTATAAGTCGGAACACAAAGGAAGAGAGAGTTTCATCACTCAGAAGGATGGAGGCATGAATAACAATAACTCACATTTATATAGGACTCTTCAAGGTTACAAAGCCCTTTAACCATGTCAAGTGTGGCCAAGAGACAGAAAATGAGGCCCGAGAATAAGCCTATAGATCTATCAAGCAGAAGGTCATTGGTAACTCTGGAAAGTAGAGTTTGAATAGGATGGTTCCAAGTGAATAAAATTCATTAGCTAAATGAGACAGAATCTATGATCATTGCTATGAACATGCCCTCAGGGGAAACGAAAGGTTTCAGAAAATACCATCGGGCATGAGGTCATAGCTGAGCCTGAGGCATCACCCTGCCTTTGGCTACCTCTCCGTTGCCATTCTGAGGGCTGGAATCTCTGGGCAGCTTGTCCAAACAGAGAGAGGTCCGTGTGATCTAGACAGAACAGGCTTCCCTGGTTACTTTCTCCTACTGAGAGGAATGCCGAAACGGCAAAAGGCAACCCGATGGAAGACCCCTGTGAACCCCATGCACCTGTCACTGATACTAATATTGTTCTGGGGTCTGGAAGAATCCCTGAATTTATTTCCCTGTGGCAAAGTCACCCTGATGGCAAAAATCCTAGGTTAAGAGCTTCTGTGAGACCCTCTAGAGCTCATGGATAGGACAAAGGGCCAGGAAAGACAAACAAGAATTCTACTCAGAGGCGTTCACCCTTTAAAGCCTTGGTCTGTATTCAAAGAAAGCTTTCCTTGTAAAGCTATGTCCTTTCTTTTGCAGCTAAGACATGGTTTGCTAGTCACAGGAAACTTGGGGGGGAAGAAATTTACATGATAACTTTATTATATATTTAAAAGGAGTAACAAGCTGTATATAATAGATTTGCAGTTTCATGTACAATCATCTTTTTTTATTATATTATGTTGTAGAAATGCTTGTTTTATTCCATAAATTAAAAATAAAATAAATAATTATTTTTTAAAATATGGGGGGTTGAGGCAGCTATGTAGTGCAGTGAATAGAGCACTGGCCCTGGAGTCAGGAGAACCTGAGTTCAAATCTGGCCTCAGACACTTAACACAAAAACTAGCCATGTGACCTTGGGCAAGTCACTTAACCCCAATTGCCCTACTATCCCCTCTCCAAAAAGCAAAAAATAAAAAATAAAAAAGATGGGAGGTGTAGTGGAAAAGAGTGATGGAGTCAGGAATTTTGGGGACTCTTTTAGCCTCAGTTTCTCCATCTGCAAATGCTTCATAAAACTTACAAAGAAATGAGAAAACTGATCCTTAACTCATTCTGCACTTTCTTCTTTCGGAAAAAATTAAATTATGAACTGAACAGTTATCAACAAACAAGGCTGAAAATTATCCTATAAATCCAGTCCAACCCAATTCTTTCAACACAGCATGAGTGCATGGCTTTGGAATGATAAATCTTAGGATGGAGGTTGTCCCAAATATATCCTTTCAATGGGAGACTAGAAAAGGAGAATTTCTATAGAAGGCCCACATGTGACATGCTGTTCTAGAGCAGGGCTTTGCAAAGAACGATGTGGGGGTGTCCATGAAGCCAAAACAATTTTCATACTAATACTAAAATATTCTGATTTCCACTATGGTCAATATTGCCAGATGTAACCCATGCTATCAAAAGTTGGGGTTCCTCAATAGTTTTGAAGCATGGAAAGGGGTCCTGAGACCAACCAGTTTGAGAACTGCTCAAGCAGAATTATGTTCTCATGGATTTACACTCCAACAGAATCATACTCTAGGGTACAATTCCTGGGGCCTTTTTTTTGTTCAGAATTTATAATGAGGATCACAGATCATCTTGTCCAAACCTCCCATTTTAGAGATGGGGGAATTGATGCCTATGGAGACAAAATTAAGTAGCCAGAGTTGCATAGGTAGTGGGTCACAGTGACAGAGCTGGGAATTTGAATCCAGATTTTTTGATTCCAAATCCTGGTTATTTCTCTCCCCCGACTCACTATACAATATTTTCCCACACATATAAAAATAAATAGAATTTATATGGTGCTTTAAAGTTTGTGAAACATTTTTCATATGCTACCTCATTTGATTTTCACAACAATCTTGTGAAGCAGGTGCTACTATCATGCCCATTTTTCAGATAAGGAAATTGAGATTGAAAATGGTTAAAGGACTTGTCCAGGGTCACACATCTAGTAAGTATATGAGGCAGGATTTGAATTCAGGATGTTTTTGTCTCCAAGTCTTGCTATGCACTGTATACAGCTTCCTCCCAGCTGCCTCATATCAACTAGTGAAAGCTATTGTTCCATTCTAATGAACTCCTCTTTTTAGGCTCTTTAGGAAAAAAGCAAAACCAGTGAGGTTTGGATCTAGAGGTGAGCAGGTTTCAGTGCCTGCCTCTTATGTGGTGCATTGTGGGCCAGGAGAAAGAGGACTGATTTTAGTGTGACATAGACAAGTCAGTTGACTCCCCAGTTTCTTCTTCCTCAAAGCAAGAACAAATATCCTTGGCCTTCCTACATCGTTGATTTAAGATGGATGTGATCAGAGTACTTTGTCTTCAGCTACACACACCTGATTTGCCCATCTGTAAAAAAGCTCTGGAGAGTCATGGTGGGGGCTTATAAAAGTTGGGGGGTGAGGAGGGAATGAGACCTTCAGAACAACAGTAACATGGCTTCTGCCATCTTTCCATGACTGCAGGTCCAGGGAAAAGGTGAGGACAAAATAGGATACTGAGTAAGTACTCAGGAATTATGAAGGGTTCAATAAACCAAAGGGTTATTATACATTCAAAAAAACAAAACAGGTGGAAAATTCAGATACACACAGTTGCAACCAAAGGCTGAAAGTAGGTTAGTCTGAGGGAAGTCTTTCAGAGATTCACTAGGACAATTCTTCTATAGGGATCACAGGGAATACTGATGTCAAATCACCTAGAAACCAGTTTTTATGGAGGTTACAAACTTCCTTACAAAGCTGGCTCCCAGAGGAGCCAAATGACTTACCTAATGCACCACTTAACTCTGTAAGCCTCATAATTTTGGAGGCACTTCAGAGAAGGCACATCTTACATTTACACTGGGAAGTTGTAGGTTAAGAGGCAACCTCTCACTCCTCTCTTTCTTTCCTTCCTTCCTTCCTTCCTTTCCTTTCTCCCCTCTCTCTCCCTCTCCTTCCTTTTCCCCCTACTTTTATTTCCTTCTACCTTTCTTTCTCTCTTCTTGGACTCTTTGGCAGGAGAATAAGCTGCTCAGTAATGTACCAAATGCCAGATTAGCTTGAAGGTTTATGACATCTTTCACAGACAGTCTCAGAGCCAGACAGCTCATTTGGAATTCCTGACATGGATTAGCTTTCAGCCAATCCACATTCATCTTTCTCCCAGACCTCCCATTCTCTGCCCCATTTCCAGACTCCTGAATCCCCCTTGGCTCTCCAGGGATTTTTAAAATGCATTGGCAAATCAAGTGTTTATACCAAATGAGAAAGGAAATCTTTTGTCACATCCATCTCTGGTCTTTGCTAGTCACAGTATCAAATTCCTGCCCATCCCCCTCACCCCAGCCCACCCAGCCTTGAACTTGCCAGGGCATAGTCACAGTTATAAAATGGGAAAGTCTCAGCAGCTGCATCCTTCCCTGAAATGCCAGCAGTGCCCTGCAGCCTGCAGAGAAGCAGCAGAGAGAGACAGGCTGGGCTGCAGCAGTTGACCTCAGGCTGGATGAACTTTTCCCAATTAAAGGTGTGATTCAAATCCTCAGTTTCTTCTGCTGATAAGCTTTGCAACAGAGTACAAGCTCCTTGAGGTCAGAGGAAGAGTGGTTCCATTTGTGTCTGTCTTCCCAGCACCTCACACAATGCCTGGCATCTAGCAGCCCTCAAATGTATGGTGCTTTTTTCCTTGCTTTCTTAATTGCAGCAACAAAATCACATCATTGTAAAGCTAGATGAGATCATCTAATTTTTCCTCCACTTTGCAAGGGAATAAATTGAAGTACAGAAAGGTTAAGACACATGCCCAGGGCCATCAGTGGCAAAGAAAACACAGCTTTGCTGTCCTTTCTAATATCCAACGCTACCTGTTTAGTTTAAGAATTTAAAGTCATGGTGAGACTTTCTAGAGGTCACACAGGTTAGTTAATAACAGATATAGAATTTGAACTCAGGCCCTCAGACTCAAATCCAGCCACCTCGCCTATAAGTTTTGGTGCTGTAATTCTGAGTGACAAGTCTTTTTAGCTAGGCTCAGCACTCCATGTTTCTTTGATGCGTCTTGAGGGAATCTTTCAAACTCAGTATCAGCCTTTAGGAGAAATCTAACTCCCTTAGCCCTTAGCCCCTAGCCCCCAAACCAGTATGAACCTGGAGTCAAACAATTCAGACTGAACTAAATCCCTCTTGGGATTGGGGAAAGCTGAACCATGCGCTGGATTTGAAGCAAGGGGATCTGGGTTAGAACTCCAGCTTTGCTCTTTACAACCATCAATACATTGACCAATCCCTAACCTCTTGGGGCAATCCAGTTACACACTATTCCTGGGAGGTGATCCCACCCAGGTGCCTTTTTCCTGGCTACCTCCCACACTTATAAACCTCTCCTTCCTTGCCTCTTCAAGACTCAATTCAGATCCCACCTTTGGCAGCCTTCCCTCACAGATGACCTTCTGGCTACTCTGTATGTAGCTTGTGTGTTCCCAGTGACAGGCATCTTCTCTCCTCCATTAGAAAGTGACCTCCTTGAGGGCAAGGGCTGTTATTTTTGCCTCTCTTGATTTTCTAGGGTGGGCTGGGGGTCTAGAATGGTTCCTGGTACATAGTAAATGTTTCATAAATGTCATACTTAAGTGAAAAAAAAAGTCAATTGGTAACAGCAACAAACACAACTTTTATTATTATTATGATTATTTTTAAACAAAAGGCATTCAGTTAATAAGCTCCTGAGCACCTGAGGAAATATTAAATATTATCCTGGTGGGAAGTCAGTCATTATGTACAGCCATAATTACAGCTCCCAGAAAGGAAGTGAGTAGGGACACTTTGTTAATCCATCAGTTTGCAACTGTTCTTACAAAAATGCCAAGGAAAAATGAATCCAAGGGGAGAGAAACAGAGGGCTCCAGGGGTCAAACTTCAAAGCTGCCAGCTAAGTGGAAGGTGTTTTATGATTTTTATTGAAGTTGGCCCCTCCTCCCCAGCAGAGCAGCTCATGCAAGCCAGGGCTGATTGTTAACTATGGATACGCTGCATTCTTCAAAGTAATGATGATCAGGTCACTTTCCTGCTCAAACATCTTCAATGGCTCCCAACTGGCGACTGAGTCAAGTCAAAGTTCATTAGTGGAGAATTCAAGTCTCCCCAGCCCTAACTTTGGCATGCTCCAATCTTATCGCATAGTAGTCTATTTCATTTCTGTGACCCCTACAAAGCTGGATCATTTTCCAAAATCACCCTTGCCCTTTGCTCAGGATGTCCTCTATGCCTGGAACTGACTTCCCTCTGTCTCTCCCCTTTGACAGACAGTCTACTCATTTTTCAAGATCCTGGTCAAAGGACATCTCCTTTACAAAGTCTTCCCTAGTTCAGTGGCTCTCTTCATACCTCTGACTCCCTTGAAAGTTGGAAGAAATCTCTCTCCTTGAATCCCTAATCATTCTATCTGACCTCACCTATAAAGTCATCATATTCTAATTTGCACCATTGTTGTATGTGGGCATATTTACAATAACAATAATACTAGCCAGCATTTATACAGCACCTGTGTTCTAGGCACTATGCGAAATGCTTTATAAATATAATCTCATCCCCCCACCCCCCACTAGACTGTAAATTCCTTAAAGGCAGAATCATAGTTTATTCATCTAGGTCAGGGAGCTGGGGATTGATCTGATGAGAAGTGAAGAGGGATAGAGGGATAATCATGCAAAGACAGAGGTGTGAGATAGAAGGTGAGAGAAAGAATTCAATTCATTTTCACAAATTTCTAAAACTCCTATCATGTGCTAAGCACTATATTAGGTTCTGGAGATCTGAAGGCAAAAAAAAATATGAAACAATCCTGCCCTCAAGGAACTTACATTCTATTAGGAAAATTACAGACAAAGATGGACTATTTTGGTCATTCTTTTGATTGGTGGAAGCCTACAGGACAGAAACCCTCCCATCAGTTGAAGAGAAGTAATCCTGAGCCAAGCAAAAGGGGGAAAGGAGGTTTAGCCAAGGCTTAGATCATGATGTATCTAATGTCAAACAGATTCATTTGTGCTATGATGGAATCATAAATCATCAGGGAAGTTAACTAAAAAACAAGAGACTCACTTTGCTGTCTCAGCACAACCTGGAACACCCCAGAAAGACTTAAGGAATGTTCCTCTCTAGAGAAGCTCTTTTATTCTTGGCAGTGTGAGTAGGTAGTTTCTGCTGGCTGGCTTCAAGGCCACCTGTGTTCAGTGACTTGTACCAACTAACAAGGCTGCCATTTCCACGATTGCCTCATTTGACTGCTTTTACAAGTGCCACATTCGTTTTAACTTGCTCTTGTGGGTGGGTGTCTTCACAGAGCCCAGAATTCTTCTTGTGTTTTTAAAATGGCCATTTTTAAAACAAGAGAGAAATCCTGCCTGTCTCTTTTTCCTTCCCTCCCTTTTCCACAAACCTGAATATTCCTAAAGACACCACAAAATGTAATTACCTAATAGTCATTGCAGGCTGACAGATTTTGACAGTCCAATGCAGGCCATGTGACTATTTCATTGGCTTAATTAGTCAGAAATTGCCCTCTTAGCAGATTATTTTAATATAGGAGCTGATTTAAGACTTAGCCATTTATTACTTAAGATGTACAATCACTCTGACACATCATTTGGAAAACACACTTTCACAGATGACATTTCTGGGCTTAAAAAGTGGGGAAAAACCCTTCTAACCTCAAAGATGCCCATTATCTTTAGCTCACAGTTCCAATTTATTCTTAATACAGGGACCAGAAGAATAAAGTAAAGGAAGGGGAGGATGGTGGGCTTGGTGTTCACAGTTCATCTCCTTGCCTGTTGCTGTGAAATATTTGTCTTAATTCTCAAGTGATGGAACAAATCCAGGGCTTTGGATTTTAATAATGATTAAAGGAATGAAAAATCTAACTACCTAGAGAACACTGGGGCCACAGGGAAGGGGTAGGGGTAGAGAGACTCCAAACAGGCCATTTATTATTAATTCGGCTATGAATTTATCACCACTCACAGTCACATGGATTTTAAACTATTTGTTTCTACCTGGATGTTTGTATGCTGCACTAGAGTAGAATTTTCATAGATTTCAACTCTAGTAATTAGCTGGAAGACTTCAGGGAATTGCTTTACCTTTGGGGCCTCAGTTTGCTCATCCCTGAAATAAAGGGGTTGGATTTTAAAGGTCTTTCCTAGCTCTATGATTCTCTGACTCTAGAAAAGGGGGGGGGGAAGTCTCTGATTTTGGAGCCTGTCAGTTCCACCCCACATGGGCATAGGAAATTCCTTTGGAATTTCATTGCCAACTCAATGTTCTTGAAGTCTTGTTCTAATATGGGGAACAAAATCACACAAAGTCCAGTTCCCTTTATCCTAGCTACCTTCAGTATCTTCTTTCTCCCTCCAACCCATCCTTTTTTCGGAATATTATATATTTCAGGATATATGTTTTCAGGATATATATTATATATATTCAGGATGACATAGTGGGGGGGGAACTCTGGTTTTACCATTAGAAAATCTAGCTATGACACTTACCAGCTGGCTGACCTTGGTGAACACACATCACTTCTCTGAGACTAGGTTTAATCATCTAGGAAATGAGGATGCTTTATAGAACCCATAATATCTACTTCACCCAGTGGTGAGGAAAGTGCTTCGTAAACCTTAGAACACTACCTAAGGGTGAGTTATTATTGTCAGAAACAAAAGTATATTAATAAATTGCTCCTCCCAATGAGGGGTGCCCTTTTGAATAGCTGTGGTGGGTGGTTGCTTACATGGTATAATTTGAGGAAAAATAAAAAGACCTATGCCAAAAATAACATTTATAGCTGATTATTAATATTATTTACTGGCTAAATCTGATGGCTTTTCCTCAGTCCTCCAATCGTTGATTTCTCTACAGTTGTTGAAAACACAATCACTGCTTCCTTCTGGATCCTCCAGCCTCACTTGGTTTTCTGTGTACCATGCTATTCTGCCTCTCCTCCCACTTCTGACAGTTCCTTCTTAGTCCAATGGTAGATCATTGTAAAGCCAAGCAACAGTAGATTCCCAAAAGAATGCTACTGTGAACAGCTTATAAGATTCAGATTACACAGTAGTAGTGAACACTCTGTTTATTCCATTACAAATCAAGATTCAGTACAGTATTCACAGTATAATATCTTATTACAGAAAGTCACAATATTTCTTATTACAGAAAGTCACAATATTTAGAACAAGGAACAAAAGAAGAATCACCTGGTTTCCCTAAGAGGGAAACCAGCTTAACACTTAAAGATTCAATCAACAATTCACAAAATACTGATCTTCCACTCATGGGGCAACCATTAACTTTAGTCTCCAATAAAGTCCTTAGAAAACCACACAAACTCTCTACCCCGTGATTTCCAACAAACCTCACTTTAGTCCAAGGGGAGGCCTTTTCTTCATTTTGACTCTGGGTAGTCTCTCTGATTCCCTGGATCCTCTTCCCTGGTCCCAACTCCCTCCTGAATCTGCCAAACAATCACCTGGATTCAGGAGCTGACAGCTGCCAAGCTCCTGTCCAGTCCTCAGAGATAAACAGCTC
>CM053597.1:32038462-32056769 GCA_028646575.1 Pseudocheirus occidentalis | reverse complement strand
GGGAGAGGAACTCTCTCTCTCTCTCTCTCTCTCTCTCTCTCTCTCTCTCTCTCCCTCTCCCTCTCTCTCTCAGCTCACTTCAGTCTCCATGAATTTTCCTTCACTGAGGAGCCAATTCCAATTCTCTCCTCTCTCTCTAAAATTCTTCTTTATATACAGCACTGGCCTCCTGTCTCAGCCAATAGCCTTCTTCCATGTCAACAGGGGAATTCATACCTTCTCAACAATGGACAGAGTTCATACCTTCTATACTTAGCCCTAAGTATCTGATAAACTGATGTCTATTACAGTCATTACCATCTTTGGTCTCCAGGGCCTAACTATGGCTGTCTTGTACACTCTTCTGTTCTTTTCCCTATTATCTTTAGTGATCTCATCCTATACTGTAGGTTCAATTGGCTTGTTTTAGCAACAGCCTCAGAATCATTTATGCAGATCCTTCCCAGATCTATAGACACCAGGCCTAATCTTTCCCAACCCCTAGAGCCACATTGCAAACAGTCAGTTTGACATTTTCATCCGGGTGTTCTTCTTGAATATGCCTCAAACTCATACATCCAAAACAGAACTCATGATTTTCCCCTCTGAACTTGCCGCTTCTCCAAATCTCTTCACCTCTGTAGAGGATGCCCACATCCTTTTAGAAATTCAGGTTCACAACCTAAATCATTCTCAAATCTTCAAATTCTCTCAATCTATACCTTCTTTTACATAAAATCAGTTGCCATGTCCTGCCAATTCCAATATCAAAATATGTCTTGAAATTGGGTAGCCAGGTGGCACCATAGTGGATAGAGTGCTGAGCCGGGAGTTAGGAAGACTCATCTTCATGAGTTCAAATCTCGTCTCACATTCTTACTAGCTGTGTGACCATGGGCAAGTCACTTAAACCTGTTTCCCTCAATTGCTCATCTGTAAGATGAACTGGAGAAGGAAATGGCAAACTACCATAGTATCTTTGTCAAGAAAACTCCAGAGGGGGTCATGAAGAGCTGGACACTACTGCACAACAACATCACGTCTTGCATCTGTAGTGCCACCCACACTGGCATTCCCAGGATGGCTGCTAGCACAGGCTCTTAGATCTGCTTTACTAGGAAAGACAGCTGCAAAAGGGGTCAACAGTCTTTTTTAATTACACTCACTAATTCAGAGGAAAGTCAGCACCCTGAACTTCAAAGAAAATACAAACAGAGAAAATATAAGCAGAGACATAAAGACCAACAGACGGGGCTCTGACTGCCTGAATCAGCTATACACTTTACATACATCCCTGGATCAAGAGAGCCTTTACATTTGAGCAGTTGGGGAGCTCTGAACAGATGAACACTCAGAATCTCAACTAGGGAATTGCAAGAACCTTTTCATAAACAAGCCCCCAAAGCAAAATACCAACTAAGAGTATATATATACTTCTCAGAGTCAGAAGGCACCAAAATCTTCATGTCTCAGAGCATAATTAGAAATTAGCAAAAGGTGTAAAAGCCTTCTACAAGCAAGCCTCCCCCAAGCAAGCTTCCCTTAATGGGCTCCAACTGAGGCCTATTAATGGGTGAGGAAGATCTTAAATCCCATTAATATCATAGCATCTATTACTTTCCACTTTCATGGTCATAAACCACTCAATCAACAAGGATATATAAAGATAGAGCTCATGAAGGGGAACAAGTAAAACAATGCCAGAAATTGGGCTAAATACTGAGGGTATAAACACGAAAGGCTCTGCCCTCAAGGGCATAATAGGAAACTGTCTTTCCTAGGAGACCTGCACCTTCCCACAGAAAATATTTTGTGTTTTTTGTATTTAATTTTCTTTGTACATGTCTCCCCACCCCATTTGAATGTATGTTCCTTGAGGGCAGGGACTATTTTGTTGTTGTCTTTACATCTCTAGGACTAGCACAGTGCCTGGAACATAATAAGCACTTAATAAAAGTTTGTTGAATTTAATTAAAAGGGGGGAGGAGAGAAGATGCAATTTTAACTTTATCTAGTCCTTGCCCTCAAGGAACTCTCATTTTACTGTGTGCACTGTGTACATACAGATAAATGTAAAACAAGGTAGAGTGTCATGGGCGCAGAGGAGAGCACCAGCCAGAGAGTTCTAGGAAAACTGGAAGTTGGTGACATTACTTTCAGCTTGGGAGATCCCAGCTTTGTGATTCTCTCTTTGTAATAACAGATTTGTGGATCTGTCAAAGCTTTGGGGTTGATTTTAATCAGAGATTATTATTATTTGTAGGAATAGGAACCCACCTACTTTTAGTGCAATGTTTTATACTTCTAACAGCAATTCTTCAGGCATTGTCCCACCTTTCAAACATCTCATCATTTACATGTGGAAACACAAGTTGTTAAAATGTCATTTCTTGGGATTATGAAAAGATTCCTTAGGAAGGCAATTAGCTAACTCCCACACACTCTTCCTCCTCTCCTCATTCACAAATATCATAGCGTTTAAAAAAATACTGGTATTGAAATACACAGGAAGATGAAAGAGATTCATTCTTAGGATGATGGATCCTTGAGGAAAGGACCCTGATGAGATCATGAGAAACTCAGTTAGGAGGTATGTGAGAGCCAGCTTGACCAAGCTCAGGAGCTGATTGTTAAATTTATAGGGTGAGTATTCACACCTTGGAAATCAGCAAAAGCTACAAATCTGGACTTAATTTATTGTTCAATTTATCACTGATCACCTAGACTTAAGAAAGTGATGGAAAAATGTTAATACTTCAAATTAAACATAAAAGGTTATCCTACATACTTTTTTTTCCTCCTTTTTAGAGATGTGGTTGTTAAACATTTGCCAGCACTCCATGGGCCCAACACCTAGCCTAATTTATAGTGCTCTAGTGAGAAAAATGTCCTGAAAATTCTAACATGTTTTAGAAATATGAGTTATTACAAATAGCAACAGCCAATAAGTAATGTATCATCATCCACATTTTACAGATTAAGTAACTGGGATTCACAGAGACTAAGTGAATCACCCAACATCATATATACCTAGAAAGTGAGGGAGATAAGACTATCTCTCATTGAAGTGTGTTCCTTCTGTTATGCCAAATGAGATAACATATGGAAAGTGCTTTGTAAATCTTAAAGTGTTATATATTTTATACCATATTGCTTTTTATGAAATAGCATCTGACATAATGCTCCGGACAAAACAGGCACATAATAAATGTCTGTGACTAAATTAGTTCTTCTGTCTCCATTGTCTCCCCTCTCTGACTGATCCTCTGCTGCAATGCAGTAGCCTAAAACCTAAATTGTAAAACACAAATCTGACCATGTCTCTCCTTGGCTCAAGGACCTTCAGTGGACCTTCAGTTTGGATAAAGCGCAAACTCTTTAACTTGTCATTTAAAGCTCTTCTCAGTCCTCTTCCTCCCTTCTCAGGTTTGTTTTACCTGTTCCCCTTCATGAACTCTATCTTCTGGCCAAATCGGTTTACTTGCTCTGAACTCAACATTCTAATGCCCTTGTACCCTGTGCCTGGAATGCACTCTCTCCTCACTTCTGTATCTTAAGTTCCTCCAAGGTTCTGGCGCTACTTTCTTTGCTGCTGGTGCTACTTTCTATCTAGTTATTTTGTATTGTATCACTTAGATGTTACATTCTATGGTAGAATTTAAGTTTACTGGGGGCAGGGTCTTTTTTTGGGGGTGGGGAGGAAGCTATTTTCAGCCCAGCCTAGTGCCTTACACACAGTGAGCACTTAATAAATGTTTACTGAATTAAATGAATAAGCTAAGGAACAGGAATGAATCAGAAAAATCTCCCTAGTTAAGACTGGCACAAGATGGGAGACAGTTCTACCCTGTCCTCCAAGCAGAAAGTGGATCTCACCCCAATCAGACATAATGATCCTCTTTTCAAAGCCTCTATTAAAGGGAATGAATAGTAATGATGGGGCAAAGGAAAATCAGAAAGCATGAGGAACAAAGTCTATGTGGATGGGGTGGGTTTGTGTATGAAACAATGTTTCCTGACATTTCAGTCAATTAAATTGGGGCTATAATGATGGAAATTCAGATCCAAACATGGGCTCTGGAGGAAGAGATCCAAGGAACTCCAGCCTGAGTCTACTAGCATCACATGTTCTAGCAGCCCTTCAATGGATAGAGTCAAGGATGGGGTAGTCCTACAGTCTGGCTTTGTTTGACTCTCTCTCTTCCCCCCTTCCTTGATAATACACTCAGGCAGTTTTTTCTCCTTCTCCCTGGGGTTGGTGCCCACTCCTCTAATTCACCGGGACATTGGAATTATAACACTGATAAGTTGAGAGCTATAAGGGAACTTGGGGGTCATCAAATCAAACCCCCTCATTCTACAGGGGAGGAGACTAAAACCAAGAAAGGTTTGGGATAGGTCCCATGGATAGTCAGAGGCAGAGCCAGCATTTATACTTGGCTCCTTCCCCAGCACTGGACAGAGCTGAACTGGAAGTCATGGGGCCTGTGTTCTAATCCTGACTCTGCCACCTTGTGTGACACTGAACAAATCTCTTGACTTTGCTGAGCCTCAGTTTCCCTACATGTAAAAGGAAAGGGTTGAACTAAACAGCTTCTAATACCTCAAAATTTGTGCTCTTATGATAATAATAGCTAACCATTTAGATGGCATTTTAGAGATTGCAAAACATTCTAGGTGAATTATATATACCTGGGAAGCCATCCCTCCTCGCCTCCACCTCAGAGTCCCTCTCTTCCTTAAACATGCAGAGTAAGCATCATCTGCATGAAATTTTCCTGATCTCCCCCAAACTGCCCTGCCTTAAAATTGCCTTGTTCTTACTTGGTCTATATCTGTATTTGTGAACTTTATGTTTCTTCTGGAGCTAGTTTTATATGTACTTGTTGACTCCTCTATTAGATTGTAAGCTCCCTGAGAGGAAGGATTGTTTCATTCTTTGTGTCTGTATACCCAGAACCCATCTGCAGTGCCTGGCCCAAGGTAATTGCTTAATAAATGCTCACTGCCTCCTTGACTGACCTATCCATGAGGACATGCTGCCTATGGCTCCAAAGTCAATTCTCCCTGTAGCCCCACAGTAAGGATTTAGTGGAACTTGTGTATAAATCCCCTTGAACCTGGGAAAGAAACCTATAGAACCAGGATCACCTGACATCAGGTAAAATGTACACATACCAGGACCAGAGAACCCAGTCTAGGTTGGGTCCAGTTTATGCTACAGGATGTGTTGTGTAAAAAGTCCAAGAGACATAATTTCTGGGTAACTGATAGCTTTGTTAATTATGGCTAGTGAATAATTAATAAAAGGATGGTAATCTGGCCTTCTCTCTTAAACCTAAGACCCCTTCTGGAAGCCTCTTGACACTTCTATTCCCTTGGAGAAATGGGTGCTCCTGACAGGCAGCAATCAACTCTGATTGGTTAATAATTAATAAGAGAATGAATATTATAATAAGAGGTGGGCTTATTCTAAGGAAGGGCTGGGTGACATGAGTGACCACTTAGTCTTGGACAAAGAGACTTATTCTGCCTCCTCCTCCTCCCCCCCTTCCCCCCCCCCCAATCTGGACCAAGGGAGTCTAACCCCACTCAGACCTATCTAACACAAATGGCTACAAATTCACCTAAACTAGAATCTCTTTACCTTTTGATCAGATCTAAGCTTTCCCAGTTGGTTAAGTCTAGCCCAAGATTTCATTTCTTCATCAGCCCTGCCCTTCAGAGAACTACACTTTGACCTAATCTCTAAGTGAGGAAATAGGAAAGGAAAAAAATCCTGGATCTCCCCAATATTAACAGTTGGTTATTTAATAAACATTTCTCTCAAGGAGCAAGCATAACAACTGTGAGCTGTCATCAAAGGCAAGCATGTTGTCTTGGTGGCACCCACTTAAAGGGACCCCCCCTTTGCTCCTCTCGTCCCACTTCTGGTTATGAAGTCCCCTTTTGTTTATTCCCCCAGAAAAGTTTCAGGGACACTTTAAAAAATAGAGAGTTGGGTGAGCTTGGCTTGGGAAGTTTCCTTGTGATCCAGCCACATTGTTCTTCCCTTTTCCCCCCTACATACCCTCTATCTCTCTGTACCTTTGTGTATGAGTTGTTCCTCCATTCCAGAAACGAATTCCCTCCTTTTCTCCATCCCAGAATCCCTCTCTTCTTTTAAGATGCTAACTCAGGCACCATCATTTGCATGAAGCCTTTCGTGGTTGCCCCAACCCCAGTGACCTGCCTCCTGAATGACTTTGTAAATATTTGAGGGGTGGCTAGGTTCCACAGCGGAGAGATTGCTGGACCTGGAGTGAGGAGGACCTGACTAGCAGCTTGGCCCTGGGTCAGATCTTAAATTTTCCTTAGACTCAGATTTTTTTTTAATCTATAAACTAGGGAAAACAATAGTCACTACCTTGGGGTAGTTTATAAGAATCAAATGACAGTATTTGTCAAGCACTTAGCACAGCACCTAGCATATAGTAGGCACTTAATAAATGTTTATTCCCTTCTCTATCCCAGTGAGATAACCTATACAAAGCACAGGAAGGATCTTTAAACACCATCTATTGTCTTTAGTATTAGCATCATCTGGATCCTCTTCCTTCTCTTCAAACCCTGCAGGAGCCCTGATGTCTTTGTTGTTGAATTACTCAATCATGTCCAATTCATTGTGACCATTTTTGGGATTTTCCTGGCAAAGATACTAGAGTGGTTTGTCATTTCCTTCTCCAGCCCATTTTACAGAGGAGGAAACTGAGGCCAATGGGGTTAAGTGACTTGCCCAGGGTCACACAGATGGTAAGTGTCTGGGGCCAGGTCTGAACTCAGCACATGTTGCCAGGCTCAGCATCTATCCACTGACCCACCCAGCACTGATGACTAACCTAACGATGTAGAACCAAGAGGGTAGGTGAGGGGAGCTCTGGGGTTGTGGGCCTTTGATCTACATGAAAGTGGTAAGAAAAAGGAGGGTGACACAGGAAGAACAGGATTTAAAAAAACTGATCCCACCACACCCCCTTCCTGCAACTCAGAAGCCCCAAACTAATAACACATTTCTTCAAGGCTAGTTGAGGAGGCAGCAGAAGGCCAAAAGTAATTGTTGCTCTGTACCCTCTGTGGAAAATAACAAAACCAAACTTTTGGTAAATAAATATGGAAATAAATCCTCCCCATAAAAAGGAGAAGAGGATGTTCTGATTTAGTCTCACAGGCACAAAATGCAGAGAGCAAATCAATTTCAAGCTAACACCTAGCTGGTGAGCTGGGGGTTTTGGTCTCAAAGCTAGATGGAGGGGTAGGTGGAGGGCTGGCGGTGGGCCTGATGAGGAGGGGTGGCAGCTGGGCGAAAAAATGCTGGATCTGGAGTCTGAGAGGCTCAGGCTCATCAGTCAACAAGCACTTAATAACCACCTACTGTTGTTACACTACAACAGTAACATATGTACTGTACGTGTGTGTGTCTGTGTATGTGTGTATAAAATTACATATACATAAGTACAAAAACCAAAATGATCCCTACTCACAAGGAAGTAAGTCTACAAGGGAGACAAGAAGTTCATATACACATACATATAATTTTTAAAAAGAAGTTAATAGCTACAAATGTATACAAAGTAATCACCTACAATATAAAGTCTTAACTTTGCCACCTACCATTCATGTGACCTTGGACAAGTCCCTCCTCCTTCCGACTTTCAGTTTTTTCATTTGTGAGACCAGATGCTGGATTAATTTTCTCTATGGTCACTGCCAGCTCTAAATCTATCACAAAATCTATCTGCAAACTGAAAATAATGACACATGGACTGTGCACCTGAAGGACTGTTGGGAGAAAAGTGCTCTGTGAAATTGAAAGTGGCAGGCTTAGGTTGGAATCCTGCCTCAGACACTTACTGGCTGGGTGAGCTGGGGAAGGCACCTAATCTCTATGTGCCTCAGTTTCTGAATCTGCAAAACAGGGATAAACATAATATCCTCCCAACCCCACCCCAGGGCTTTTGTGGAAATCAGACGGGATACTATTTGTCAAGCACAGCTCAGCACTTGGCACACAGTAAGCATTTACTAAATGATTATCAGCCTTTCCCTTGTCCACAGTGTAAAGCCTTCCCTCTAATTTACTTTGATCACTCAGAAATGCCACAGGCCCAGCTTTTTTCCCTAAACAGCTTATACGCCTTGACATAAGCAGAATACAACTCATTGTCTCCAAGATTAGCTCATTTACAGTATGCACACATGACTTGGACAGCTCTGGGAAGCAAGCTGAGCCAGGCCATTAATGCTGCTGCTGATTAACTGAGAGTTTTACCCAGAAAGACAAACAGATTGGAATCTTTTACCAGTATATGTGTATGTATTTATCTCCCTCTTCATCAGTGCTCTCCTCCTTTCTACACTTCACAATTAAGGCTTAAAACCTTGGCAAAATCTTTATGTGCTTCGTATGTTTTAATACTATTTAATGAAATGCTATTCCTAAATAAAGCAAAGGTCTCACACCATCTCTGCCCCACTTGATAAACTACAGTGGCTCTCTATATCTTGAGGATAAAATAGGAATTGTTTAGCATTTAAAGCCTTTTCTGACTTCTCCCCAATCTACCTTTCCAACCTTATTATACATTTCTCCCTGTTCTGTACTCTACAGTCTGGAGGAACCAGCCTTCTTGCTGGTACATCTCCCATCTCCATATCTTTTTTTTTTGAGGGGAGAAGATAGGGCAATTGGGGTCAAGTGACTGGCCCAAAGTCACAAACTAGTAAGTGTGTCAAATGTCTGAGGTTGGATTTGAACTCAGGTCCTCCTGACTCCAGGATTGGAGCTCTACTCACTGCACCACCTAGCTGCTCCATCCCATCACCATATCTTTGCACATAGACCAGAATGCCCAGAATGCATTCCTACCTCACCCCTACCTGTGAGAATTCCTGGTTTCCTCTGAAGTTCAGATAAAAGGTTATCTTCTATGTGAAACCTTCTCTCATCTCTCTCCCCCACCTCCAATTACTGGTACCTTCTACTACCTCCAAGAAATAGCCTTATACAGGACTACTTAAGAGCTTGAGCCAATTTATTCTGAATCAATTTTGCATATCCCTACTTGTGTATTTTGTTGTTGTTGCTGAGTGGCCTCAGTCTTGTCCGACTCTCCATGACCCCATTTGGGGTTTTCCTGGCAGAGATACCAGAGTGGTTTGCCATTTCCTTCTCCAGTTCATTTACAGAAGAGGAAACTGAGGCAAACAGGGCAATGTGACTTGCCCAGGGTCACACAGCTAGGAAGTGTCTGGGGCTGGATCTGAACTCATGAAGATGAGCCTTCCTGATTCCAAGCCCAGGGCTCTGTGCACTACGGTGCCCCCTGACTGCCCCCGATGTGTGTACATCAAACTGAAAAGAAACAGGGGTCACTCACCATACATCAGGATCCCTGCAGGCTGCACGGTGACTTAATTTTTAAATGTCATGTTCTGTATGTTTTACTGCATTTTTATTTTGTTAAATATTGCCAATGCGGTTTGTGTCGCCCTTGGGAGCGCTGCGGGCCACAGGGGCTGTGTCTGATGTCTCTGGTGTAGATGGTGTCTCTCCCAACAGAACGTAAGCTCTTGGGGGGCAGGGGCTGATTTCACTTTTGTCTTAGTGTCCCCAGGGCCTGGCACATACTTGGGACTTAATAAATGCTCACTGATGAACTGCCTGCTTCTGAAATAAAATAGTCCGCTCATTTTTCCTGCTGCAGTCCTTGTGAGTGAGGTTATACAATGCCAGAACACAGAGATGATGACCTGATAAAAGTTAGCGGATAATAAAAAGTGGCGGCTAATCCAGCTAGCCTCCATCACTGGCCTCTTTTGAGATGACCAAAGGCCTAGGTGTGAGGTGGGAAATCTGTGGCCCTCTAGGTCCTCAAGTGTAACCCTTTGACTGATTCCAAACTTCACAGAACAAATCCCATCAATAAAAGGCTTTGTTCTGTAAAACTTGGGCTCAGTCAAAAGGCTGCACCTGAGGACCTAGGGGGCCACGTGTGGCCTTGAGGCTGCAGCTTCTTCACTCCAAGGCTATGTAGTCAAGAGGATCTGAGTTCAAATTCTGACTCTGATACTGACTGTGAAGTCATGGGAAGTCATTTCTCTTGGCCTCATTTCTAAAATGGGGCTAATAATCCCCCATTTCAAAGGATTATTGGGAGACTTAAATAAGATATATATATATACACACACACATATATATATACACACATAAATATGTATATATAAACAGATTTACATGACATAAAATATATAAATGTATGTGTGCATAGTGCTTTACAAATTTTAAAACATCCTATCCTTTTCAGTTATTGTTATTACTTTGAAATGGATTTTTAGTAGGTTACTGGTATAGGAAACTCTAGCACATATTCACAGCCCTTCTACAACTAAACCTTAGAGCTTTGACAGTGATTAAGCACAAATTAATTCCCAGCCAGCAGCCGTCAGAGGTGAAACTCTTCCTGGCTATTGACACCACCATGCTGCCTCTCACTGATATACGTCATATTCTTAAACGCCTTGGACTTCAAAGGACCCTTGGGTTGGGAAGTCTCTGGTGAACCTCTCCTCTTATTAGGTAGTTTACTATTGTTCTCTCTGCTGGTTTCTTCTATTCTTACTAGACTGGAAGTGCCTTGAGGTCCTAGACCATGTCTTATCTAACTTTGTATTTCCCCAGTTCTCAGAACCGTGTTTTTGTGTAAGGCAAGCACTTGACTAATGCCTGCTAAATGAATGGATGGATGAATGAATGGATGAATTTTGAATGAATGCTACAATCATTTTCACCTGCTTTCCTTACTGAAATCTGTTCACTTTGGCTTCCAATTTATTCAAGAGATGAGACCGTGGGCAGCCGGAGGAGACCTAGAGAAAGATGAGGAGGCGGTTTCTATCCCTTCCTCAGCCACTGTAGACAGAAAACCAACAACTCAGGGTACTCAGAAAGGGTTGATTAAAGTGATGGTATAGGCCTGATGTGGACATTTCACCCACAGGAATCAGACCCAGACCATCACATTATCCCACCAGAGTCGCTACAGCAGGGGTGACCACCTTTAACAAGCATGGGGGCGAGGTTCCAACCCCTTTCCTTCTGGTCCTCACCATGTGCAGACTCCCACAGGTGCAGGGGGCAGGGGGTCGTGCCCCAGGCAGTGGCTCTCCAGTCGCAGGGAAGGGGTCGTGGCAGCAGCAACTGGCTCGCATGCCAAAGAAAAACCACCTGTATACCCTCTTTGGCATGCGTGCCATAGGTTGCCGACGCCTGGACTAGAGCTAGAAGATGCTAATGGTGCCTGTTCTTTTCTGAGCCGGGCCCGGTGATGTCCTTTCTGATGATGGATCAGTGTCAGGTGCCCCCTCATGACCAGTCCAGGCCCACTGAGGTTCTTCCGGGTCCATGAAAGAACTTTAAGAAGAACTTTTAGAGAGAAAGTGATGTCTTGCCAGGGATGGTTTAACTTGAGATGAAAATATGATTCCTTCTTTTAGTAAGTCAGAGAATAATCTTAACTGGGGTATACTAGCAGTTAGTGTTTTAATTCCACTAAGTCCTTGACTTTGTGAGGAGTTGATGGAAGGAGGCCAATGGCTGACAACGACATTCTGAAGAAAGATGGGGAAGAAAGCAGTATTATTGCCAGCTGTGCTACCTTCCGTGCTGGGAATCCTGGGAGAATCACAGAGAGTGGGTCACATCGGGGTCATCCATCTACTCAGAGAATCACCATGAAAATCTTCATGGCAACACTGGCTCCTGATCCATTGAGTGGGGGGTCTCTATGTGACTTGTTACAAACAGCAATTTCCCTTCATGGAGGAAAAAATAAAATGCATGAGATTGTACAAGTAGTCTGACTTTTTTTAGAGGTGGGTGAAAAGTGCCAAAGACACAGGACCATTTCCCTTCAAGTCTTCTTCTACTTGGACTGTTCCCAATGAAGCCATTTTAATCTCCAAAATCTCCAGGCCAATGATATGCTCTCCTTGAGGAATGAGAACAGGGTATCCTCCTATCCTTATCACTAATGGCAGCTATGTGTCCACCTGAGGAAGAATGGGAACCTGGGCTCCTCTGAGTCTCTTCATTCTTCTCTTCCAGAAGATGAGCTCAATTTAAAAGGCAGGGAACCTCCCCCCCACCTTACAAATAAGGCCTTTTTCACTTTGCTACTGAATTATTGCTTGCTTATTAGAGACTTTTTTCAGTGGACTTGGCTAACATTCAGATAAACTCCGAGATCAAGAACTAATTGATTTCTATAATTTCCTTAATTGTAAAGGGGGGAGGGAAGGCAAAGGGAAGGGGTGAGAAAGAAGAAATGACATATGGCATACAATGACAGATGGCGCTTATCACCTCCAAGGACTGAGAGAATGCCACACTAGCACCATGGTTAATGAGTACACAGAACTGTTTTATAACTGCAGTGGGTGCCCCTCTCTCCCCCTCTCACAAGCTTTTCCTTTCTTCAAGGTGCAACCTCCTTTCATTGCATGAGCTGTTACTCTTTTCTCTCTTTTCTGGAGCTCTTTTTAAAAAATTCTCAGCCCCATCAATCCCTAACTTGCATTTACTGACTTCTGTGCATGTCATGTCCTTCTGCTCTGGAAGGGTGGGATGATTTCATTCTTGCCATTGTATCCTCAGCATCCAGCACAGTGCCTGGAGGACAGTAAGTACTGAACAAATACTTGTAGAACTAAATTTAATCCACAAACAGGTATTTCACCTCAGGACACAAACTCGTTATTGGGCCCCTTATTCAAATTACTTAATGAGCTTTCTCTTTTGGTCACCAGGTAACTAAGGCAAAATTACTTCTAGAATCTATCTAATTTCCTTGTTTGGGTCCATGCCTGTGACTTTATTGTGGGCAGCTAGGTGATACAGTGGATAGAGAGCTGTGCCTGGAGTCAGGAAGATTCATCTTTCTGAATTCAAATCTGGCCTCAGATACTTATTGGTTGTGTGACCCTGAGCAAGTCATTTAACTCTGTTTGCCTCAGTTTCCTCATCTGTCAAATGAGCTGAAGAAGGAAATGGCAGAGGCAGTTAGGTGGTGCAGTGAATAGAGCACTGGTCCTGGAGTCAGGAAGACTTGAGTTCAAATCCAGCCTCACACACGTAATACTTACTAGCCATGTGACCCTGGACAAGTCACTCAACTCCAAATGCCCTGCCTTTTCCCCTCTAAAAAGCAAAAAAAAAAACCCACAACAAAACAAAAAAGAAGGAAATAGTAAACCATTCCAGTATCTTTGCCAAAAAGCTCAAACGATGTCACAAAGAGTTGGGTATGACTGAAACAACTCAACAACACTACAATTTTATGTTGAGTATTCTTGACGTAAAAACTCCACCCAGTGACACACATCAGAAGCTCATTTCTAGCTTATGATCACAGATCTAGATCTCAAAGAGATGTCAGAGACTGTATTTATCCTCCAGTGCTTTCATTTTACAGCTGAGGAAAATGAAGCCCAGAGAAATTTTGTGATTTGCCTGCGGTCAAAGAGCCAGGCAGGGCTTGAACCCTCTGCACTCTAAGGTCAGGCTTCTTGCCCTAGCAGACTGACTTTATCCCAATTCTCTATCTTTCTACATGAGTGTCTGAATGAATGGGTGTTTAATAGATACGAAAGCTATTAAAGCTTAAGATTGCACCGAAGCTTGGGACACTCTATACGTGTTTTACAAACTCGCCCTGACACTAAACAAAATAACTGGTTGGGGGAAAATGTTCTTTGGCAGTAGGAAAACATCCACTGAGTGTGTACTATGCTATGGGGGTTGTTAGAAAATTGAGCAGCAAAAAGACAAATCTTTCCCATGCTATTTGGCTATAGATGGGGATGATCCATGGAGAACAGTTCTCTGCGAGGTCTGGAAGCAGCTACACACAAAGCTTCAGCACACTGCTCAGTGTTCTTCCACCCAGAGCTCAGAATGGTTCATATTCCCCAAGGAAGCTGAACCTCCCAGCCAGGACTAACAGAAGTAGCAGCCCAGACTTCTCATTCCACCACTTTGTATAGTAATGCAGGCTGATGAATCTGAGAGATTTCTTACTGAGACTTATTCCCCGAGAAGCTACCCCTAGAGCATCAGGTGACCAAACCTTTTCCCCGCCACATTTTAAGCCTATCTGTTTCCACCTGGGTAGGTACTTTGGGTTCTGATCCTGGGGCTCTGACTCTCTGAGTTCCCTGGAGAGGGGGAACTCCTCTGATGGTCTTTGTATGAATGATGACAGAGGCATGCAGAGGAAAGTCTTGACATGAATGACTCATAAGAGAGAGAATGAGGATGAAGTGTCTGAGAAGAATTTCTGAGACTCCTCCCCTCTTCCTCAGCAGCAGCTGAGGAAGATATCTGCAAGAATGTCTACTTACCCATTTCAAGGCCGTGGGTGGAAAGTGCTCTTAGACAGGAACTGGAGCTTTGAACTGGAGAAAATGGTGCACATGTGTAGCTCGCCTATTCTGCAGAGCACTGAGCTCACAGAAAGTTTTGTAGAGGCTTAAACTGTATATAAACACTTGTCCCCCAGCTCCTAGATCCACACCTTCTGGGGTAGCTTCAGACTCCGGTCATAGTTTTCTAACTTTTTGGGTCACCCCATTCCATCATCCTATTTGGTGACTGGCGCTTCTTCCTCTGCTGGATTGATCTCTTGAGGGTTGTTGAAGCCAATGGAAAATAGATGTAGGATTAGTTGCAGGGGCATCTGGTCTACTGTGCATAGCGTAGGAGGCCTAGAATCCTGGGAAACATCAGTAGTTCATATATAGATGTAAATATTTCATCTGTAAGCTGTCTTTCATTCAGTGCCAATTTCAGGGAAGATACCAAATCCATTATATTCATCCCTTCTATCAGTTAAGTCTGAAACATGAAGGTGCACTGGAGAATGTTTTCATTCCACAAGGAATAATTTCAGAGCCTTAATGCATTATGGTATATTTCAAAGGTAGGAAAAAGGAATGAAGTGAGATGAGAAGAGATTCTTGAGAAAGCATGCTCTGAAGATGAAAATCTCATGCCAAGGACTCATGCCTGAAGGTGACACAGAATTATGTCTGATAGTGATGGAGTAGAAAGATGACAAACCGGAATCTGACGACTATTACCCCTGCCCCACCACTGCCCCCACATACCAACTCTGCCAAGGCTGCCAGAACAGTCTAGCATAGAGCAGCCTCACCCTATCCCTTGGTCATCTTATACTTTCATCTTAAATATGAAGGATGATTTTGAAAGTCACAGGGATAAATCCAAGAGTATAGGCTGTGCCTCAGGGAGAAACAGGAGTCCTGGATTATAGAGTCATAGATTATGGCCCCTGAGTTCTTTTCCAGCTCCAATGATACCATGGAAATGAAGCCCAGGAAGTAAGCAGTAAGTAGAACCGGGATAGCAACCCACGCCCTCTCACTCCAAATCCAGCTTCCTTTTCACTGTATAATATCAATGATATTCTAGAGGATACCTGGAGAGGGGCTGAAACTACAAGAGCCCCTTGTGAATCCTGAAGAACAGGACAGTCTAAAAGGATCCAGACCAATGTGTTTCTCTTCATCGAGAATGGCCTCATTGGGGAATCCTCTTTTGGGAAGTACTTGGGCTAGGATAGTTGTGGGTTCTCTGGACCTTTATGACCCTGGGCTCTTATCCTTGGGGAAGAGGGTGACAATGATGCCTTTGGGAGTCTGGAGGCCCTGGCAAAGTCCAGGGCATGTTCTAAAGGTGGCTCCAAAAGAAAGCCAGTGGTGCTAAAGAATGAGTTACAGGGAGTAATGGCACTCCAGAAAGGATTCACTCTAACCTAAGAGAGACAAATTCACCCTAAGATTCAGGAGTTACTGGCAAGAAAATGTCTTAAAAGGCTTAATGGCAGGGTTAATAATACCAGAACCTTTTGGCTACTGCTTCCTCCTTTTCAAGGTGTTTTTCTCTGAAATTATCTCATATTTTCCTCCTAACCCTGGGATTTAGCTCTCCCTTCCATCTTTAGCTTTCTGGGCTTGTTACCTTCCCTGTGTCTAAAAGGCTTCCACATACAACCTTCTCTTCCCTTTTTTCCCTTTTTAACCCATCCAGTTGGGAATTATCTCCTCCCCCTTAACCTTGACCCCAAACTCCCCCAGCACTTTGCTCACCTCTTTCTAAGACACGTACCACACATTGTAATCAAGTCACTTCACCTTCTTGGGCCAAAGATCCCTCATTCATAAGATTCATCAGGTTAGACCTGATGAAGTCAAAGGCCCCTTCTGGCCCTAAATCTATGATCCCATAATCTGTCAAACAGAAATAATATCTGAGCTCCTACCTTGCTGAGCTTCCCTAAGGCAAGCATGTGGGAAACAAAAGGTTTATAAAAACACTCAGAGTTCAAAAGAAATGGAGCTGGAGGGGCCCTCAGAGATTGGTCCACCCTGACCTGGTCCAATCTTCGATCCTCCTACTCTTTCTACCTTCACAGCGGCTCTCCTTTATGGTCCCTTCTCTCCACTCATGCAGAGAGCCCCCTGGTGGAGGTTCTCATCATCTCATTCTTGGACTATCCCACTGGCTGCCTGCCTCACATCTCTTCCCAATCTCAGCCATCACAGACATCTCCCTAAAGCTCAGGTTTAACTGTGTCACCCCCATTCCTTCATAAACTCCAGTGGTTCTCTATTGCTTTCCAAGAACAAATATAAAATCCTGCCTTTAGCTTTTAAAGATGGAGTTTTCCACTCTTCCCTCCCCTCCCTGGACCCCAACTTCTCTGGACTGAGTGACACAGGTTTTTGTGCTGTTCCTTGTACTCCTTGCTTTTCGCTGGCTGTCCCCATGCCTGGTGTGCACTCCTTTCTTCACTTCCACCTCCTGAGGACTTCAACTCTTGGTAAAGATTCAGCTCAAATTCTGGGATCCCCTCAACTTCCCCCCCCCACACTGATGCCTTCCCATTGAGATGAACTCTCATCTACTCAGCATATATCTGGTATACGGCTAGTTATTTATAGGTCATCTCCTTCATCAGAATGTGAGCTTTTTTTTCTTCTTGGAGGGGGAAAGGCAGGGCAATTGGGATTAAGTGATTTGTCCAACGTCACATGGACAGTGTGTCAAGTGTCTTATCTGGATTTGAACTCAGGTCCTCCTGACTCCAGGGCTTGTGTTCTATTCACTGAACCACCTAGCCACCCCAGAATGTGAGCTTACTAAGGATAGGGGGACGTTTTGGCCTTTCTTTGAATTCGTACTGTTAAAAACAGGTTCTGTCAACTCTGAGTGTCGAATAAATGTTTGTTGACAAAGAACCAACCCAGTCTGACTCTCATTTTACAGAAGAGGGGTTGTGTGAGTCAATAAAAGGTCTAGACATGTGTGCCATACCCTCATTAGGCTGTTAGCTCCACAAGGGAAGGGAGATTGCATGCCTTATCCAAAATTTCTATCTCCCCTCAAAACCACAGACACTGTGCATACAGATAGGAAATTGGTGCTTAACACATTGGTTGAACTAAACCAAATTTCACAGATTGGAGGTAGCAAAAGTTGCATTTCAATTCCATATGCGTTGATTAAATGCCTACTCTGTTCTAGACAGTGGAGATACAAAGATAAAACAAAAATAGTCGTTGTCTTGCAAGATCTTATTCTACAGGCTGAGAAGAAACATCACTTGGCTTCCCACAGAGAAAACTCCAGTGTGAAGGCTACAAATTGCTGTCAGTTGTCTCACAGTTACATACAATTGGGCAAAAAAAAAGACCGGGCAAAAGAGTGGGGATGACTAAACACAAGCCATTGTAGACTGGAAAATGATGCAAAAGCATATCCTATTTAGGCTGAGCCAGTAATCAAATTCTCTACCAAGGGGGCATTCAGAGTTCAAAAATGTCAATTCGATAAAAAATTTGGCACGATTACCCCATTCTGCCTACTGTATACTTCCCCTCTGTCTTTACTACTAAGCATTGACCACTATATCTCCAGGTCAAGAAAGCTGCTTGAGAAGGGGCAATCTCAGGTACCAAGAGAAGCACAGAGAAAATAGGTACTTGCAGGTGGATGTGACCTTGACAGCGAATCTCTTCTCTGATTTACCCTTTTGTAAGTACTCTAAGGATGAAGACTTCCCTTTAATAATAATGATGATAATAATTTACAAAGGCTGATTCTTTAGTTTTTGAATTGTCCAAACATTCCACCCAGTTCATTGCTCATAAGTATCTCCATCAGAAAGATGGCATTCATGACAATTCATTTAGAGGACACTGAAAAGTTGAC
>CM053597.1:31981440-32038362 GCA_028646575.1 Pseudocheirus occidentalis | reverse complement strand
CCTCCCTCCCTCTCCCTCTCTCCCTCTCTCTCTCTGTCTCTGTCTCTCCCCCTTCTCTCTCTCTCTCTCTCTCTCTCTCTCTCTCTCTCTCTCTTCCCCCGCATTCCCCTCTCCCTCTTTTTCTCTGTCTCCCCCTCCCTCCTTCTCTTTCTCACTCCCCCCTGGAGATGCTACTCTGGCTTCTTAGCATCATTAAAACAAAACCCAAACTCTTTATAGCTACTGCATTGAGTCTCGACTCCAGGGTCAGGAAGGTGACAGCCTTTAAGAAGTTGCACTATCTTATTTTTATTTTCTTTCTTTTACATTGATAGTTCTGCCCCTCCTCAAAGCACTCTGCAGAGCACTGTGTAACCCTCTCTTTCCCTATCACTCTGTACCTTCACTTATCCTCATCTATGTACACACTGCATCCCCTACAATAGAACGCCATCTTCCTGAAGGCAGGGAATGAGTGATTCTTATAAGCCTAGCAAACCCAACCAAACATCTCATACAAAGTAAGGTAAAGATCAAGTCAATATATGTATTTATAGACTTCTAATATTTTAGGAATGGTAGTTATTATTATTGTTGTTGTTGTCAAGAAATGTATGTAGAATTAAACTGAATTCTCACCTAAAAGTGTACCACAGGAAAGCACATATTTAAATTAAGTGAATTACAAATCAGTTTCCTTAGAGAATTCTACAATACTCCTCATAACAATGGTTCTTATCCTGGGGTTTATGAACTTAACAATATTTTTATAACTGTATATCAATATAAGTGGTTTCCTTGGCAATACTATTTTTACTTTATTTTATTTTATGTATTTAAAAGCATTCTTCTGACAAGGCTTCACCAGACTGCCAAAATGGTCCAAGAGACAAAAAAGGTTAAGAAATCAGTAACAAAAGTAAATGAAGAGACTAAGATTGAAAAGTATGTTTTGAAAACAGGTAACAAATTTGGTCCTTGAGAAGTTGTCTTAATCAGTTTTAAGATTCTAGGTTACTATTTGTTAAATTACTACTTTTTTCCAGTTGCCATTGTTACCAGCAAATATCCTGCATGTTAGGAAAATGTGACTTTGAAATGCGATATGGCACATTTATTGGTGGGTATAAGAGTATTCTGTTACATGGATAAATTGGAAGCTTTGGTCATTTCCTAGGTAGGAGTTATATAAAATATATTTCTTTAGCACTTTCAAAAATCCTGGGTTTACTCTTTGTGGGGTAATTCTTCCAGGAATGTGGATCATGATTCCACCTTAATAGACAGTTCCAGACTCTAATCAAAAACAAACAAACAACCCTCCCCATCACCTGGGTAGCCAGTCTCCTGGGAATAAACCTTTTGCAACTTAGCAAGGATCATTCTTGGGAACACTACGTCAGCAGACTTGGACTTGTCTTCTTTATAGCATTTGCCCAACCTGCTGTTAGCCATTTTATGTGGCAAAAGAAAGTCAACTCCAAAGGCTTCTCCCAATTCCTTGCATGGTTTTCATCTTTCTTGCTTTAAGAGAGTGAAGGCTTTCCTAATTCCCACTATAACCCTTCTCAAATACAGGATTCCTTAGCAGCCTCTGTGCTGTACTATACGCCACCCTACCTAAAACTGTTGTCTCTCATTAAACAGAAGTCAGAGCAAGAGCCTCCCCATAGAGGATCTGCTAGAGATATCAGGGACATGGCATCAGTCCCACCAGGTACTTCAAATTCACTGAGTTTGACAAATGCCTGACTAATTTTTCCAAGTCCCGTCTTGGCCCTTGCTTTAGCCTTGGACTTCTATTTTGGTTTCTACTGTCAGGTCTTAGTATTTCCCTTACGCTGACCTTTTTGCTACATGTAGAGAAGTTTGCCTTTAAGCATGCTGAGACTCTGTTAAAAACCTGGCCTCAATCATATTCATTACCTTGTAGGGCCCCCCATCCTTGGCTTCTAGTCCTTTACTGACTGTTTTGCTGTGCCCAAGCTTACCTCTTAGCCTATTCTTGGGTCCTCAAAAGTACAACTTCATGATTCTGGCCAGTACCATGTTAGTTTCCTGACCATTCCTCTTCCCCACATTGGGTCCAAGTCAAATAGACCATGGAAAGAGAACTTCCTAATTCCATATTATACAGTCCCTCCCTTGATCTACAGCACAGTAATTCTCACATCTAGGAGGTACATTTAAATATGTCAATTCAAGGTTTCCATTGGAGCATTCTTAGCAGTGTGGTTGGGATAAAAAAAATCTCTGGGTCTCAGTTTACTCATCTGTAAAATGAGGAAGTCTGATTAGATGAAGTCTGGGATGCAAGCCAACTCTAAATCCTGTGATGTCACACATGTAAAGGAAAACTTCTCTGATAGAAAATTATTAATCTCTAACTCTTTGCTTGATGGGTTCAGAAGAACCTAGAGCAGGAAAGATGAAAGGAAGCTCAATATATTTCTGCTCTTGTTCTTTTTTTTTGTTTGAACAATCTTTCTATGTTACCATGGTAACTCCTGGTGCCAGGATACTCTTCGAATGAAAGTGGGTGGGGGAGGGGAGGAAGTGATCATGAGATTGATGCAGTTCATATAAAAAATTTGCCCAGAGGGCAACATTCTAAGCAATCTGCAATGCTTGTGCATGTCCCAACCTATAATAAATGCATTTAAATAATACATAAATCTATAGAAAAGAGATACAGTATGTTGAAACAGAGATACTCTGAGTATGGGGAAATTGCATTAAGTATGAGATTATAAGTAAGTGAATATTTTACAACATTTTTAGAAATACCAGGGGTAAATGAATCCATGGGTAAAACACTCTCTCATTTCAACACATAAAGAGGCATGGCTACAAAATTCCAGTGGTTCAGTCCATGAGTTAATGTACAGAGTGTCCAGGAATGGGAAAGTGGTTGTCCCAGTGCCCTCTGCCCTTGTCAGACCTTCTCAGGGGTGCTGTCTTCAGTTCTGGGTGCCGATTCTTAGGAAAGGCATTAGTAAGTTGGAGAATATCCAGAAGAGGGTGGTCAGGATGATGAGAAACCATGGCTAACTCCAAGTCTTTGAAGGATTGTCAGGGAGGAGGAAGCCTAGAGTCATCCTGCTAGGTCCCAGGGGACATAGCTCTGAGCTCTGAAGAGAGGCAGATTGGGATCAATGAAAGGAAAAAAATGTGCCAACAGCAGGTATCCCAAAGAAGAAGAGGCTGGACAAGGGAGATCGTATCTTGCCCCTAAGAGCTTCCAAGTGAAGATGGGATGACCATATGTTAGAGAGGTAAGGAGGGGGCAAACTCTTGGTCAGGTAAGGAGTAACCCTAGACAATCTCTATGGTTCCTTCTGTCTCTGAGAAATATGGTTCTATGAAATGCTCCTGGAAATGTTAACCCAGCATACAGCCTGAATTCCATTCCATTCTATTCCATTCAGCATGATAAACATTTTTAAGGACCTATTACGTGCAAAGCACCGTGAAAGGTGTTGAAGACATGTTGAGGACATAGCAATGAAAATAGACAAAGTCCCTGCCCCGAGATGCTGCCATCCTGTGAGGGAAGGATACAAAATGTACAAAAATAGATACCACACTCAGTAGAATGCACTGGAAGCAAAGGAGACATTCAAGAAAAGTATTTTTGGAAAATTCAAATTGTCAATTGTTGGTTACGACAATTAAGAATGACAACAGTAACCTAAAGGGTAAGGGAAAATCATTTAGAGTTGCCTGTCCTTTGATAATGAAATTCTGGGCTGAATTCTCTCCTTTCCAAAATCAAGGGCAGAGTGGTGTCTGTGGTAGACAGCCACTTAAGGGATAGGGTGGGATCCATTTTAGCCACAAGGCCAAGTTCCTCAACTTCAATTTGGGGTTGCAGGGATTGTTTTACATCTTCTTCAAGCTAGGTAAGTTTCTGGTTGCCCTGGAGCAAAGCACGTACCATGGCAGGGTTAATGTTTCCAGTTCTGCCTCAGGGAACCTCCATTCTTGATGATGAGTTTGCACAAGAACATTTGCAGGGAGTTGTTATGACTGTTTGATTTATGTGTTCATTAAAACACTTGGGTTTCAAACCTCCATCAAAAGTTATTGGAATTAACAGCATCTTCAAATAGAAATGTGAAATGATAAATTAATGTGGCTTGGATTTTATTGGGATGGGGTGAAACATGTGAAGCATCCCTCTTCTTCCTACACTACATTCCTCTAAGAAAAGTGTAATGTTTTGCCTTATGGAATGATACCATAGGGTATCAATGGGGCCTAAGAATTGTTAGGCTTCTAGCAATCCAGTTAATGGTTCTTTTTTCTTTTTTGCTTTTTGGAGGGCAGTTGGGGTTAAGTGACTTGCTCAAGGTCACATGGCTAGTTTTTGTGTTTAGTGTCTGAGGCTGGATTTGAATTCAGGTCCTCCTGACTCCAGGGCCAGTGCTCTATTCACTGTACCACCTAGCCGCCCCTCAGTCAGTGGTTCTTAGCTACTCTCAGAAATGACTGTGTGCTTGTCAATTCAATTCAACATGCATTTTTAGGCTCTGTGATGAGGAGACATAAATAAAAAGGAAACTTCCTACCCTCAAGGACTTTACATTCTCCTCAGAGAAGAATGTAATAAATGTATTTGTTGATTAAAAGGTAAGTAGCAAGTTAGACACATGTTGAATTGAATTTTACTACTTATGTGGTTCAAGTCATGAAAGAGGAAGGCGATTCTAGGGACAGACTTATTTACAGCCTGTGAACATCTTAATGGGAATGCTTAAATGTTCTGTCTAAAGTTGTAAATGCTAAATGTGTTATAGGAGAAAATGCTTAGGCATGATGGGTCTCTAGCATCACAGCTTAAAGTCACTCTTGAATTCCTACTTTCTGTTCCCCATCACCTTCACTGATTCTCTCTCAGTATTCCGAAACTATGCTGAAACATGGCTCTACAACCCTTGTGTCAGAGAACCCTTCCTGCCCTGAGGGGTCCAGTGTTTCACTTGAAGACTCTTCATTTCTCTGTTTTATTGCCCCAAACCAGATACCCAGACAATATCAGTATCTGGGTTCTCCTCCAAGAGTGGCTACCAGATCCTCTTATAATCACTTGGGTTCACAAAGTTCAAAACAAGAAAGAGTTTTATTTACAGACTAGTAGGCACAGAAAGATTTAAGTTTGAGATCCTAGAGTAGCAAAGGGCTTATATTGTCCATGGTCCTGTAGTGTGTTTGGAACTTAAGAGTACTTCCCTGGGTTTATGGCTCAGTTCAGCAGCGTACTCTTGAGCAAATAATTTAATCTGTGTGACTCAGTTTCTTCTTCTGTTAAGTGTGAACAACAATATTTGTATGACCTCTCTTACAGACTTGGTGCAAGGGAAATCCTTTATAAATTGTAAAGTTCTTTGCAAATGAATATAGGGCTAAATCTAATAAGATGACATTTCATAGGGATAAATATAAAACTTTAAAACTGGACTCAAAAATTAACTTCACAAGCACAAAATATGCCTAGACAGAACTGTGTTGAAAAAAAATCCAAATATTTTAGGGGAATGTAAACTCAAAAAGTCAACAGGGTGATACACTAATAAAACTCTTAGGCTAATCAGGAGGGGGCACAGTTTTGGTGTATTCTTCTCCGGTCAGATGACAGCTGAAGTATTATGTCCAGTTCTGAGAACTACATTTCAGGAAAGGCATTGATAAACTTGCAAATGTCCAGGAGAGAGGTGGCCAGGTTGGTAAAGGGCCTTGAGTTTGTTCTGTATTAAAATTAGTTGAAGGAAGTGGTGGGAGCCTGGAGAAGGGGTCAGAAATGAAAGCTGGCCTCCAGAATCTGTGAGAGAGAAGAGCCAAACAGGAACAGCTGGTTCATGCTTCAAAGAAGCAAATCTGGGCTTTATAGAGGGGCAAACTTCCTGACAATTTGAGCTAGCTAAAGCAGGATTGATTCCCTTGGGAGATAGTAGGTGTATCCTCCTTCTCATCCTTCTCCAGCCACCCCCCTCCCCATGACTAAAGGTCTTCCAAACAAAGCCTGGATGAACACTTGTTAAAGTATTTTATAGAAGCGGTTCTTATTCAGGTATGAATTAAAATCAATGATCTCTGAGGTTCCCCCTCTGCCTCTAAGAGGCTGTGAACTATTCTTGTCAATTGTATTTACTGAGGTGAAGGGCACAAAGTAGAACTCAATTAGTTCCCATAATGAGCTCACTAGATACTGTCAGCTGCCAGTTAAGGCATGACTTTACCCAAAACTTTTTTTTTCTAGGTAAGTAGTGTTCTTGGGATGATTTTTTGCTTTTTTTCAAAAGCGTTTCAATGAGAAACCTCCCCTGAATTGAAACTGATTGACAGTACCCACCCATACCTAGGGTAGGAGGTTAGACTTAGGTTTCCTGCAAAAGACGTAAAATGAATGAGACTTGATTCCCAACATTAACTTTTGTTCCCTGACGGGATCACGGAACCAAACTTACATCATGCGAACCTCTTCTACACTAACCAAAGACTGTTGCCATTAACCTCACTCACTTAGTGAACTCAGAACTACTGATAAAACAAAAGAAAAGACAGATGGACTGGTTGGATGGAGAGCATGAGGACAGGAGGCAAAGTGGGTTAAATGGTGCCTAGTCATTCAAATAAATGAGAGAGATTACAGGAAATGACCCAGCAGCCTTAACAGGATGAAAAATAACAGAGACTACGTCAGAGTCATTGCCTTAGAGAAAACCGGGCTCCAGAGGGATTGGGGAAGAGAAGCAATAAAGAATCTGTACCACAATTAAGTTTAGGGCTAATTTTTATCCAAGGTTTTACATTTAAATGAATTGCTTACTTTATTTAGAAGATGGCTGAGGTTGATGGAAGGAGAATTTTGAAAATCCCTTCAAATGTGAAATTTTACATCAGAGAGGATGTTAATGAACAATGGTTGGGTGGTTATTAAGAGCTTTCTCACTCACCTGCTGTGCAATTTGGAGTAAGATGCCAGGTTTATGATGAGCCTGGGACTTGAAAAATCCCACATAGAAACAAAGAAAAAAACTGCAGCAGAATTTAATAATATTATTGGTAAAGATGACAAATAATTATAGAAGCCTTCTCTTGGTTCCAGCAACTCCCAGTAAGGTTACTGACCACCAGCCTGCCCCAAAGCTAAGGAAGGAGGACTAAACAGAGCAATGCTTACCCAAGTCAGCAGCCTTGGGAGGGAAAGAAGTAGGCATCGTGGGGAGGCACTATCAACTAGAATCAGTCCCATTTAAGGAGTCTTGTCCTCATGAGCATTTTCAAGTGTAAAACAATGCCCAGGTAACCCATTCAGAGGGAGCAAAAAGGTTCCCCCTAATCCCCTTCTTTAAAGTCACCTTGGATTCATGCCAATACAATCTGAATGTCAAAATCAGAGCTGCACTGAATTTGGCATCGTGTTTTAGCGTCATTTTGCCTCTCCCCTCTCCGAATCATGCGATAGCCCAGTTTCCTCTCAGGTTATGACTAAATGCTTCAGAAATAAATAGGCCTTTGAAATAGGGATTTCCCCCCCAAAGGTCTGACTTCTTTCACCTTGGAAATGGAAAAGCAATAGCAGTTTTGGAAAAAGGCAGCTACAGCGCTACAGAGGCATTCCTGGGAGGAATTGCACCTTTAGTGGGCAACACCACATAGATAATTTAGGATTAGATGATCCAATTGCTGTTAATCATCATCAGAAGCTACAGTGGCATGCCAAAGTTGAGACAGAAGGCTTCTGAAAAGGGGGCAAATGAGCCCTGAGCACATTACATCTTGTACACGTTTATTCAACTGTAAAATGAGATTGGACCAGATCATCTCCAAGATCCCTCTAGGCTCAAAATTCTAAGATCCAATGAAATTCTGGATGGCATGGATGGCTAGTCAGGAAGGCAAAACCCTCATCTACCTTGAAGCAATCTTCTAGATAAGGAAAATGTGTCATCCAGGAGTGCCTTTCTCACAGTTTTGAAATGTCAACTCACTGGGCACGCAGGTGAGAAATCTTAGCATCAAAACTGCCCTCCCTCATCTCATCTTAAACCAAGAAACCTGAAAAGTTATGTGATTTCCCTCCCCCCCCCATCAATCTACACAAAGACCACAAACTGCCTCTCAGTTTCCTCATCTGCAAAATGGGTATAATGCCTATCTTACAGAGTTGTTATAAGGCTCAAATGAGATAATGTGTGTAAGGTGCTCTGAAAATCTTGCCAACCTTTTTATCACCACACACATACAGGCTCATAAAATATAAAAGTACCTCTAGTTCAACACTATCATTTTACAGATGAGGAGACTGAGGCTGAGAAAGCTCAAGGTCAGACAAGGAGTAAGGGGACAGCGTTAGGTCCTGTCACTTCTGGTTAATGTTCTTTCTCCTTTACCACACTGCTTACCATTACCTAAGAGTGCTTTACTAAGAAGTAAAGGATCTTGAGCCCAGGCCCTCTGATGCCAAATGAAGGAGTCTTGCCTCTGAATCCCACAGGATCCTCAACTCTTCCCTGATAAGGAAGACCATGTTTTTTTCTCTTCTGTTGCTGACGTAGATCGACATAGAAAGGATTTTCCTGCCTCTGCTCATTTTGTTCTTCATCAGTTCATACACCACTCTGGTAGCAGGAAGCCTCCTGGGAAGTGATTAGTGGTGAGGCTGAAAGTACAAGTTACCTAATCTATAGAGAAGAAAGCATGGAACTCAAGCAAGAACTTCAGAACTCTCAGGAAACCAAGGTCTACTGGTTGGACTTAATAATCTACACCAGAGAGAGAGAACCTGTGGCCCCAAGATCACATGTGGCCCTCTAGGTCCTCAAGTGCGGCACTTTGACTGAATCCCAACTTCATTGAACAAATCCCCTTAATAAAAAGATTTGTTCTGTAAAACCTGGACACGATCAAAAGGTCACACCCAAGGACCTAGAAGATCACATGTGGCCTTGAGGTTGCAGGTTCCCCACCACTGCTCTACATTACTGAGTTTTCCTTCACATCTCTTCACCAAATGGCAACACTTCTTGGCTAAAGCTAAACCATCTTGGGAGCCTGCTCCATAGCATGGCTCCCTTACAGATTCTCTCCCTCCCTTCCTCCTCTGAGTAAGATTCCATCTCTCCTTCCAAGAATCTGTAAGATTCTCCCAAACTCCACAAACCACATTTTGAAGCTCTACCTGATGCTGAGATCTTGGGTATAATCCATTTTAAACCTTCCTTGTAGTAGGAAGACCCCAGATACATATCTCTTTGTTTTCTCTCTAAATGAGTTCAGGATAGGTACCCAAGAAGTATCTTGAATGAGTATCATGAGTGAACTGATGGACCCATCAGAAGAAACTACCTAATGTACTGTAGCTCTCCTCCTTTCAGTCCTTCCAGAGAAGCTAGTTCTATATAATAATTTATTATTATTATTACTTACATTTCATTGTTACCAATTACATAATATGCTTTGATCTTCACAATAGTACTGAGGTAGGTAAGGCAGAAGCCTAATGTGGATGCAGCTAGGATATGGCATAAACAAGGCTAGAACTCTGAGTTCTATGCCTTCACCTTCTTTTCCCTACTTTTGCATTTTGTTTAAGTTCATATTTTTAAAACGTGACTACCACTCTCCAAAGACCTCCCTTGTTGCCCAAAATTCAATGCTCCCTTTTAACAAATGAATACAGTCAAGCAAAACAAAACCAACATGTTGGCCATAGTGGAAAATGTGTGCCTCATTCCACCTCCATCTTTCATCACTTCTCTGCCAAAAGGCAAGGGGCATGCTTCCATGACTGTTCTCTAAAGAAATCATTGAGTGTTTCAAGAGTTTAAGTCTTTCAGTGTTGTTTTCTTTTGTTTTTTTTTCTTGACATAGGTCATCACGTAAACTGCTACCTTGGTTCTGCTCACTTCACTCTGCATCAGTTCATACACGTTTTCCCAGTACAAAGCATAGTACCTCTCCTATATCCTGTCCAGAGAAGCCCCTGGAAACACTAACACAGAAGCTCATTTTCTTTCCTTAGTCATTTCATTGATAGTGTCTCAAGAAAATAGGAAACCCAGAGAGGAGTGCCTCATTTTCTAATTTGAACCTAATTCATCAACCTCAGATCTCTAGCACCATGATGCTGGGCACTGTATAAGAGGTCATGCAGATTTACTGGTTTCAAATATAAGAACACAAAATCTTTTTGTGGCTTTGTTTCAAATTGATTTAAATTTCAATATATTGAGATTCATGTGATTTCATGAGGCCCTGTTAGACAATTCAATATTACTGAACAAGAGTAATATTTAAACCATGCAGCAACGTCTTGCTTTTCTAAGGATTATTAATAATACATTTGTACTACTTGGAGACTGGCTATAAACTTTCCACAATGGAATAAGAATGTAATCTGTTCACAGGAGCCCGAAGATGAATAACTCTGATAAATTCTTCATGAAGGCCCCTTAGCTCCTGCTACTCAGGGATTGGCTAAGACCCTCCAGTTAATCCTTCAATGGTTCCTCCAAACATTTCATTATTCACCAGCCTGTGACAACTCGGGTCATAAAAGAGATGCCTAGTACACAACCTTGACACCACATGGAAACCCCAGATCATGAATATTAACAAGAGACAGACTCAAGTGGGTTTCAAGATATCCACAGGCCCCATCAAACCACACTCCTTGCTATCTAGGACATAAACTGAAGAAAGTGAAAGTTTCATAGATTCACATCAAGTGTTGGATTTGGAGTCAGGAAGATTGGCATTCAAATTCCGCCTTGACTGCTTTTTAATTGTTTGACCCTGGGAAAGTCATTTTAACCTCTCTCAACCCCAGTTTCTTCATCTGAAAAATACTAATAGTGCTAATATAAAGTTCACAAAGTACTAAAATTGTGAGCCATTATTGTTATTATTATCATTATCTCAGTCACTCCATTTATTTTGCAAGTGAGAAAATGGGGCATCTTAGAAAAGATTTGCCTAATAGGTTACTGGTGTCATGCTAATTTTGAACTTGAGAGGAAAGCTGAGCAACAATTACCTCAGTTCTCTCCTGCCTTCCCAATACCAATTCCTGCTACCACACCCTGAAGAATTTTCCAATATTAAAAATATCGGCCAAGCTGGATTTTTCCTGGGGGACGATGTAATACCTTAATTTATTCAAGTTGTCTGTCATCAGTAACACCATAAGATGCCACCTGCAGCAGGCTGGAAACTGGGACAAGAAAATAACAGAAGGATCAAGCATTTATTTTCAGAAAGATGGGTCAATTTCAGCCCAGCGAGTGCTGGCCACGTCCTAAGCTGCTGTCATTTCACTGTGCCTGGTCTTGTCAAGTTTTCCAAATCCATTAAAATGCCAGAGCTTCGAACTGGAAGGCACACTGAGATGATTGCGTGTTTCCCTGGTTTTTAATATATGATAAGTCTGGGTAAGAGGTAGAAGATCTGGGCTCCTTGTCCATGTCAGCATCAATTCAATTCAACAAATATTTATTTAAAAAATAAAACATCTTACAGACATTTTATTCCTTTATCTCCATCAGTCCCCACTCATTCCCCCTTTAGTTCGAACTGTCCCTTGTGACAAAGAAAAACAAGCAATGATAGCCAATGCAGAAGCAGTCTACTAAGGTAGACAATACTCTGCCCCAGAGGGCCCCACCTCTCTGAAATGTGTCACAAACATTTAGTAATCACTACCTGTGCTGGGTGCTAGAGATGAAAACAAGATTGTTCCTCTCAGCTCAGAGCTTTTCTTTTGAATAATTCTGCCCCAGACTGCATGACATTGGGCCAGTCACTTAACCTTTGGGAGTTGCTTATCTGTAAAGGGAGAGGGCTGGAGTAGATGACACATAGAAGACAGTTTCAATACTAAGAATATGTAAATCTCTTACCACCATTTTTGCTGTTGGTGAATTGGTTTTCAATTGTGTCCAACTCTTCATGACCTCATTTGGGATTTTCTTGCAGACACCAGAGTATTCTGCCATTTCCTTCTCTGGCTCATTTTACAGATGAGGAAACGGAGGCAAACAGGGTGAAGTGACTTGCCCAGGGTCACACAGCTAGTACGTGTCTGAGACCAAATTTGAACTCACCAAGATGAGTCTGCCTGACTCTGGCCTGGCACTCTGTCCATTGTACCACCTTGCTGCCCAGTCTCTATTTCACACATGAGGAAAAGGAGATGCATGGTTTTGTGACTTTCCCAAAGTCACTGTTCATTACTCAGTAGCAAAGCTGGGATCAGAACCTAGCTTTCTAGACTAAGAGCACTGAGCTCTTTTTATTACACCACAGCATCAAGTCTACAGTTTTACTGAATGTTACCATATGGCTGCACTGCATTAGCTACATCAGCCAATGCTATCTCCTTTCTCTCCTTGTCTTCCTCACTGCCCTCTATCAAGCCCCATACATTTACCTAAGGCAGTGGTTCTCAACCTGTGTGTCATGACCCCTTTGGGGTTGAACAACTGTTTCACAGGGGTCACAGGGGTTGCCAAAGACCATTGGAAAACACATATTTTCAATGGTCTTAGGAACTTCCTCTATCCCCACGCACATGCAGACATGACCACATATGACTGTTAAAGGGTCCCAGCATTAGGAAAGTTGAGAACCACTGATGAAAGGGGAGTGGATGGGACCATGAAAGTAGGAATATTGAGGGAATGATGATAGAATATTGGGAAGATTATTGAAGTCAGGCCATCAAGCAAATGCTCACATGCCTGCTAAGATATTTTGTAGACCTAGTTCACCTTGATGAGGGTAAAGTGCAAAGAGCTGGAAGGAATCATAGAGAAAATATCTGGAGGGCTTTCAGCCTCAGTACCAAGAAATGCTCAAAAATCGATCACATAATGACCACAGAAAAATAAACTCACTAAAGTTTCCCTGAATCTTTCGAAAAGTTGATTTGCTGATTGCCCTGCAGAGGGAAGAAGGAATCATAGCTTTCCTATGCAGTTGATAATTGTATTTTCAGTTATCAAATTGATAATTAAAATGGCATTCACTTTTCATTCCTTTCTGGGACTTTTGGGCTTGGTTTTATTGGTCTATAAGGAAGACAAGACTGTAAGCCCCCAAAGGACAAGGACTGTGTAGCCTTATCTCACTTAGTTAAATCTGCTCACCCTGAAAGAGTGATGTTCACACAATGGATGCTTAGCAGGTCTCTATATCATTGTGAACACCCAGAAGAGCTCAGCAGATACCCATCACAGGCTAAATTAGTCACTGGGGACTTCTGGGAATATGGTGTAGTGAAAAGTTGAAAAGAAGCCATCCTTCCTGTCCAATTAACAAGAGAAACTCTGAAAGAGAAATACAATATCTAGGAATTCAATTCACATAAGAAAATTAAAACTCCCTCCAAAAACAATGAGCAGCAAGGGAAAATGCCCTGATGTGGTACAATAAGAAATATATTGGAGGAAGAGAATTAGAGAGCTGCAAACCAGAAACAGAAATGGCTTAAACCCCCAAATATTTCAATAACATATGATTGAGCATTCATAAGGTCTTTGATAAGCACTCCATTTAATTTGGTTTCCTCCATAACAGCATGGAATCAGAGGATTTGAGAGTTGGAAGGGCCTTCGTTGGCCATATGGTCAACATTAATGAATGTTTAAAATATAACAATTGTAAAAAATTATTTCAAATCGACTAAATGTTGTTTCTCTGCTTTTCTTTGGCTTTTTAATGCTTCGTGATAATCACTGTGGGTCAAAGTTCACTTGAATCCAGGATGCTTTCTCGGGGGAAGGGAACTGGAGAGAGGAAGAGTTGCATTTTTTCTCCTGTTTTGGGCTTCTTGGGTAAAGGAACTCAGGTAAACGTGTCATAGAGGAACAAAGAATGAGGGAAATAAGAGGACGCTTTAGTCTTATAGCAAGAGTAAAAGGTAAAGTAAAAGAGTAAAAGAAAGAGGCACTTGGGCTCCACTGGTATCTACCAATTTCCAAAGAAGACAAGAGAAAACCCCAAGTGGGTTGGGTGGATCTCTTATGACAGATTAGGGGAGATGAGACAAAGAAGATAGGAAGGCATGGATGGGCTGTGGTCTTCACTGAAGGAGGGAGTATCGACATTGATGAGATGGCAGATCCATCGTGGGAGTGGTGGGGAAAGGTGACTCAGCTATGGGCTTTATAACAGTGGTTGGCTCCTGAATCCAATTCAATTTTCCCTTGATCTTCTAATGTTTGGTTCCCTTTCATTTAACCAATGTTTTGTGATATTCCTAGGTCTCTTCACATTCAAAATCCTCCCCTATTTCTCACCTCATTTTCATCTCTCTACATCCACATTTTATCCCATTTCCTTAAGGGGTCTCTCAGGATTCCTTTGCTCTGGAATCACAAAAGCCAAATTCTAGACCTGGACTGAAGTTCAAAAAAATCAATGAATTGGCCTTCTACTGACCTGTTGTGCTATTTTCATCCAGGAGTCTCAGCCTTCTAAAATTCCTGCTTTCCTGAGTAAAGGGCTGCCTGGATACTCTTTTGGAAAGCCTTGATTAGGTTGCTGGACAGCTGTGAGCAAATATCCTTCCAGATGTAGGAATTTTAGGCTGATGAACTATGTACCAAATTCATTATGATCTCCTAAAGCCATCTAGTTTTCAAAATTTCATCTTCCTTCACAGTTCCAACCTACTACCACCTCAGTGCTGCCAGAGTAAGAAGTTTAAAACTAATAGGATTTCCTCTTCTGATTTTAATCCCTTTTCAATTTGCAAACACCAGTGTTTATCCCCTACTTCTTTTAGAACTTGAAATTAGGAATAGTTCTGGCTGCTCAGGTCTTTATTCCCAATCTTCAGGAGTGAAAATTGCAGTTAAGGGTTTCAGGGCATGGCAGTTAAGGTTGGCTCATCTCCTAAACCATGACTTATTGTTTCTCCTGCACTGTTTATGACATTAGACTTGAGAAAATGGATTGCTTTCTGCTCTGTTTAGTTAGGTCTCTTATAACACCTCCATGAAATTCAATATACATGGAATCCCATGCTCCATATGAGGCACTGGTGCCACATTTGGCAAGAGGACACAAAGAGGAATTTTATCTCCCCATCTTGACTGGACATTCTTGGAAGGAAAGATAAAGAGGAGCTAGAATGGAGATCCAGATTTGAGTCTCTGCTCTGCTACTGATTTTGTTACAACCTTTGGCCTCAAGTTCTTTATATGTCAAATGAGAGAGTGGGTCAAGGTGACCCCTAAAAACTCTACACTTTGATACTCCTTGATATGAGACAATAAAGTATATTGGAAAGGTCAGTGGTTCTGGAATCAGAGGACTGGGGTTCAAATCTCACCACTGATATTTACCAGCTGTGACTAGGGCATTTCTGTTCTCTGGGCCTTGAATTCCTCATCTATACAATAAGGGGACTGGAATGGATTATGGGGTTCTTTTTGAGTCTAAGCTGCACAAATATTGGCCAATCACTTTTTTGTTAAAGCCTCAGGTACTTTCGGTGTCACATTAGGGTAATACTGCAGGCAATCTCTGAATTTCCATTTAGCTCTGGGTGATGAAAGAGCACCCAGTGTGGAGTCAGAGGATTAATCTTGCCCCCTCTCTGTATTACTGTCATGACCTTGGCCAAGTCACAACCTCCCTGGACCTGTTTCCTCACATTTAGAAGGAGGGTGTTAGACTAGATGGTCTGCAAGATCCTCTCCAGATCTAAATCTATGACTCTATGATGATAATGATAAATAGCATGCTGTCCTGGCTGTTCCACAATTTCTCTTTTCTCCCCCAGGGCTACTGAATGGAAAGTCCATTCCTAATGTTTCTTTGTATCCCCTTTGGTCTCTAACACAGTTCCTTATAAACACAAACAAGTATTTAATAAGTACTTGTTAGGGGATGAACTTTATTTAGAAAACAGTATCAGTGGGTTCCTTTCAGAATCCTTCTCTAGATTTTTTAGTTTCCTTCTGGGGCATGTCAATTTTTGTTTATCCCTATTAATGGCAGGTCTTTCCAGGGGTACAGAAGTACATTTGTGATCCTGTTACTTAAGGAATGGCCCATTTGGTAGTTCAGAAGAATCATGAAGGTCAAAGACCAGACAAGGACCAAAGTCCAAAATCAATATTTAACTGTTCTCCTAATTTGCTGTGCTCCCTCCATCCGGGAGGCTCAACCTTGAAGAGTCTCTGCTTTCTATGCCCACTTTCACCATTTTCTGATACGTGGCTGTGAAACCTTGTGCAAGACACTTAACTTCTTAGTGGCTCCATTTGCCTCTTGAAAGACTGTAAGTTGAACAGAAGGCACTGATTGGTACTGGTAGTAGAAAGTCCTCACCAAGAACCATAAGACCAATGAATTAACATGGCCAGGACCCATTTTCCCCATGTCCCTCGTACTATGAGCTTATAGTTATACGTGCGGTCTTCATTTTTTCTCTCCATTTTTTAATATTCTGAACTTGGCAAATATCATTAGATGTGCACATTTCCATCTACAAAGAACAAATTGGATAGGAAACTATAAATCTCTATTATGTATAGATGAAACTTTAAAAAAGATATTAAATTTAACATGGCACCACCAATATAACCCTGCTTGTCTAGGTTCCTGTCTAAACTTCCTTTGTTCTCTCCTGTATATTTAAAAAATGTTTTGTGATGCTTTTTTCTTTCTTTTCCTGTTTTTGCATCTCTATTACTAGCACTCCACTCTCTCCCAATTCCTTCCCCCAGTGAAAAACAGAAGCGCCCTCCCTTATAACAAATAAGTATAGTCAACCAAAATGAATGAATACATTGATTATGTCTGAAAATGTATGTTTCATTCTGCCATTACCGTCTATCACCCCACTGCCAAAAGATGGGAAGCGTGCTTAATCATAAATTCTGGAGTCATGATTGGTTACGAAATGGACGATCCTATCATTAGTAAGTCTTTCACAGCTGACTTTCACTGCATAAACCGTTCTCCTGGTTCTGTTCTCTTCACTCCGTCAGTTCATAAAAACCTTCCTAGGATTCTCTGAATCTCTCCCTTCAGTCATTTCTTACAGCACAATATTCCATTTTATTCATTTACCACAATGTATTCAATCATTTCCCCAATGCTTACCATTCTCTCTTCCTTCTTTCTCTCCATTTCCCTCTTTTAAGTCTTCTATGCATGACCTAACTCTGGCCCCAGTCATGGACATTTTTTCTTCTTCACTTTATCTTCATTATTCCTATTTCCCAATTCTTCTCATCCTGCCCAGGATTTTGTTTTTAAATTTTCAGCTTTCATGCCCACATCACACTTCTGGAAGACAAAACTCAAACCTGTATGCTTTTTGTTGGTGCTCTGACTAGTATCCCAATGGAGGCCAGAAGAGGGGAAATAAGGGAAACACGGCAGTCAAGGTCAGCGCACTCTACCTATGATGTGTAAGCCCTTTCCCCTGCCTTACCCCTCCCCAGTAGGCTCTTGCAGATTTCATCTTTGACAAATCTCTCAAAATTTGTCTCTTACTACCCTTACTTTTAGAAATCCTTTTCCAAAGAGCTACCTAGATTTTATTATTCTTTGTTTTTCTATCACAGCTACTAACATAATCTCCTTGGGGCTTTCCCCTTATCTTTTCTTCCTCTTCCTCCTCCTACTCTTCCTCCCCTCTTCTTCCTCTTCTCTCACATCAACTTTCATAATTCTTGGAAGCTTTGTCGAGAAACAGCAGCCTCAAGACCAACTCTTCAAATGGTTCATTTAGCTACTTGAAGGAGATGGCATTCCAGGCACGCTGGGTACCCAGCCTTTTTCCTGAAGCCCAGCTGTTGCACAGAATAAGCATCTGGATGAAGAAGAGGACCAGCATCCCCAAACATCACTCATCAGCCGGCAGCTTTGTCAGCAGTCACCCAAGGGCGACGGCATTCAATCAGGGGGACAATATTCTCTAAGGGCGAAAAGAAAGGGGAATTCAATTCAAGAAATGTAATTAGGAGAGTTGTGTGCTAGCAGCCAGATTTCTTTTCCCATCCCTTTTTCACAGTTGCTATAATAATCTAAGCCTTCTAAAAATATAGCCATAAGGATGGTTCAACCAGAGCCGCTAACTGAAAAATAATGAGCTTAAATGAGCTACAGAATCATCTACATATTAAAGGAATGGCCCAACTCTTTTGGAAGTTGCTACTTTTCTTTCCCTGAATATTTCAGAGATGGCACCTGCCATGTGCCATTAGCTTCACACCTTTGGGGTAGGCTTTCCCACTCTCACTTTAGAAAGACCTCAGGTAAGTACAAAGGAGAACTGAAGACGTTCACATAAGAAGAACCAGATTACAGCAGGAATGCCAAATCTCTTGTGTTAAAGCTGTAATAATAACAGCAAAGGGGAAGGAAAGGGAACACACATTTATTAAGCACCAATGTATGCTGGTATTATATCATTTGATCCTCACAACTACCCTGAGAAATAAGCACTATTATTACCATCATTTTGAAGTTGAGGAAACTGAGGCAGACATTAAATGACTTGTCCAGAGTCCCACAGCTAGGAAGAATTGGAGACTAGATTTGAACTCAGGTTCAAGACTCCAGGCCCAGCCCTCTATCTACTGTAGCACCAGCTAGCTGTCTCTGAGCTGTTTCACAAACAACAGCAATGGACACTAACCTAGTACTTTAAGATCATGAGGTATTATTTCTATGGGATCCTGTTTGATCCACAACAGTCCTTGAGGCAAGTACGACAAAAATTATCATTCCCATTTTACAGATGGAGAAAGGAAAGCTTAGGAGAAGGCATGTGGTTTCCTTCTAGTTAAATGACTGTCAAAGCCCTGGGCTACTCTAAGTTCTGAACCAGGTGCCAAGATCTGCATTGTGGGGGTCATTTTTGTACAGGGAGTTCCTTACACAAGGAAACTGAAGGTCCAGACCAATGCTCATTCTTCCAAACCATCCTCCCCCTACAGCAGGATGAAAATAAAAGCTGAGTGGCGGTACAAAATGTGCCAAAGCCATGTCTAAAGGGCTCTCCATGCTTGCCAACCTCATGGTTAGTCAGGGTGCCTCCTTTGCCATGTGACCATTGGGTGGAGTGCCTGCCTGGAAGGGTGTTTGGTGACAAAAGCAGGATAAATCTTCACACTGGTCTCTGCAGAACTAGGCAGTACATGCTTTGGGGGTGTTTGTGACCCTCTTTCCTTCTCCCTCCATCTCTTAGATGATCAACAGATCAATCACTTGGATTGATAAGCATTGATCACATAAACAATGTTCATTGGGTGATTGAGGCAACATGGTATAGTAGAGAAAAAGTTGGCTTTAGAGTCAGAAGTCCTCGGTTCAAAATTGGTGTGTTACAGTCTGTATGACATTACACAGACCACTTACCATCTCAGGGCACTGCTATCTCTCTAAGTCTAAGTGACCACCTACATTGGCAGAGAAAGTTCCTTACTTGGAGCTCCCTATACTAGGGCTATCACAGGGCCAATAAAAAATTACCTACTATGTGCCCAGCACTGTTCTACCAGACGCAGAGGAATAAAACACAAGAGACAGGTCCTGATTTCGGGGAATTTACCTTCTGTTGTACATGTTCATAGCTAAGTAAATACAGGAGATATACAAAATAAATACCAATTTATCAAGAATTTATCATAGCTCCTTGTTCAAATTACCATATGTGATGAATTATAAACACATTCAATGAGTTTGGTCTTTAAGGAAGCACAGGCTGCCAAGATTTCAATTTTCAGTGGAGAGAAATCAAATTTTTATAAACTCAACTACTACTTGTAATTTTTGGCAACAGGGAATTTTAAAGCTGGAAGGAATCCTCTATACCCTAATGCCTGATTCCTCCCTCTTTTCTCCTCCCTCCCAACTCATTATACAGGTAAAGCTCTAAGAGAGTAAGAGACTTGTATATTACACAACAGGGCTGCTAGAGATGGAGCTGGGAATGAAGCTGTTGAAGGAAGCAAAGTCAAAGATTGGAGAAATCCTGTGCAAAGACACACAGATGGCAGATGGAATACTGGGTGTGAGGACCACCAAGAAAGCTGGCTTGGCTGGCCTACAGAGCATCTGGAGGGGATAAAGAATCATTGTCCTAGAAATGTAAAAAGTGGTAAAGCAGGAACAGATTCAATTTTGTAGGAAGGTGATGGCAATAGATAGGATGAGTGAAAAGAGGAAAGTGATGAGGGACAACTCCCATTTTCAGGTCAAGTTCCATTTGGGGTTATTGGTTTCTAGGGATTATTTGAAATTGATGACTCCACCAGTCAGGTTCTCCTCTATTCTTGTTCCACAGAGAACTAGATATTGCAAAATAAAACAAGCCTACTATTGACAGGTGAGGGGGAAAGGGAGGGAGAAGACCATCCCAGCAAATGTGAAAGCAGGGCGCCATATTTAAGGAGCCAGGCCGAGAGAGGAATCTTGTCAGTGCTATGAACATTGGCAATAAACCTACCTGCTAAGTTGGTGATGATGGATGCTCAAATAAGGGCCATTCATTCTGCCTTTATGGGCCTCTAGCTCTAACCTGAGATTTCCAAGTCTAATATACTGTGTCATAAGGAAGTCCTACATCAATTGCCTAATCTTTACTACACTGATGATGAGCCAACTTTTCTAATTTAAAATATGATTTACAAAAAGATGTAGATGACAGGTATACCACTCTGACATCCTACCCCAGCCCCACCCTGGACTTCCTGGTACTTTTCTTGAGGTTTATTTAAGGGTCTGTCAGTGTCAATATTGTCAGGAAGCCAGGTGGGACAGTGGGTAGAGTGCTGGACTTGGGGTCAGGAAGACCCAAATTCAAATCCAGCCCCAGATTCTTCCTACCTGTGTGGCCCTGGGCAAGTCACTTAACCTCTGCTTGCCTTGGTTTCCTAAAATTGGGGTGATACAAGCACCTAGTGAAAATCAGATTTGTAAAGTGACTTACAAACCTTAAAACACATATAAATGGCAGCTATTCCTACTACTATCACTGTTACTATCTGTCACTAACTAGCTAGATGCTCTTGGGCAAATTCCTTTCCTTCTCTGAGTGTCAGTTTCCTCATTTGTCAAAAGAAAGGATCAAACTGGATGAGTTCTAAGGTCCCTTTCATTTCTAAGATTCTCAAAGGAACTCTCCATCATCCTTGGCAGTTGAGGAAAGAGAACTTAAATCCTTTGTTAATAACAGGAAGAAAAGCATTTTATCTTCAATGATATGTAATAGCAGAATGATTTGGTGTTTATTTTATTTTCCCTTTCTATCATTTTTCTATCCTCTACTGTAGATCTGATAATCAGCAATGAAACTTTCCAAAGGTAAAAGGCAACAAGATGAGTCCTGTCTTATCTAACTATTCCTTAATCTACTCCTGAATAATCAAGATGTGGTTATAAAGGCTTTTCCATGGAAAGGTCATTTAAATGGATTCATTAAACCCAAACACTACTTGTGTATTTGAAGAAAAGATCTCTAAGTGATATTCAAAAGAAACCCTTTCCTTCTCTGATCCTTCTAAAACCTTCTCTGAATCAGTTGCATGACTTTGGGCCAGTCACTTCACTGCCCTAGGCTTTGGTTACCTCAACTGGAAAATGAAGGGTCAGTCTAAGATTCTAACTTATTTTTTCAGTCTTTAGGGACAGAATTCCACCAATGAAAATAAACAATTTCTTGGTCAGGGTGAGGAAGGGAGGCTATTTTATATTTTATATTTTATGCCCCAAAGACAAGGCTAGGTGGGAAAGTCTCCATTTGCTATATATCTACGGAGAATTCCTTTCAGTTGGAAGGTAAATAGTTTATGATCCAAAAAGGTTGGATAATTCAAAAGGAAAGCAACGGACTCCTGTAATTCTAGCAAATTACACCACAAATCATATACTTTTAGGCATATTTACCACACTGCTCGTAGAAGAATTTACTGTGTCATGTCAATAGTCTCTTGCAATTCTCCTAAATATTGATGGAAGGCATGTCTTTTTCATCCTGTGAGGTAATTGCATAGAAAGGGAAGACTAATAAACTTTGTTTGTGCTCATTAATTTTGCAGGATCATTGGGTTTCTTAAATAAACAGTGCTGGGAGAAGTCTAAAAGTGAAGCTTCCAGAAGCCAGAAATCCACAGTCAGCACATTTCGCACCGTGTGCAAAAATACAAACAGCCCCTGCAATGACAAGAATCGTTCATATCCGTGTTAAACTGCTGGGTTGTAACATATGATAGCTGAAAGAGACCTTGCATTTAGAAACAACTCTTTAGAGCTGGAAGGGCCCTTAGAAGTCATCTAGCATGACTTTCTCCTCATTTCACAGATGAGGGAAACTGAGGCCCAGAGAGTCAAACCAGTCAGTAGTCACAGAGCTGGGCTTTGAACCCAGGTCTTGTGACTCCAAATCCAGCACCCTTTCCCCTGCACTGTGAGTCCAAGCCCCTTACTTTAGAGAAGAGGGTCAGTAAAGGAGGCACCTTGCTTTTTAGAGTCACACAGCTAGAAAGCAGCAGACCAAGGTCAGTTGACTTTTGTTATTGTGCTCTCCCCACTGCTGTGACCATACTACACAAAGAAGACATCGACCCATGAGATGCGCTGCTCTTGACCTGCCCCTCCTGCACACACCAGCCATCTCAGCCCTCTGTTGTTGCCTTTTTCACTTTGTTGAATAAAAAGGCAGAGACACACGGTGAACAACCACTCACCACCATGCTAACTTCTGCTAACAAGGAAAGGCTGGCAAAAGAGAGAGACAATGAACAAGAAGATGGGAAATCCTGCTCTAAGGCCATTCAGGGAAGGGCCCTTTGACCGAATGCTCACAGATGTTGTTGGCCATTGTGAGGCTCTCGATGGCACTGCAGTCCCAACAGCCCAAATTTAGAGATGGAAGGGGCCTTAGAGCAGTGTGCAGACTGGGCTCCTTTCACAGATAATGAAACTATGGGAACACAGGCAGCAAATAGGAGGGCTTTGATCAGAACCAGAGCCGGGGCTTAAATATGAATGTCTTCTGACCCCAAGCACAGTGTCCTTTCCACTGTACCAAGTGGGAGATAAGTGATTTACATAAAGAAAAGACCAGGGGCCACTAAGAGGGTGCTAATGATAACGACAATAAAAGCTAACATTTATATAACGCTTTACAGCTTGCAAGTCATGTCTACTCTCTGGCACGTTTCCCATGCCTGGAATGCGCTTGCTCTCATTAGAATTGAGCTCTTGGACAGCAGGGACCCTGTGTTTGTTTGTTTTGCTTTTCTTTGTATCCCCAAGACTTCGCACAAAGCCTCATGCAGAGTAAGCACTTAAAAAAAGGCTTCTTGATTGACGGAGCACTTCATCCCAATCTCTTGGAATCCTTATATTTTATCAAAGCCAGCTTGGATGCCATCTCCTATAGGAAGCATCCCAGATCCCCAAGACTGCTGGTTTCATGTTCGTTAATGTTCGCTCTTGTTCTCTCCCCACCTCACTCAAGTTACTTTGTATCTACCTCTGAAACTCCCTGAACGATCTTGAGTAAGTCACTTAACCTGTACCTCCCTGGTCCTCCATTTCCTGATTTATAAAACAAAGGGACTGGACTCCCCAGCCTCTGAAGTCCCCTTTCCCTCAAAATCTAGGATTCTAGACTCTATACCTAATGTATCCCCACTGCAGGATGTAAGTTCTTTAAAGACAGGGAAGATCAGGCACATAAGTAACTTTCAAAAAATATATTTTATTAACACCTTTTGTTTTGAACAAGTCATTGCCTAGTGTAGCGGTTCTTTCTCCCCTTCCCAGAGGACTATTCCTTATTGTTGTTTTTGTGTTTGTCGTTTGTTCTCAAAAAGGACCATGACATCAGGGAGATGAAGGTATGGCTTGCAGTTGACTTTGATTTGAGTGAGGGAGGGCTGTGCAAGGTCACCAGCCTCACTTTCACCTCCAGAGCCATCTAGGTCCAGTGATCAGATATTCATCAGAATGACTGGAGATGGCCCAGGATGCAATGGGAGACCCTGGCCCTTTTAGGCTAAGGACTGTTCCTTATAACAAGAGACAAAAAGGAGAAGGAAAAGCAGTTCAGCAAAACTAAGCCAATACTCGCCAACATTATGTACTGTATTCCATACCCACAGTCCCTCACCTTTGCAAAGAAATGGGGAGAAGGAGTGCCTCCTCACAACTCTTCATTGGGGCCAAGTTTGGTCATTATACTTTCTCAACATTCAGTTTAGATTTTTTGTTTTTCTTTCCACATACATTGCTATAGAGTAGGGGGAAGGGAATAAGATGTACTATGAGTCAGGCATTGGGCTAAGTGCTTTTTACAAAGATTATCTCATTTGTCTTGTGAATACAGTCTTCGTTGGGCTTATTTTACTCTACATCAGGTCATATAAGTCTTCCAAGCTTTGCTATATTCATCATATTCATTATTTCTTATAGCACAGCAAACTTGTTATATTAATATACCGCAATTTGTTGGGCCACTTTCCAATCAGTGCACATCTACTTGGTTTCCAGGTCTTTGCTGCTATTACAAAAAAGATGCTACTGTAAATATTTTGATGTACATGGGACCCTTCTTTTCACTGCTAACTTTCTTGAGGTCTATGCCTAGTAGTGGACTAGCCGGGTCACAAGGTATAAATATTTCATTCGCTTTCTTCTAAATTGCTGTCCAGAATGGTTATATCAATTTACAGCTCAACTAACAATTTATTAATTCACATCTCTCTCAATTGCCCTTCCCAAACTGCTTATTTAATGGACAAAATTCTTCAGAATGTTATAAAGAACCTCTCCTTACCCAACCCTATAATTCAAATGAAAGGCTCAAATGTCTTCTCATCTGGTCCATTCCTTTCCAGCTCGTCTATAAGCAAAAGAGATAATATTTGTAAAGCACTTAATAAATCCTTGGCATACAGTACATATTTAAAAGATGTTTGTTCCCTATGAGGACAGGGTAGGAAACTTTGGTCAATGCCTGGCTGACATCCAGGTAATGCTTTTTCTATAGCAGAGAGTATGTATGCAAAGTGCTTTACAAATCTTTTTTTAACTCCCCTTTTCATTATGAACATTTATTACCAAAAGGTACATTTCAACTTACAATGAACAAAAAGGAGGACATGAAACTGTGAACTTCTAGTATATAGCAGGGTGTTTTTTTAAGTATTCACTAAATTTAAGTCTTCTTCTACATTTTTTGTTTACTTCTAGGTATTTTAATTTATTCTTTTAAAACATTCTTTGTCTGTCTCTGTCTCTGTCTCTCTGTCTCTGTCTCTCTCTCTCTCTCTCCCTCTTTCTCTTTCTCTCTCCCTTTCTCTCCCCTTTGGGAAATGAACTATTATCATAGAAAGTATCTAAGGCTCAGGTAGAGGTTGGACCAGAATGCTTTCTTCTAACCATAAGTTTCTAAGATCCCTTTGTTCTCCACAGCCTCATCACAAATTACCTGCTCATATCTTTTTATGGAACCATCCACATTGGTCAGTTGCTCTACTTGATTCACTCAGGACCCTTCATGCTTACAGTACTTTATATGTTCCCACACTCCCACGGGCAGAAACATATGTGAAAAAGAACCTATTCGAATCCCCCATGTAAGCAAGGTCTTTTTGGAGTGGCCAGAGAGAATTTCCAGGCCACTCAGAGTTCAGGACAGCCATAATGATCTTGTCCACAATGCCATCATTCTCCCAAATGGCCTGAGCACCACTTAGAGCTTCATTATTGAGTGCATGGATGAGACTATCAGGTGCATCTTTTTGTACATGTGTCAGGTGAGCCAAAAATTCAACTTGATTGGCAAATTGGCATGTTGGAGAGAGTGCTCAGATTGGAGTCCAGAAGACCTAGGTTCAAATATGACTTCTGATCTGAGCTGTGGACAATTCACTTCATCTTTCTGTGCCCCAGGCAACTCCTGAGGTTTAACTACAAAGTCACAGTCTACTTGAGAAACACAGGGAGTTCCCAGCACTTAAGAAATTAAAAATCATTTGCCAACTTAATTCACTTAAAAGGGTCAAATATTCAGAGTTAATAGGGTATTTATGAGTCCATCTAGTCTTTGCCTCCTTCATTTGACAAACAAGGAAACTGGGGCCCAATTCAACATAATTCAATAAACATGCCTTGAGAGGTAGGATAGCATGGTGGAAAGACTTGGCCATGGTGGAAAGAACATTGAGGTTTAAGTCCCCTCTCTGATACAAATTAGTTGTGAGACACTCAGACAAATCTCAAATCTATACATTCCAGAGCAGTAAGTAATTTGCAATGGCAGAAGGGGGTTTCCTTACTGGAAGTAAGGAAATGAAATCACAGGTCCAGATCTTTCCCAACCCCCACCCCCAAAAAGCATCAAATGTTACTACATGTATTGGAGACATAAAGATAATATGAACCAGGGTGGCTAGATGGTGCAGTGAATAGAGCACCAGCCCTGAAGTCAGGAGGACCTGAGTTCAAATCTGGACCTCAGACACTTAACACTTACTAGCCATGTGACCTTGGGCAAGTCACTTAAACCCAACTGCCCTCCTTTTCCCCCTCCAAAAAGCCAAAGTAAAATATAATATAAACCCTGGCTTGAAGGAGCTAATAATGTAAAAAAGAGAGGATGTGATCAATGTAAATAAGTGGCTGAGACAAAGTTATGCGAGAAATTTCAGATAAGACAGATCATTTTCAGATGGTTACTTCAGGGAAGGCTTCAAGGAGGAGGTGGCACCCGTTGGACCTCAAGAGAAAGGAAGGATGTCAACCAGTGGTGGTGAGGGCAGTGAGGTCCATTTCAGACCTGGGAGATTGCATGATCCAAGCCACTGAGATGGGCAAGGGTAAATCTGGGCTTCATCTCGGCCCCTCTACCACACCTTCATGACCTGCTTCCATAGTTAGTGTTTGTTTAGTTAGCAATAAAGGTTAGCAAAGTGCTTCACATATATCATTGATTATGTACTATTTATTAGATAATCATCCATACTCTCCCTGAAGCTTCATCATTCTTGTCTTCAGTTTGCCTATGTCCTTCTGCTAACAAGGGCACGTGCCCTCAACAATAAGGATGAGCTGAACTAGTGTTTATTGGATTGGACTGGACTGTGTGGGTTCAAATGACTCAGATTTGCATCCTCCAACAAGCAGAGGACATTTAAATCCTAGCTATACTTTGGGGTAGAAAAAAGATTATCTGAGAAGTATCACAACCATTAACCTTATTATAACAAGACATGTGACTGCCTCCTTCCCACCTCAAAAGGTGGGACAGAGATGATGGAGAATTACAGCAGTTTTGCTTAAATTTTCCTAGGCAAGGAACTTGGAAAAGCTTACACTCAGCTCTAGGATAAACTGAAATGAAGAGTTCTAAAGACAGAGCCCTCAGCTTTGCCAACTATACAATAGGGATAATGATACCTTCGCTCTCTACCTCAACCCAGGATAAACTCAAATGAAGGGCTCTAAAGGCAGAGCCTCAGCTTTGCCAACTATAAAATGGGGATAATGATACCTTCACTCTCTACCTCAAAAAGGAACTGTGAGCAGAGAGCTTTGTGAACTGTCATCTACAATGTAAATAGGAGAATTTATCTAGACAAGATGATTACTGCTTTGGAGATAGAATCCTGGACTTTAAAGAGAGCCTCAAATTTAGGAAATCTCCTCTTGCCCTATTCCCTTTTTGGTCTGAGAGAGGCTCCATCAGGGCAAATCTTTCCTGCCTGGACTAACATCTGAGTGTTTATTTGGATTTGAGTATGGCCTGAAATGCTTTGAGCATTCAGGAAGAAAAGAACACTGTATTCTCATAATGATATTTTTTAATCTACAGTGGCTCCTATAAATATACAGGAAGGCTTGATTGTCAGGGATGCTCTGTTTCTTCTGGCAGCAGCTGATTAACTTCTAGGAAAACAGTAAAGGGGAAAAAGGAAGAGAATATGCAGTTGGAGTATTTGAAATATCTGTTAGGGGTGTGAGAGAGGTCCACGTATAGATGCTTTTGGCTCGGTAATACTATTTCTCTATGATCTCCAAAGAATCAAAGTTGTACATTTCCCAAAAGACAACAGATAGCTGGCACACAGTAGGTGCTTAATGGATGTTTATTAAATTACATTGAAAAAAGAATTACATAGAAAAATATGTTTAATATGACTACACATGTGCAACCTATATCAAATTGCTTGTCTTTTCCATGAGGAAGGTGGGGTGGGAGGGAAAGAATTTGGAATTTAATTTTAAAAATGAATGTTTTTACATGTAATTGGGGGAAAACAAAACACCAAATTTTAAAGAAAAGAAAAGAAAAAAGAATTCTGTAGAAGTGGCACAAAAGAGACTTCAAAAGAAATTCAGACTAGAGAAAGAAATGGACCAGTGATTAGGAAGGTAGCATCATATGGCAGGAAAAAGACATACTAGTTTTAGAATCAAATGACCTGAGTTCAAGTCCTACCTATTATCCATGTAACATCAGGCAAGTAACTTCACCTACCTGAGTCACATTTTTCTCATCTGTACAGTAAGGGAATTGGACCTGATGGCCTCTAGTGTCCCTTCCAGTTTAAATCCATGATTTGTGCCGAAGGAATCTGGGATAACCATTGGACAAGATACATATAAGATCTGCAGGAAGACCCCCAACACAATGGGTGGGCCTCTTGTGAAAGATTTATGAGACAAGATAGACAAGAAATCCCCCCTGAGATGAAAAGGCGAAGGTGGGTTCAAATCTGCCCTACTGGTGAAGTGCCCAATGAAAGAGACCACAGAACCATCGGACTTTCAATCAGTCCATTAATAAACATTATCATTTATCAGATCTGTACCACTGGTGAAGATTGTCCCATGAATCAGACTGTCACAGAACCATCAAACCTTCAATCAATCAATCAATCAACAAACATTTACCATGCTACTTCCTCCTGGATTTTTCTTTCTAAGTTCCCTGAGTTAGCTCTACTTTTATTACATTTTTACTATTAATTGTATTGTCTTAGCCATAAGGGAAAAAGGTGACAATTTATTTAATAAAATTTACCTATTTTTGGGGGGCATTTGGGGGCATTTGCACTTACTTTTAGTATTTCTGTTGTTGTTCATTTATTTCAGTCACATCCAATTCTTTATGACCCTATTTGGGGTTTTCTTGGCAAAGATCCTAGCTACCATTTTCTTCTCCAACTCATTTTACAGATGAGGAAACTTAAGGAAATAGGATTAAATGATTGGCATAGGGTCACACAGCTAAAAAGTGTCCAAGACCAGATCTGAACTCAGGAAGATGAGGTTTCCTGAATGGATGCATCACTCTATCCACTGCACCATCTAAATGCCCACTTTTAACATAGCGTTAGCCCAAACATTCATTCTTCATTTTAAAAACATGCACTGTTCACATGTCAATAGGTGCTGAATTCATCCATCTTTCAGTTTTAGATTCAAACAAGCCTGCTTGGAGGGTCTGGCTTTCAAAAACGTTTCCTTTTACAGCATTTGAGGGTCTCTGTGGGGCTGGACACCATCCCTGATAATGATGGCTTAGGCTGCTGCTGAGGGAGAGCAGCTGGGCTTCTGCTAAGTTGTCTTGGTAATGAGTCAATACTGCCAAAGTGCCTTGGTTCTAAGTTTCTTGGGTCCTTCATGGTGATTCATTACATGATGGTACCATCGGGTTTTCCTGTTGGGGCTTCCAGCTCCAAGCCAACTTACAGATGCTCATACTGGCCATTACCAGGCTCTACTTCTCTACCCTTTATTGAAGAAAGATTCCCTATTCCCAACCCACCCCGGCCAAGCACCCTAAACTATACCATCAGGACAAGAACTTCCAAAGAAAATCCAAGAAATTTTTTATTGCCTAGGTCTCTAGGATTTTCATGCAAGCTAAATTACTGAGCTTTGGGGAGTACACGCTGTAACTCAGCAAGAAGACCTCAGGAAAGTCATTATGTAGAACATTAACCAGACTAATCACAGAAGGAGTAACAATGGAAAATGTCTGGATAGCTTTTTCACAGCATTTCAGGACTGGAAGGGCCCTTAGAAATGGGCTTGTCGAACCTCTTCATTTTAGAGACAGGGAAACTGAGACATAAAAAAAACCCCATTTGTTTCTTTCTTTTGATAAATACTATAGCACAGCTATCTCATTAGCAACTGCCATGACTACTACCACAAGCCTATCTATGCTGAGCACTAACTGGACACTGGGCCCTGATGCATAGTCTCAGCTGAAGCCAATTCCTTCCTTGTGGGCCGATTAAGTAAGCGAGTGTCATCCTCTCACAAGCTCGATGATGTCTTCTGGTGTCGTAAGCAATAATGTGCTCATCAAAAGGGCTAGGCTGAGGAGATGGTGAATAATGAGCCCAGCCCTCAGCCCCGGGATCTCCTAAATGCTCTGTAGGAGTACTGTGGGAAAGACAGAGCAGTCCAGGTGGGGTAGTGTTCAAGGGGAGGATGCTTATTTAGGAAAAAATACTGGAACTTTGGCAAGAAGAGCAGAGAGAAGAGAAATGGACAAACTGCTGAGAGGAGATTGGAGAAATAAGACCTCAAGGGTCTTGCTGGGTTTGATTGGCAGGCAATGACCAGTTCCCACAGGTCCCCAGAATCCCATCCTGAGGGTGGGAAATTCTCTTCTTGCAGCTTACAAAGATGATATTTGAATATTCAGAAGCACAGAAGCTTTGAGGGCAGCTTCAAGGCAACATTAACATTAGGCTTTTCAAAATTCTATTGAAAACTCCCTTCCTCCAAAAAGCCTCCAATCCAATGATATTTGGCCCTAGTCATTCCGGTCCAATTAGTAAAGCTGCAAGGAATGAAGCATAATTGGGCAGCTAAATCTCAATAAGTGGGATTCCACTAATTTGGAATCATCTGGGCTGGCACATGTTTGAGTGAAGTACACTTTTGCATGATTGGAGGGAAAAAAACCTGTTTGGTACCAAAAGTCACTGTGCAAACAAAATGGAAGGAGGGGGAAGTTAAACTATGTAAGAGTGAAAGACCAAACAAGCTATTTTTTGAGCATCTGTAAGAATTACTTAAGCAGGAACATTTACACACAGAGCAATTAATTTGCTAATTACAAATTATCCTGTCAATTAAAGCACTTATAAAACTAAGGTATCAAGCATGATTCCTACTCCCCCCCCCCCACATACTGACAGAAACACATAGCCCTGCCAGCTGTCTTACTGTATGTACTTGAATGTAATAAAGCTCCCTTTCTTCAAAATGCTTCCATACTTCTACTTTTTGCTGAGCCAAACCAACCTTCCCAATTAGAGAATGCTGGCAACGTTTAATTTCACATGGAAATGCAAGTACACACAAGGGAGCTGTTGACTTATGTAAATTTTCAATTACAGAGGAAATTTTAAAAGATATTTAATTGGAATTAGAAGTCTGAAAGGTCTGAATGTCCTTGGTCTTCCATGAACTAGCTATCTTCACCAGTCTAAGATGGTCTCTTAACCAATAGTCTTAGTGAAGGTCTTTCATGTCAGAACTGCAATGGCCTCATATCTGTGCATAATAAATGCAAATGTTTGTATAACGAGGGAAAAAAGGGTACCAGTGCTAGATTCTCGTTTCCACAAATTAACCCTATAAAGGGACTATGGGAAGAGAGATGGATTTTGGAGTCCAAGAACTTGGCTTCAAATCCATCCTTGCCTCTAATTACCCAGGGGACCTCAGGCAAATTATTTTCCCTCTTTAGGTCTCAGCTTCTTCATTCATAAAAATGAAGGGGCTGGACCAGATGATTTCTAAGGTCACCTGAAGTTATATATCTGTCATCTTATTGTAATACCAAGTAGTCTAGTACAGCTAAGTACTGAGTAAGAGACCAACTGGAGTGGAGAGATTTTCAGGTCTGCCATTTTATTTTCTATCAGGTTGAGCATAGGTCCTCAATGAGCTTACATTCTAACAGAAAAGACAACAAAGACATAAATAGGTAGACTTAAGCTATGAACAGGTATGGAATGAAATTGGAGAGAGAAGGCATTTATAGCCTACAGACAATCTGATTTAAGTCTTGAGGGAAACCAGCAATTCTAAGAGGTGGAGATGAACATTCTAAGCCTGGGGACAGGTAATACAAAGAGAGAGAAGATGGGGAATCCTGTGAGAGGGACAGCAAATAGGCCAGAGTGGCTGGACCATAGATTATGTGGTGGTGAGCAGTTTACAAGGAGGTTGGAAATACTGGAAGAGTTCAGGTTGTAAAGATCTTTAAATGCCAAACAGAGGAGTTTATATTTAATCCTAGAGGTAATACAACAACCAGCAGAGTTTACTAAGTAAAGGGGAAGGAGTGTGGCATGGTTAGAGCTGTCCTTTATGAAAATCACTTTGCTAGAAGGATGAATTGGAGTGAGGAGAAACTTGAGGCTGAAAGACCTGTTAGGAGGCTATCAGTAATAGCCCAGGTGAGAGGTGATAAGAGCCTGAACTTTCCGCCTATTGGTCACAGTTCTGTTCTCTGGGGTCAGATTTCTCACTGGATCAGTGAGAGTGAGCAGGGGCATAGGCATCCAGAACCTGAAGTTGATCTGTTTCATTGTGTGTGCACGTGTACATCATGTGCACATAGAGAAAACACTGGGTCCCAAATCTGCCAACACTCGGTAGGTTTAAAAATGACAGCCCCTAAGCTGGGTGATGGATGCTTTTTAGGCAGAGTGTTTCTCTAGTGACTGCCATCAGGGAAACAGTCCCCCTAAAGTGGCTCTGTTCAGATGTGGATAATAGAAGAAGAAATATGAAGAACACTGCAAGAACATTGAACTTGGAGCAGGAAAACCCAAGTTTCAATCTCTCCTTGGACTCTGAATAAGTCACTTAATCTTTATCAGCCTATTTATTTTTCATCTGTAAAGTAGTTATCATTATAATAACACCTACCTTACAGGGTTGTTGGAATTTCCTGAAGAATTCCATCCTCACCACCTCCCAAAAGCCCAATACCCCCTAAGAGGATGGGGGAGGGCAGGTATCATTTGTTCATACCAGAATGTGGATTAAGAGAAAGGGAGCTTGATACAGTGAAAAAGTATGGGAACTTAGAGGACAGAATGATTCAGTTTCCACTTGCCTCTGCTAGTTAATAGTTGTATGAACTCCAAGTCTCAGCTACTTCAGGAGCAGAAACACCTGTGATATCCACCTCTTGGGTTGTTGGGAAGATGAAACAAACTAATGCATGAAAGCATTTGTGAGCCGTAACAGGCTCCGTAGATGCCAGTTATTATTAACTTAATCAGACAGCTATAGCCTCTTAAAACAGAGCTAGGATTAGACGAGACAGTTTTGACGGCCATAGGACTGACAAAGGTAATTTGGGAACGTAAAGTACAATGAAGGGAGGGTAGGTTTGAAGGAGGGGCAGCTAGGTGGTGCAGTGGGCCTTGAGGTCAAATCTGACATTAGACATTTACTAGCTGTGGGACCCTGGGTAAGTCACTTAACCTTAGTTTCCTCACATATAAAGGTGAAGCAATAACAGTATCAACCTCATGAGGTTATTGTAAGGATCATAGGAGATAATATATGTAAATCCCTTTGCCAGTCTTAAAGTCTTATATAAGTGTGAGCTATTGTTCTCTTCTTTCTCCTCCCCCTCCTCCCCCTTTCTCATCTCTCCTCCTCTTCCTCCCCCTCCTCTTCCTCCTCCTCTTCCTCTACTATTTCCTCCAGGTCCTTCTCCTCCTCTTCATCCTCCTGCCTCTCTTCCTGCCTTAGAGAACCCAGAAATACAGGGTAATGCAGGTCTCTTAATTTGAGACTTGAGCTTCCTGCCCCCAGAACAACTGGACTGAGCACATTTACTCATCTTTATCCCCCAGATATGTCTGACACTTTCCCCTGCTTTTATACCTCTCATATGAAGAAGGAAGCAGCAGATAGCATGCATCTAACAGGGGGCATAGGATAAAGAATGAAACAGCATTTAAAGAAAAATAAGCACTTACGTATACACTAGACTGTTACCAATCCCTACTAAGTGCTGGGTTTATTTCCCAGCTGTAACTGGAACTCATCTTCACTCTTTATTGGCTTGAAAATCTTCACAGTTTCTATTATAGAGGTTGCAGAATGGATAGAATTCTGAGCACAAAGTCAAAAAGACCAGAATTCATATCCTGCCACAGACACTTATAAGGTGTGTAGGCAGGACCAAGTCACTTACCCTCTCTCAGCCTCAGTTTTCCCATATGGAAAATGGGGCTAACAATAACACCTACCTCATAGGGTCGTTATGATAACCAAATTAGGCAATATGTGAAAATTCTTTGCAAACCTTAAAGTGCTACATGTTAGTTGTTATTGTTGCTTCTGCTGTTGCTACTATTCCTACTCCTACTATAATACTACACTGTTACTACTACTACTACTACTATGCTAGTATACTACTCCTACTCCTCCTACTCTCACTTCCCTTACTCCTCCTACTCCCCTTACTCCCCCTACTCCTCCTGCTCCTACTCCCCCTACTCCTCCTACTCCTACTCTTCCTCTTCTTCCTGCTTCTACTCCCCCTGCTCCCCCCTCTTTTATTATGACTCCTCCTCCTCCAGCAGTGCTTTGGGCTTCAGACACCAGCTCAACTCAGTCTCAGAATGTGCCATGTCCCCTCCTCTTCCTGCTCCTATAACTTTTCCTTCTAGATGGCAAAAAACCTCCAATTATTTTGCTTGCCTTATCAGAGAAAGCAGGCATTAAATATTATTTTTCACATGTCATTTCTCTTTACAGTTTCCTATGGAAATTCTGGGATTTGTAGGGGTTTTTTTTAGCTAAGAAACTATAAAATGTGAGGGAGAGATCAAATCTTTAAGACCCCTTGATGGTTTTCCAGGAAGAAAAAAGAAAAGAAAAGAAAGAAAGAGAGGACAACCAGACTTCCATGGTTGCTTCCTTTAGCTAATTCACTCTTTCCTTATCACTGCTTATTTAAGCCCTGCTACATTTTGCCTCTGCTCAGGTCAACTTTTTTTCTTAAAGGGACCAAGTCTCTCTATCTCTCTCTCTTATTTTTTTCTGAACAATTTGAATGCATCTGGAAATAAAAGAACATTTTGGGGCTGTTTTAATTTTGTTTTCAAAGACAAATACAGAGTAGTCTGGGATGGGAGGTAGTAGGAATCTTACTGGAGAGATGGGATAAGACATAGCTATTGTTGGGTCTATAATGAAAAATATAAAAAATGAGGTGAAAAGAGAAAGCAAGGTCTCAGTGTCCTTGGTACAAAGTAGATATGTTGATATAAGATATTGTGGGCCACTCAAAAGAATTGCTATCGTATGGAGGGAAAAGGTGAGGTAGAAGAGGAGGGAGGATAGAAAATTATTTCCTTTGAGAAGAGGCAGTCTGTAGGCTTTCTTTTAAAGTAATTAGTGCCAAATAATGTTCAGCTATGAATTCTGAAGTAAAAGATGGAACAAACTGAGATATTCTCTAATACAAGTAGATTGGTAACTAGGGCTTTTAGCCTCAACTTTACTCAGTTATGTTGTAATAAGAGTTTTTTTAAATCAAAGAAATGTAAAATTTTTTACAAATTATGGTTGAAGTGGAAAACAGCACTCTTTAAAGAGCCTCTTTCTTAGAATATTTGTGCCACCTGAGTCTTAAGGTGGTGATAGACTAGGGCTTGGTGGACTAAACATCCAGACAGACCAGACCAGACCAGATCAGACTGGGTGAATGAACATTGTGTCTAGACATCAATGTATCATGGTCAGGAAATCAGTTAGTAAAAGAAAGGGCATAAAAACATCATAAATTCAAGTGAGAAAGTAGGGCTCTGGGTGTTGAAGCTCAAGTATTATGGAGAATAAAGTAGGAATCTAAGGAGGAAAGCAAACCAGCATCCAGGAGATCTGGCACATCCATTCAGAGAACCTGGGTAATAGGGGATCAACACCCCCAAATGTCAATAAACTGGGTTCTAGAAATGACACAAAGAGAGAAGATAAAGGGGACCAGAGTCAATGCACAGAGAGATCAACAAGGGCATAATGCAGGTAGAGATAGAATGATCAACAGGGACAGAGCCAAGGCACAGAGAGAGGGGGCAAACAGAGGCAGGGACAGACAGAGATCAGTCAAAAGAGGCAGAGCCCAGATGGAGAGAAATCAGTCACCAGAGGTAGAACTCAAGTACAGAGAAGCCAAAAGAACTGAGTGGTAGGTCCAAGGAACCAACAGTAAAAATTAGCATGATGCTCAAACAATCTTGGATTCTGTAATTAAGAAGCAGTATGTACATGACGGAAAGAATATTTCTGGGACCAGGAGACACTTGACTGCCAGTCCTGTCTCTAATCATTTAACTTCTCAGATATAGAACAAGGGACTATCTGCTTTGGAAAAGGGAGTCTCCTCACAAAGAATTCTTTATGCCAGTGAAATTCTGGTTATATTAAGGGGGGGGGAACCCTCACTGTGATAATGAATAAACAAATAAAAATAAAATGTATGAAAAGAGCTTCCAGTAATTCAATTAATCCACAAATACTTATTCAGCACCACTATGTGCCAGGAACTGTGCTAGGCTCTGGGGAAACACAGGGAAAAAAAAGACCAACTTTAAAGCAGTGTTTTTTAACCTGGGAACTGTAAAAATGGCAGTTTTTTTCATTTTAATATTCTGACAACTGTATTTCAATGTAATTGGCAACTACGTGGTTTAGTGGATAGAGAGTAAGCCTGGAGGCAGGAAGACATGAGTTGAAACCCAACCTCAGGGATGTACTGGTTGTGTGACCCTGGGCAAGTCACTTAACGTCTGCCTCCCTCAGTCTCCTCATCTGCAAAATGGAGATAATAATAGCACCTATCACCCCTGCTTGTCACGAGAATTACAAGAGATAATAATTCTAAAGTTCTTGGTAGAATGCCTGGGCGCATCTGTCCTCAGACACTTACTAGCTGTGTGAGCCTGGACAAGTCACTCACCCCTGTTTGCCTCACTTTTCTCATCTGTAAAATGAGCCGGAGAAGGAAATGACAAACCCCTCAGTATCTTTGCCAAGGAACCTCACATGGGGTCACAAAGAGTCAGACAAGACTAAAATGACTGAACACAACATGATGTTATAAATGCTATTATGATGACGATCATTCTATGCATTGTAAAGCCCTGTTCTCAGTTGGGGTACACGGACTTTACTTGTCTGCCAAAGGAGAAAAGGATAAAAAAAGGTGAAGAATTCCTACTTTAAAGAAACACATCTCAGCTTTTCTATTTATTATTACATGCTCTTTGCCTGGGGCCAAAACTGGGGTCAGATTATGGATGGATTAGTGCTCAGATGGGAAGGAATAAGGACAGATGAGAGTTCCAGGCAGATTGTGATGCACGTTTTTAACTACTCTGCTTTAATTTATATTCACAACAACACTGCAAGGTCCTTGAACAGGAATCTTTGTCTTAGTTATCTTTATTCTTTTTTAATTAAATCCCCCTCAGCAACTAGTACAGTGACTTGCATTGTTTGTTCTATGTCATCAATGGTTGATGTCCTTGACACATTCATAAGAAATCATAGCTCTGCACTGAGGATACTCCTCCTTACTAAGCATATGCACTGACTGTCCGCCATGCTTAGAATATTCTCCCTTCACAACTCAGCGTACTGGATCATTTGATCCCCCTGAATGGAAAAAAAAATAATGTCTCTGGTAAAAGCAATTGCTTTAGGATTTGTTCACTATGCTTCTTCAACAGAAAATCCTGCCAAATGTACCATAGCCTGGAGCCTGCAGATTTTTCTTGACAACTTCCCTGTTATTCTCCTTTACCCTGGGCTCTCATTCCAACATGAAATTTCAATCACAGTACATGCATATATCACCTTATATTGAGGGCATGGATCTCTGCATAGGATGACAACTTGCCCTGGAGATGAAGAGAGGCTGTCCATATAAGAAGAGGGTGTTCTCAGAACCTCATGAGAGAAAGCCATGTGCACATCTCTTTATGCAATACAACTGACTCCATACATAAATATGTGTTTGGAACAAATAAGAAAAATGTCATATATGTGCATTTTGTCTTAGTTGAAGCTTGTAAATACTACATTGTTAACAAATCCAAAGGTTTCACTATCCAGACAAGTGGCTCTTGGTACTTTTCTATTTTAAATGGGTCAATGGAAAGAGTTTTGTATTTGGAGACAAAGGACCCCAATTCAAACCTCACTTCTGCCTTTTACTACCTTGTCTGACCTTGGACTGATCATTTAGACCAGTGGTTCTTAACCTTCCTAATTCCACGACCCTTTAATACTCATCTGTGGGTGGACCTGCCTGGAGACGGATGGAACAGTGGTGTCTCCATTCCTAAGACCACTGGAAATGTGTTTTCTGATGGTCTTAGGCGACCCCATTCGACCCCCAAAAGGGTCATGACCCACAGGTTGAGAACCACCCATTTAGACTCTCTGGGCTTCAGTTTCTTCATCTATGAAATCAACTAGATGATATTAAACATTCTTTCCATCTCCAAATCTGTGATCCTGAGACTTATGTTTAATAATTTATTTTTAAACGTTAAGGATGCATCTTAAATGGCATCGTTTAATGATAGATATACATAAATAGGATTTTATTTTAGTTTGATGCTGACACAAAGATTTCTTGGGTTTTTAAGACTGTTTTTTGTCGGATTATTTTTCCCTCATTGAAAGGACTAGAAATATTCAGACAGCAAACATTCCTCATCATTCAGATGGTAGGTTTTGCAAGAAGGGCATTTGAGGTTTACAACTGAAACGACTGTCCTATACTAGCTCCATGCTGGGGGCTATGCCTGATGCTGCAGTCGGCATGGTGAAGAGACACTGTTGCCAGGAGAGGAGTTTTGCATGAAAATAAATAGCTCTTTCTCCTGACATTATCACTGGTGACTGGCAGAGATGATTCGAGCTTCAGAAATAGTACTGAGATAACATCACATCTCAGAAAATGCATACATGTAATATGTCTTCTTCATAAGAAAGACCTTGTCTTCTTTCTTTCTTTCTTTCTTTCTTTCTTTCTTTCTTTCTTTCTTTCTTTCTTTCTTTCTTTCTTTCTTTCTTTCTTTCTTCCTTCCTTCCTTCCTTCCTTTCTTTGTCTTAGCTTTTACCTATTTTATTTACATCCATGTTTTTCAATTCCAAACAAAAGCTAAATATAAATTTGAAACAAGCAGACCTTCCCTTACTTGCCCCAAGTGAGGTGATTATAGAGCACCCTTCTTCTTCATCATTTACCTCTTCTAAAAGAGACTGGATGACCATTTGTCAATAAGATCAGAAGGGATTCATGCTTTGGAAGTCACATGAATCAGATGACCTCTAAGAGTCTATGATTCTTTGGTTTTCAAAAGAAAATTTCATTTTCCATTATTCATATAACAAACATGGGTGATCAGGATAAAAAATTGGGGCACTAAGGTGAGTAGTGTACCAGAAAAGACCTTGAATCACAGAAAAAAGAATTCAGACTTCATTCGTTAGGGAAAAATGTTCCAATGACAATTTCTGAGCTAGATGGTGATAATCACAGCTGTGATTTCAGAAGATTATTTTGACAGCAGGACAGAGAAAGGATTGTCTAGGAGAGGCTAGAAGATTGCTTAACAATAATAATAGCTAATGTTTCTACAGCAGAGGCTATTGGGAGAGTAGAGATGGCACAGGATAAGGGCCCCAAGTTGGGCAGTGGGAGAGAGAATAACCAGAAAAATGAAGATGGATATCAGAATGCTGACCTGACAGTATAAAAGGCTGAGAACCAGACTAATGCTTCATTAGAGTGGGTTCAATGAATATCCATCTGCTCAGGAGAAGAACAGTCTCCACTGGATCATTTTGAATTTACAGTGCAAACTTTGCTGAGAAGGGAAGAGCTCCAACTCAGTTCCATTCAGCAGTTCCTGTGACAGTCTCCATGGAGATGTCCCTTCATCTTTCACATGTCCTTTGTTTTGATGAGCCAACTTTGTAAATGAGGGGTTTTGTGATATAGGACAGAACATGAATGGTAAAATAAATGGACAAAATAGCAACCTGATTCTATATCACTTGGCTCATATGATGACTCACAATTGCACTTTGTTCACATGACTGTTGTGAGGAAATGCCTTGTGAACCCAAAAAGTCTATAAATAGGAGTTATTAGTCCCTTAGATACTCACAGAGTGATATGTGACCTAGTGAATATTCATACACTTTCAGGTACTTGGTCAATGAAGGAGATGACATTATGGTTAATGAGGTTTCTTCCATGGGCTAAAACCTTTTCTCTGTTATGCAGCATTGGAAATTCAGAGCAGAAGAGACAGCATGGAATAGTGGAGGCATAATGAGTCTCAGAACCAGAAAGACCTGATCATGGACATGAACCCATAAGATCCCACATTGAACAGACTGATTGGGGCACTCAGGAAGTCACTCAAGTGCCCAGTGCCCCCAGGCAACACTCTAAACCTCTAAATTACCAACAGTAACCAATCCCTAGAATTCCTAGTTTCCTTTAAGGTTCATCTCAAGCTATGACTGTCTTCTATCCAAAATAATCTTATATCTATTTTGAATGAACCTATGATTCATTCTGTACATTCTGTCTCCCCTTAGTAGACTATCAACTCTTTGCAGGCAGTGGCTGTTAACTTTTTTATCATTATATCTCCAGCACCAAAATAACCCTTGTTTCATAGCAGTCACTTAATAAGTGCTAGATGATTTATTTATTGATATGCATTGGTAGAAGGTCTTCTCCCATCAATTAAGTCTTGACCTCCTTCCGCTTCCCCACCAGAATGGTGCCCAGAGATAGAGTAGGGAAGACTTGCACATGACTGCCTCCCATCCACCATGATACAAATGGACTAACAATTCGGTAGAAGAAATGAGTCAAAGAAAAATTCAGCTAGAATGCTATGCTTCATGTGGAGGCTGTAATCTACCCTGAATTATTCACATCAAAGGGCTGATTTGTGGGCTGCATTCCAAACTTTTTATTTTCTCAAAAAATGTAAACCAAATTTAGCATGTGTTAACAGGAGCCAGACAATCAGCCCTGGAATACTGACACATCATCCATTGACTTCAGCAAGAACAATTCTAGAAGGGTCAAGATGTAAATTTCCCTTAAGTTATACTATCTGATGGCACTTTGAGGTGAGAAAGCTAGGGTTAAAATGGTGTCAGTTTGCCAATCACAAAAATAGGACTAAAAAAAAGAATCCATGAATAAAAAATCCAGTGCCATTACAGTTGTTTCTATCAATCTGGGTGATCAGCAGCCTAAGAATTATGTCCTGCTCTAGAGATCCAATAAAATAGCAGCCCTGAGATCAAAAGTCAGAAATCCATAAAGGTAAAAGGTACAGGGGTAACTGTGGACTGGGCAAGAGAATAGAATCTTAGTGAAAAAATCATGAATCCAAAGTTCCTGTATAGAGCAAAATCAGAAAAATACCACAGAGAAAGAGGAAATGGGTAGAAAGACCAGGCTGTTGAGGAACAGTCTTATAACCACCAGTCTGCTAGATGCTCCACTTCCCCACTCAACCATGAGCTCAAACACTTTTAAGACAACAGTAATTTAGTGGCATATTCACAATCTTGACTCCTACCAACCAAAGAGTGCGTGTAACTATACTGGAATGGAAGACCTTTTTATTTTACCAAGTAACAGAGAAACATTTACCCTTTCAACATCTAATTCTCTGAAGGAACCATATGACTCATAACTGATGTGACAAGTAGTTAACACTGAACAGTGGTACATATTCAGATAATAGAAAATCAGGAGACTATTCAACATATAGATTAATAAACAGAGGGATAATTCACTGCATCCATCTCTCTGGCCAATCCCAGGCTCTCCTGCATACGCTGTCTAGAGGATGCAGACATAGCTTGAACTCAGCAGACAATGAAAACACTGCCATATTAGAAGCAAGAGAAAATGGAGACTCTACTTACTAAACAGTTGGCAATAGAGGACCTGTAAACTTCTCTTCATGGTATCATCTGGTCCTGCTTGTCCTCCAGTTTATTCATGTTTCTGTCTGGGAGATGAAGAGAAGAAAATTTATCATGAGAATTGAATCATTCTTTTCCCTTCAGGGAACATAATCCAATACAGCTGTTCCCAAATAGTTCCACTAACGTCTACCATGGTTGTAATGGACCATTTAAAAACATCCTCCATATTATTGCTCCAGAAGGGGGTCTTGGGGATGGGTGAACCACAAATAGTTTGTTTTGAACAGAGCCATCCATCAAATTCTCAAACTGTGCATCTCCCAATGGAAATTCCAACCAGAATGTAAGGGTGAAGATCTGACTGCAGAGCTTTGGAAGGGTTTCCTGAAGACTTGTTTAAATTCCTGAGGTCAGAAATAGAAGACAAAGACAGTTCTTTTTAGGTGCTCTCCAAACCTCCCACCCCCAAAACAAAATGTTCTTAATATGAGGTGTGTCCATGTGTAATCTTGGAAGAATGGTGGAAGCCACAAGGAGTCCCTCAAGAATGCGCTCTTCACCCTTTAAGTCCTTATGGCTCCATATTTATGATCCAAAGGAAGCAACCTGTCCTGCTTCATATAGTCCAAGAGGAAGGGGGCATAAGAAAAATTGGACAGAAAACAGGTAGTAGACAAATGCTAAGTTTCATAAAAATTGAACAATCAGCTTCTTCCTTACTCTTGCACTGGTTTGGTCCATTTACTATACAGATCTATACTAGAAAAATGGAGAAAGAAAGTTTATTCCAAATAAGTGAAACTATAACCACTTCTCTCTCTTCTCCTTTTGTGCTTGACCAAAACATCCTTATGAGAGGTGTAGGGGGAAGGATGTATTGGAAACAGCAGATTCAGAGGGAAGAGCTCTCAGTTTAGAGTCTTATCATCTGGATTTGAATCCTGCCTCTACCAGGTGGAGAAAGAAATGGTAAACCACTCTAGTAGCTTTGCTAAGAAACCCCAAAGGGTCTCACAAAGAATCAGACAAGACTGAAAAATGACTCAACAACAACTCTAACAGTTACTAGCTATACAATCTTGGGCAAGTCATTCAATATTGCTGGAAATCAGTATTCCTTAAAACAAGGGGACTGGAAACAATGGCATCTATGATTTTTTGCAACTGTAAATCTGTGATCCTTTAATTAAAATAATCACTCAGGAGGTCTACATCAATAAAAAGAATTATTCATTTGAATGCTCAACTCTCTCCTGTAGGGCTAATAATTTTAAAAATATTAATAATAGACATTTATTTGAATGTTCTAAGGATATTATTCTATATTATTATGGACTAGAATACATAAGAACATGGAAGAAATGCACCAAATTTCAGCAAATGCCATCAAAACCAAGATATTTCAGTAGTCAATCTTCAGAAAGGTTCGGAAGTTTGAAGCTTCTTTTATTTTGTATTTTTGTTTCAGATTTGGATTTATCCATTTCTGCCTTGCTTCTGCTTCTGACTCCCTGGACTTCAACATGATGCCTCAGCTGCCTTCTTGTCCTGGTATATCCCTCTACCCTGTGGCCCCCTTTTCCAATTGGCGAGTTTCTCCTGGAGCTTCCATTTTCAGGAGGGCATGGGTCTCACCTTTCCTCTCTTCCAAATTTTTATTCTCCTGAAGTTACCGCCATGCCACCCCCCTTCATCCATCCCTTTTTATGTGTTATCTTCCCCTATCAGAATGTAAGCATCTTGAGGGGGGGGGCTGTCTTTCCACTTAGCACAGTCTCCAGCACATAGGAAGTACTTAATAAATACTGATTACTCGCCTGTTTCTATTTAATGATAGATGACCCAAGTGGATTAAATTAATAATGAAAATAATGACAATAACAATACTAACTCATCACCTTATAACTCTGTCATTTACTATTAAATTACTTCACATCAATGAAGCAGTTCTTAATATTAAAAGTTGTTTATTTTATTCAGCACTTTACTGTTTACAAAGCACTAGCCTGACAACAGCCCTCTGAGACAGTGTAGCAGCAACCACATTCGCATACCCAGGATGGCTGCTAGCACAGATTCTTAGATCTGCTTTACGAGGAAAGATAGCTGTTAAGGGGTCAGCAATCTTTTTAAATTACATTCACTAGTTTAGGGGAAAAGTCAGCACCCTGAACTTCAGATAAAATCCACAGAGAAAATAAAAAACAGAGAAATAAAGACCAATACACAGGGCTTCTAACTGTCGGAGAAATTAGCACAGATCAACAGACAGATTCAACTGTCTGATGAATGCAATACATACATAGTTACCAGAGAGAGAAGCATCAACATCTGGGTTTTTCAAAGTGGGAGATGGAGGGAGAGGGGAGAAGGGGGAACTTTTTAACAGCTACCCAGTCTCATCTGGTCAAATCACAAGAACACTCTTTCAATAAGTGAACCCCAAAACAAAATGCTAATGTGACAGCATATATATATATGTATATATATTTATATACCTCTTTTAGAGTCAGATGGTATCACAACCCTCATGACTCAGTGCCTAATTAGAAATGAACAAAAGGTGTGAAAGTCTTTCTATAAGCAAACCTCCCCTAAACAAGCTTCTCTTAATGGGCTCTGAGGCCTATTAATGGGCAAGGAAGATCTTATATCTCATTAACATTACAGGCAGGTAGTACAAATATTATTTTGTGCATTTTTCTATTATGAAATTTAGAATCAAAGAGATTAAGTGACTTGCTCTAAATACTGTTCCTTTCACTATACCAATTCTCTTCAATTTAATGAGACCAACATTTATTAAGGGGCTTTTATGTATAAGACTGGGCAACTAGGTGGCACAGTGAATAGGGTACTGTGTCTGGAGTCAGGAGGAACTGATTACAAATTCTACCTCAGACACTGTAGCTGTGTGACTCTGGGCAAATCACATAACCCCATTTGCCTCAGTTTCTTCATCTGTAAAATAAACTAGAGAAGGAAATGGCTAACCACTCCAGTATCTTTGCCAAGAAAACCCAAAATTGGGTCACAAAGAGTCATACAGGACTGAAATGACTGAACAACAATAAATGTATAAGACACTGTGTTAAGCACTGGGGAGACAAAGGTGAGGGATTATGCGCTCTAGAAGCCTACATTCTGAAATAGGGGTGGGAAGGAAGGAATAAGACAAACACAAGGAAGTAAGATATGAATTAGACTATGGCAAACAAAAAGTCTAGACAATGGACAATAAGAAATTTGGGAAAGAAAAAAAGTGTTTTCAGTTGGCACCACACTTCTGTGAGGAGGCAGTACCTAATCTGGGGTTTGAAGGAAGATTTCAGACAGGCAAAGATATGGAAGAAGTGCATTCTGGGATTGGAGGAGAGATGTGAATATATGTAGCCAGAGAGGGAAAGATAGAATCAAACAATGGCTGGGAATCTAGTTTGACTTGAATGTACAGTGCTTAAATGGGAGTGACATGAAATAAGTTTGGAGAGTTAGGACACAGCCAGAAAATAGAGAGGTTTAAATGCCAAGCTAAGAGGTTTTTCCTTTTCTTACAGGCCAATGGAGAGCCAATGAAGATTTCTGAGCAGAGCAGTGACCTTGCTTTAGGAAGATTACTTAGCTGCTTCTGTTAAAAGGACATATTAGTGAAGGAGGAGCCTGAGGTTCAGGAGATCAGTCAGGCTATTTGGATGGTTCAAGTGAGAGTTAATTACATCCTGAATTGTATTATATTGTAAATGGAAAGAAGGGGACAGAAATGAAACATTTCCAAGGTAGACCCTGGCAACTGATTGATAAAGTGAATGTGTTAGAGAGAAGAGTCAAAGACGCCTGAGGTTTTTAGCTTGGGTTATTACTAGGAGGGGATAATGGTACCATGAATGCAAACAAGAAAGTCAGGAGAAGGGTTAGGGTTCTTTTTGGAGAAGGTAATGGTTTCAGTTCTTCACATGCTTAGTTTGAGTTTGAGGCAAATGATGGGAAACGTGAAAATAGACTTCAGGGTCAGTACATTTTATACAGATTTGGGCACTATCTGCATAAAAGTAATCAGCGAAGCCATAGGAATGGATGGACAGGAGACAGAGTGTAGGTAGAAAGGAAGAAAAATCTTCATTCTAAGGACAGGGCTTTGGGGAACACCCACACTTAGAGATCAAGAGGAGGAAGATGAACCAATAAAGAAGACTGAGAATTAGAACTCACTGGTTGAAGAACCAGTGGAAAGCAGTTATGGAAGCCAACGTTGATTCTCAAAAAGAGAGGTGGTCAAAGGCATCAATTTCTACAAATGACTAAGGAGAATGAAGACTGATAAAAGGTCAAGCTACCATTTATGACTATTCTCTCTGGAAGATTCATAGTATTAGTCTAATTCCATAAATAATAACTAACATCTGGCCTGAGTCTTTAACAAAATACAGAACTCACAGTACAACCCAAATGGCTGAATAAGGGGGTAGGAGGAGGTGATAATGAAAATATTGGCCAACTTCAGGAATAAGAGAGAAGATAGGGGGTTTTTACTAATTATCAGCACAGTGAAAAGCATCTTCCCTCCGAGTGGAATGAAAATGATCAGGCCAGATACTAAGAAAAGCAAACCTCCCAGAACTCCATTTTCTATTAAATCAAAAGAATATTTATTCTCTGTGTCTTGTGGGGCAATCCTACATACTGTAGCTCCCTGGATGGAATACTCTTCAATCTAATGGCCCTATATGTTTGAGTGAGAAAGAGTCAAATGTCAAGGAAAGGTGAAGAATGGCTGATCCCCCTGCTTTGCTATTTCAAATCAATTTGAAAAGAGCACATCAATTTTTATGACTCACTGAGAAGGCTATGAAGTTGAGAGTTTTCTTCCCATCCTTTCCCCCTTGGTGCCTGGGGTCTTTGGAGCTTGTCTTTCTTTCATTAGAATGCAAGCCCCTATGACTTAGGTGGAAGTCCTGCTCTATCATTCATTTGCTATGACTTAAGATGAATCTTTTCCCCTTTCCTCAGTTTCCTCATCTGAGGAATTAACAAAGTGGAGGAGAGGTCCTTTAAAGCATCCTCTCCATATAAATCTAGGACACCGTAAACTAAAGAGGAAAGGGAGTCATGGTCATTTTCTTCAGAAAGCCAGTAAACAAAGTCTAATGTGTGGCACGTATGATGGCGGGATCCAGACCTGGGAACTTTAAAGGTCTAGACTCTAGACAAATTTTAGTGAGAAAACTTCCTCCACTGGGTGTCATCTAATAATGCTGATTGACAACTATTCTGCATCTCCTAGTCTATATCACAGAGATGTCCAATTCAGGACACCTTTTCCCCCAGCCACAGCCTGAACCATTAAATTAAACCAATAATAAATAAATACTAATTAAATTAATTACACGAAAACCAAATAATAAGCCAATAAATTAAAATACAACACAGATAAGGCAAATTCTGGATTTTCTAAGTCAATACACAAGCAGCAGGGATCTGTTTCTGTTTGAGTTTGACAGCTCTGGTCTAGAAGTGTAGAATGGGGACACTGGAATTTGAAGGAGCTTGCCACGTCGTTACATGTGAGAAGAAGGAATGGAACCCAGTTCCTCCTTGCTCTGAAGCACCCCACTGCCTCTTACAGCCTTAATAAACATTGGCTGAACTGAATGAGCCAATGTTTATTGAATCAAAGGAATTACTCTATGAGTCTATGAAGCAAATTATGACTCAGCTATGAACATCTTCCCACAACCCATCAAAATATCTATAATCTGTTTCATACTTATTGCCAAGATGTTATCATCAGTATCCAATTCTTTCCACAGATTCAAGTACATATGGGGGCAATCAGTATCAACCTTTGGGATTTTAGGAACAATACTTGAGTTGCAATTCTGGAAAGAACTGTTTGATATATGTCCCCTTTAGGCCTGTTTCCTCATCTATAAAATGTATCTTACCTTTCTGGAGGCAAGGATGATGGAGAAGATAACCTCCTGAGTCCTCTGCCAAGTTTGAATTTATGATTCCTATTAGGACATCTGGGAGTGAAATGACCATTACTATTCATGTAATGGGAAATTGGGAGCATGGGGGAGAAAGGAAAATGAAAGGGCTCCAATCATGAAATGGAAGAGTTTTTTGAGGCTATTTGGTTCAACTCATGCATTTTACAGCTATGGAATTTATTCTGTAGATGGCTAATATGTACATAGCTGTTTACATGTTGTCTCCCTCATTAGACTGTGAACTCCTTGAGGGCATGAACTGTCTTTTGACTTTCTTTGTATTTCCAGCTCTTAGCATGGTGCCTGGCACGTAGGAGACACTTCATAAATGTTTATTAAGACCAGGAAGGAGGAGCACCTGGCTCCCAGAGCATGCTGCTTCCTGGTTCACTTCTCATTCCAGAACACAGTCACACAGCCTCTCATCAAACGCTTTCAAATACCTGTATAAAGCAATCACTGCCCTCCCTGCAATGCACTGCACTTGCTAAAGCACGGCATTTTTCCCAGTGATTTATTTAAGGGCTCTTGAACACATTAGTCGCATGAGACAAACCAACAAACAGTTCTCTCTGCTGATCAAATGCCCATGTGAATGAAGGCAGAAAGCACGCTTGTCTTCTGTTTGGAAAGTCCCAAAGGACTTGCAGGCCTATTGATTAAGCCATACAAAAGAAGTGCCTCTGTTATTATCCACAGCACTCTAGGAGGTTAAGAGACACACTTTCACATCAGCATCCTGATTTCCCTTGCCTAAAAAGACTAGCCTTTTATAAATACTTCTTATCTCTTCACTCAAACTACTTTTTTTCCCTTCAAACAATCTCATGTTTCCTGGATAGGCGTAACTAGTTACTCACCTAGTCATGGAACAGAGATTGTCATGACAACTGTGTCCCCCACTGGGGAGAGAGAGGGTTTCTAGCAAATCAGAAAAAAAGAAGGAATGGACTCTCTTATCCAGGTACCTCCTCACTACTGGAAACTTTGGAGGGGTCTTAGGCAGTAATTCAATGAATTGAATATCTGTCTTCATCCTCCCCCCACACATACCTTTATCTGTACTCTTGATACCCCCAGAATCATAGAATGTTTAAGGAACCTAATTAATTTCATCCAATTCTCTCATTTTTGATGAGGAAACTGAGATTGTAGAAGTATAATTACTTACCTCAGGTCATAAAGTGATGGAAATGAGACTTGAACCCAAGAAATGTGTCAAAAGTATTGGTTTTCTCATGTTTGTCATGAAAGATAGCATGATAACATACATAGTACACAGAAATCCTATCTAGGAGTCAAGTAGACCTCTCTTCCAGTCATTCTTCTGACCCATATTGGCTGTGTGACTTTAGCCCAGTCACTTTACTTTTCAGTGTATCAGATGATTCTCTAAGAACATTATAGAAAGGGTGAGAATCTGTAGCCGTAGGGGGAGGTCCCTCACTGGAACTTCTTTATACCAATGAAATTACAGATTCAGTTAAAAAGAAAAAAGGAAAAAGAAAAATGAAAGAAAAGAAGAAAAAAGAAAAAAGGAGAAAAGAAAAAACCTTCATAGGTCACTTCATCATTATTCAATGCTCTGGGGGCATCTCAATTCATAGCCTTTATGTTTATTAAGATCTTTGGCTTCTTGGACCTCCCCAGCTCTGGGGAACGTTGAAATAAAAGTCACGGTGTTAGCCTCCTGCTGCAAAGTCCTGACCACCTGACCACAGGACACTTGAACCTGTGGTAGACAATGACCAATTTGTCTCAAGTAGGGGGTCCCCATAGTCTGTAAAGGCAAAAGTCTCCTCCAGCATTACTGCTTTCCACTGCTCCCTCCCCTCCTAATTTCCTGATCCAACTAGTTTTCCAACAGCATAAAAGGAGGTCGGTAGGGCTATCAGAAAAAGCAGAGTTTCTAACAAAGGAGAAACTCCACTCCTCAACTAAAAAGAAATCAGTGTTGAGTGTACCAATTACTGGTGAATATTTCTGGGGCCTGGGATGGCAATTTCATGGGCTCCTGTCTTCCTACTGGACGCTATTTGCATTCGTTTGTAGTGTGGCATACTGCTATCCTAGGTCCTGAAGTCAGCAGCTGGCTATAAATAGAATGACAATCAATGATGGTTTGTGCTTGTTACAAGAATTCAAGGCTGCTTCTTATGGCATGTAAGTGTATTAAGATCATTTATCTCATTCAAGGAGACAGGAAGGAGCTTGTACCAGCCAAGGAATCTGTCTAAAATCCTCCCTTTTTTATGGTTCTAATGTTAAACACTGAACAGTGAGGTCAAGGGATTAAATGATATTGCCTGGATGCCAAATATGAGAGGGGGATACTTCATCATGGTGCCTGAAGTGCTTATAAAAAAGATAATTTCTGTCCACAGAAAATTCAATTTCTCCTTATTTTTATGTTTCTTTTTCCTTTTCTCCTTCTCTCACTCTTTTTTAAAAACAATGCCTGAAAAACATCTTTCTGAAATTGGACTCAAGAACCTGGAGGAAGACATATTGCTTTCTGGTACCAGGACAGTTGTCCTGAAAAAATGTATTGATTTCTTAGGGTAAAATGAGAGCAAGAGGCCATATGAAGTTCCCAAAACATTATCAGGTTGCTTTAAACTTGGGACTGACCTTAAGCTCCCTTGCAAGGGCTTTAGAAATGCAAAATGTTGCAGCATTCCAAAGCTCTGGAGAAAGCCACAGTTTGAATCTTTCAAATTCAACCACTTATGTGAGGTCTTTTTCTCTTTTTCCCCATCTTAAGACAAAGGACCAGGGAGAAAAAGTATACAGCTTCCAAAATTGCTGGCTGGTGTGAATCAATTTCAACTCATGGTTCTGGTTTAATCTTCAAAGTCTGTCATATAATGGATTTTGCTCAGAAGTTAAGCAGCCCCACTAGGGCAGGCAGATTATGCTGATGTGAACAGATAACTGGAAAGGAATGAAAACGGAATGGATAACTATATAGGACAAAAGAAGAATATAGCATGGGCCCTAGACACCTGGAAAGTCGAGATTAAAGGCCAGCTGTCACACCAATAGGGATAATCTCTGCACTACTAAAAGCTAATAGTATGCCAAGATTTACTGAACATCACATAATGCTCTACAAAGCCTGAAGCTACAGAAGAAATGAATCAAAGAATATAGTTCCTCCGACCTCAGAATACTGTATAGCACTTTTGCCAATGACTTAGATAATGGTAGGATACCTAATGTATTAGATGACAGTGTCAGGATCCAAAAAGGTCTCAACAGGCTAAAATGATGAGTTGAATCCAGTAAGATGAAATCTAATGGGGACAAATGTAAAGTCACACATTTGAATGGGTTAGATAAGAGTTAAGGTGGAAAAAAAAACCCTAGAGATTTTAGTGGACCACAGCAAGCTCACCAGGAGTTGAGAAAGGGATATAGCCACCAGAAAAGCTAACATGATTTTAGGATGAATAGAAATTCATTTATGAATCAGGGGGTGACGGTGCCAATGTAGCTTGTTCTGGTCAGTCCATATCTGGAGCTCGTTTCACATTCAGTTCTAGGTGCCATATTTCAGACAAGATACTAACAAGCTGGAAACTATCCAGAAGAGGGTGCCTTGGATGGTGAGGGGCCCTGAGAATATAACAGATGAGGACTGATTGAAGAAAAGGAGATGGTTAGCTTATAGGGAAAAAAACAATTTAGGTGGAAATGGGAACATAACAGCTTAGTACAGTGCCTGGTTATATACACGTTAGCTATACTGAGAATAGTAATAATTATTATTGTTTCTAATGACCCCAGAGGGAAAACTGGGAACCATTGGTAGAAGTTTATAGAGAGACAGATCCCAATTTGGACACTTAACTTGCTATGTGATGTAAAGTAAACTCTTAACTTCTTATTACATTTAATAGAACGAGAGGAACTTCTGATTAGTTACCAATGAAAGGTAATGGGGGTCAATTAAGTCAATAAGCATTCTTTAAGCCCTTACTACAAGCCAGACACTGAGCAAAGTGCTGGAGGTAAAAAGAGAGGCAAAAACCTGGTTCCTGAACTCAAGGATCTCACAGCGCGATAATGAAATCAATACATAAATATCTATGCACATACAAGTTATATACAGTGTAAATGGGGGGGAGGGGGTAAACTCAGAAGGGGGACAGTAGGAGTGGGTGGATCAGGATAGTCTTTTCGAAAAAAGGAAGATTTGAGGTGAGTCTTGAAGGAAATGATGGAAGTCAGAAGGGGGAACAACATTCCAGGGTAAGGGTGGTAAAGTAGAAAGACTGATGAACCTATACTCACAGGACCTGAGTTTGAATCTTGCCTCTTCCACTTGCCAGCTCAGTGACCTTGGATAAGTCACTTTCCTCTCAGGACTCAGTTTTCTCTTTAGTAAAATGAGGAAGTTATACCAGAGATCTCTAAATTCCTTCAAGTTTGAGATCTATGATTGCTCAATCTTCACTCTACTCTCTATCCTCTGGAATGAGTTCTGACTTATACCCCCACCACTGAGATCTCTTACTACTGGCAATTAGTCAGGACAAAATGAATGAAGGAATTTTGTAGATGGAGATACTGAAGCTCAACAAGGTAACATGACTTGTTTGAGGTCACACAGCTCAGAGACAAAGAAAGTGTTCCTTCTTGTGACCCAAGACTAAAGCAAAGTGGTGATAACTGCCCCCCCCCCACTTAGTTTCATATATTCTTTCAGAGCCTGAGTGGCACTTCTAGCAAATGGATCAAACAGCACAAAACACACCCTCAAATCATGTTGGTAAGGCATGATTTGAAAATGATACAGGATGTAATAACCAGGACAAATTCAGTAGAGGAGGAGAGATAGAGACCCTGGCACTCTCACTGCTGGGGATGCAACAGGGGCAGGGAATGGCAGGTTAGGCCAAGATAAAGGGTACAGCATAAGCACAACAAACCGTAATGTTGGTCAACCTTTTAAAATGATTATTTGACATTACTGAGTCCTCTAAACTATGGTGCTCTATGGCAAGGGTGCTCTGTTCCAGTCACAATTCTGCTCTCTTGATTAAAACTAGCTTTTCAGAGACTGCATGTGTGGGGTGACAACCTAAGCTGAAATTGTGAGTTATGTTTAAAATGGGAAAATGAGCCAATGTTGCTCAAATATTTAGATCTAAACTTGTATATCCAAGCCAAGCTTTAAGCAACACAAGGTATTTTTCATCTGAGTTTCTCTTTAATCAGCTTCACACTTGTACCTGCCACCTAACTCATGGGAATGTCAGGATGATTAATGAGATAGTGTCTGTGGAGTACATTCAGTTCCCCCAAAGAAAAGACCTAGGCAAAGGCAAAGTGTTGCCACATATGGTCCCATGTTGTACATGTCAATTAGAAATCGAAGACCTGAGACACTATGAAGGAAAGGAACAGATGGCAAGAGATTGTGCAATGGCTTGGGGACTGACGCAGAGGCAACATGTCACAAACCTCTAACACAGGAGGACCCAATCTTTTGAGGGACTTTTTGCTTCTCTCAGAACCTTGAAATGACCTGGTAGGGAGATGATGACAGTTAAATCCCTGAAATTGGAGAAAAAAGGTATGGCTTGGTAAAATTTCCAAGTGGGACAATGGAGGATTCTCTCATCTACTATGCTCCTAATTGGGGAAGGGGGAGGGGGAGGGGGTTAAGGGAAGGAGAGAGAATGAGAACATGGGCTTGAATTCTAGCTTTGTTGTTTACTAGTTATATGACCATGGCTAAGTCACTTGAACTCCCTGAATCTCAGTTTCCCCACATGTAAAAATGGGGGAGTAGACAAAATAATCTCAAAACTTCTACCAAGCCCCAAGTCCTATGATTCTATGATCCACTAGAAATCCTGGGAAGTGAGAGAGAATTATGTGACAACATGACCATTCTGCCCAATCATTTTTTAAAAGACAGGTCTCCCTATCTTACCCAGGATGGAAGTCTAGGGGTTACTCACAGGCTCCTTACATCCTACTCTGATCAGCACAGGACCTTTGAACTGCTCCATTTCTGATCTGGGCTGGTTTGTCCATCTCTAGTCAAAATGGGGGTGGATGCTCCTAGGGGCTTGACATATCAATGCCTAAATGGCATATCCCATTGCAGCTCAGAACTCCTGAGATTAATAGATCTGCCAGCCTCACCTTCCACATTAGTTGAGAGTACAGGTATGTGCCACCTTGCTTGGCCACTTTGGGCATTCTCATTCAATCAAGATGTTCACTGAACAATTACCTTTTATGATCCACTGGAGTGGATGGCAATGTGAATAAGGCACAAGGTTTAGTATCAGGAAGCTAAACTTCTATAGTAAGCGCGGAGAATAGAAAAAGAACGGAGAGAGGAGAGAGAGAAGAGAGGGGAGAAGAGAGAAAGAGAGAGACAGAAAGAGACAGAGAGAGACAGAGATAGACAGACAGAGACAGAGAGACAGACAGTGACTGAGATAGAGAGAGACAGAAAGAGAGAGACAGAGAGAGGGAGAGGGAGAGGGAGAGAGACAGAGAGAGAGATCCAAGGCACCACTGTCATTTAGAGGACAGAGAATCTCCCTAGTTAGGGAGTAGATCAGATTTACAAAGGAAATGGCATTTGATTTAGGCCTCAAAGTACAGGAAATATTTAAACAGTCAAGATAGCATTAAGAGTGCCTGGAATTCTATAAGCAAAGATAAGCAGTTGGGAAGGCATATTTGGGAAAAGAGAGGCCTCCAATTTGAAGCAAAGGGAAAGTTTAGAGAAGAAGCAGAATATAAGGTTAAAAAAGAAAGTCTGGAGGCAGAGGTTGGAGGTTCACATGGCCATCCAATCCAGTCATCCAAATCCATCTCCCTATATACATATTTTCAAATTTTTTAAAAAGAAGCATTTATTCTCTCTCTAAATTTTTTTGTTTTTTGAATTAGATACATTCCCCCCCCCCCAACACTTGCCTCTTCTCCTTCTCACTTTCTATCCCTACATTGAGAAAACAAGGGGTAAAATCTGTCACAAACATAGACCAACCACATTCCCACAATGGTCATGTCCAAAAAAAGTCTCAATCTATACACTGAGTCCATTGTCTATCAGGAAATGGGTAGACAGTTTCATTGTGAGTTCTCCAGAATCATAGTCCTAGGATTTTTAAGGTTGGCTGTCTTTATAATACTGTTGTTTGACTACAGAATGTTCTCCTGGTTCTTTTCTCTTCACTCTGAATCAGTTCACATAGGTCTTCCCAGGTTTCTCTGAAATCATTCCCTTCCTTTCAGCATTTCTTTTCTTTTTTCTTTTGCTTTTTGTAAGACAATTGGGTTAAGTGACTTGCCCAAAGTCACATGGCTAGTAAGTGTGTCAAGTGTCTGAGGCTGGATTTGAACTCTGGTCCTCCTGACTCCAGGGCCGGTGCTCTATTCACTGTGCCGCCTAGCCTCCCATTTTAGCATTTTTATATACCATAACTTGTTCAGCCATTCCTCAAGTGATGAGCATCCCCCTAAGTTTCTAAATCTTTGTCCTTGCAAAATAGCTCCTTTTAATATTTTTGTTTGTTTGGGCCCTTTTCTACTTTCCTAGATCTCTTTCTATTTTTTTAGGCTTTTTTTTTTACAGGAGTATTTGTAGCAAATACTCCTGGTCAAGAAAAAAATAAATTCCTGCCTTGGCTACATCCAAAAATGTATGTCTGACTGAGCAACTTGAATCCACCACCTCTCTGTTAGGAGGTGGGTGACATGCATCATCGTTGATTCTATGGAATAATGGTCAGTGATTGCATTGAGAAGAGTCCTTAAATCCATTTTTTAAAATTATATTTTCAGTTCTTAATTCTTTCCTTTCCACTGCCCTTCCCTTACTCATTGAGAAGGTGAGAAAAACAAAATCATTACAAATATGTATAACCAAGCAAAACTGATTTCCATATTAGAATGTAGTTTTTAAATCCTTGTGGGTAAAATGATCCAAACCCCCAAAAAACAGAAACCAGAGATAGAACCAGAACCAGAAATTTAGGGATCAACTAGGGTTTACTAAGTTCATCAGCAAGGGAGCCCCATCCCCACATGTAATCGGAGACTGCCAGAAGGAACAAAAGAACAAAGCTTATATCAACAGACACTCTTGCTTTACTTAAGTGGACCATTCCTCAGAGCTCTTTGTAAATTGATTTTTACTTATGTAAATTTGCTCCTAGGATGTGGGGGAAGAGAAGAGGGAGGAAGGAAGGGGGCTGCTCACCTATGGAAGAAAGGGGCTGTCACTGGATTCACGGACACATGGAGACAGAGAAGTTGGGGAGCCAGGGCCCAGAAGAAAAAGGGGGTGGGGCACATGTGTGTGCCAGATGTGGACCCAGAAAGGAGAACACAAAGGGCTGGGGACAGAAGCATGGCATCCAAGCACAAAGGGAAGAAAGACAAGCAAGGACCAGGAACTCCAGTAGGTGGGGAGAGTAGGGCAAAGGTTTCCTCTCTCTCTGCAGGAGGTCTCAAGCTAAGCACCCAGCCTAGCATCGATGGGGCTCTCATCACTTATTCTTCTGCTTCTCCTTGGAGGGATTTTTAAAAAAGGTGTGTTGGTTTTCTGTGTGTGTGTGTGTGTGTGTGTGTGTGTGTGTGTGTGTGCGCGTGTGCAGGTAAGGGAGGACATGAAACACCGAGCAGAGCAGCAGGAGTGGAAAGAGAGCACAATTCTCTAAAGTTAACTAACATAGGTGTTTTTTTGGAATGTGGATGTCTTTCAAAACTCTTTTGAATATGGGTAATTCAAACTTGCTTAAACCCTTTGCACTCCGCTGTCCCCTCTCAGGGGACATCGGAATTCTAACATATCACTCGGATGTCCCCTCTCAAGCACTAAAACAGTTGCATAGAGAAAGAATAATACTACGCTTCTTGCGTGGAAAGATAAAAGAATTATTACCATGCTCAC
>CM053597.1:31970611-31980940 GCA_028646575.1 Pseudocheirus occidentalis | reverse complement strand
TTTTTTCATCAAGAATGCTTGAAAGTCCTCTACCTCACTGAATGACCATATTTTCCCCTGGAACATTATACTCAGTTTTGCTGGGTAGGTGACAGCACCCTTTCTTCAATAGAGCATGTAAACTTTAGTCATAGCCCATTAAATGTGTTTTATTGTTAATGGATCATTCTGTATATAGTAATTCTTATTTAGTATGGAAGAAGGACCAAAAATTAAAATATCATTGAATACACAGAAGTCTGAAATGAGAACATTAACAATGGTACATTATTTCCCAACAGTCCTTTCATTAATGATGGAATTCTTTACCTCTAACTCATAGCAGCTAGGCACACTTTTTAAAATACTATTCAATGGGGATGGCTAAGTGGCAGGGGATGGCTAAGTGGCACAGTGAATAGAGCACCATCCCTGGAGTCAGGAGGACCTGAGTTCAAATCCAACCTCAGACACTTAACACAAAAACTAGCCATGTGACCTTGGGCAAGTCGCTTAACCCCAACTGCCCTCCAAAAAGCAAACTAAACCAAACTAAAATACTATTCAATTTAAATTCAAACATCTACACATGGCCAAACACAGATTTCACATATGGAAGGCTTGCCGGAGGGAATTCATGTAGATGGAGACAGATATCAACTGCCTGAAAGAAACAACAGAAGATAAATAACATCATTAAAAAAAAACAACCTACATCTCTCAACTCCCAAGGAAAGAATGGTTCCTAGGTATTTTCAAATGACATGTTAAAAACAAAACCTAGGAGGAAAAAATGATTTAGTCAGGTGAGAGACACATAAATTAAAGAGACAGAAGATATAATTAAAGGTGATAGCAAAGATTATAACTTCTGACTGTAGACTGCAACATTCCTCCTGCCTACCTCACGAGGATTTTGTGGAGCAAACACTGTGTAAGCCTTAAAGCACCTTGTCTTGTTCAATAAGCATGATTGAGCATCTCCTCCATGTGGAGCACCATTTTAGAAGCCAGGGATATAAAGACAAAATGAAAAACCTCTCCTGACCTCAAAGATCTTACATTCTATCAACAGGACAGAACACAGAAACAGCTAAGCTTACACAAGATAATGTGATGCCCAAATTGGATCAATTATAGTAATAGCATCTGTTTATTTACACTTTGAGATCTTCTAACTGCTTTATATCTACTATATCTCTGTCGATATATGAATGGGAGACAAATCAAGTCAACTGCATTTATTAAGGCTTTCTATGTGCCGGGCACTACAACTACGGTTGTCATGTGAGCTAATGTTATTCATTTGTGTTCTCTTAATTAATCCAAGGCAGTTTGAACATTATGGATAGAGAGTCAGTCTCAGAGTCAGGAAGAGCTGTTCAAATCTTGATTCTCCCACACACTGGCTGTGTGACTGTGGACAAGTCATTTCCTATCCCAGTGCCCCAGGCAAGACTCTTAGCTTGTGGAGCAGATACTCATCTACATTGGGAAGGAAAATTTCCTCCCTCAACATTCCCTAAGCCAATAAAATCACAAATATAATCCAAAATCAATTATTATCATCTCCAAATCCCTTAAATTATAGTACAGAAAGCCTCAATGCTTAGATGAGAAGCCTTAGGATTTTTTTTTTGAAAGGACATGAATTCAATCAGTGACCTTATTAGTCACAGAAGACTCTGCTACTGCCCAGGCAGGCTTCCATTCCTTAGCAGCACTTAGGCAGAGATGACTTGACATATCCTATTTTGGGCGGACTCTTGTTGCTGTTCCCAGTGGAGCAACTTCCCACAACTTAGACCTTATACTCAGAGTGCCAGTCCACAATCCAAATGGATAGTGACATTTAGACAGATTCTTCATCCTCCCCACCACATGAGACACTCAGGGGCCATGGCCTTAGAAACACTTGCTGTAAAGCAACAATGGATTCCTAGAATCTGAATCCTAAAATAACAAGGTCTCCTCAAAGGCTACTTAAGAGGAAGATAAACTCCAAGTGACAGACTGGTCATTCATTTGGTGAGAGCTGGCTGATGCCGTCACCAGCTTCCCACTTCCTACTGAGGCTTCTCGTAATGTCATGCCATCCTCAGCCTCGTTGACCCTTTCACACTATCTTTGGCTTCCAAAGTTCCCTGCTGGCTCTTCCACTCAGCGGGGGAGAGACTGGCTGGCTGCAAAAACGTGTCCTGGCAGACAGTGCTAGATGGTATCAATTAGTGGCCTGTCACATCTGCTGTAACATGTTCATGAGCTTCCAGAAGTCACCCTGTCTGTTGTACAAAGTGACAACTTCAGAAATTGAGAAACACCACTAAAGGTATCTCTTGTCAGGCACCCCAGCGGCAGCAGCAACTCAGATTTCTCTAGCCCTTTAAGGTTTAGAAGAGTTCTGTCCCACTCACAATGACCCTGGGAGGTAGGTAGTATAAGGATGGCTGTCTTCATATGAGAAAACTGAGTACCAGAGTTGTAAAGTGATCAGTCCAAGGCTAGATAACCAGGAATCTTAAGGAGTCAAAGTCAGTTTTGACAATTACATGATTCATTGAATTCATGCACCAAGCCAAATCGCACAATTAAGATATTCTAGTGTAGATCTCTGCCTTTCCCTTTCTCTCCCTAATTGCCAATTATCTGATTTACCTGTGGACGAGATGTCTTACAGTGCTACAACACGTATCTCAAACTCACCAAAGAACAAACAGAAGTCATTTTCTGTCCTACCTTCCCAAACCCACCTCTCTTCTAAACTTCTTTATTTCTGCTGAGGACAACACTAACCTCCAAGTCACTGTCTGCAGCTACAGCATCATCTTCAGCTCGTCACTGTCCTCCACAGCCAATCAGTTGCCAAAACTTGCCCATTCCATTTCCACAACACTCTGGTACTTTTCTCCTTTCTACTCTAACAGCTGCCACTCTGGTTCAGGACATCAATATCATTTATCTTGCCTATTGTCATATATTCCTAATTGGCCTCCCTGCCTCCAGTCTCTCTACATTCCAGTCCATCCTTCCTACAGCTACCAGAATGATGTTCCCTAAGCAGAGTTCTGACCAGGTCAGTCCTTCTCAAAAACTTCCAGTGACTCCCTGTTGTCGGGGGGATCATGTATAAACTCCTCTGTTTGGCATTTAAAGCTCTTCACAGGCTCCAGTCTATTTTTCAGCTTTATTATATTTTATTCCACTACATATAATTTAGGATTCAGACAAATTCACCCCCTGGCTCTTTCTCACTTAGGATATTCCCCCTTCCCATCTCCATGCTCATCTCCAAATTACTAATAAATAGAGGAATTCAAATTAAGGTAACTCTAAGGTGCCCCCTCAAATCCACCACACTGGCAAGATTCACAAAGAAAGAAAATGACAGATGTTCATGGGATTGTGGGAAGATACATTAGCATGATATTCGTGTTGCTGTGGATGAGTCCACCATTTGGTAGCAATTTGAAACTATGTCCCCCAGATCACTTAACTGTGCATACCATTTGACCCAGTGACACACTTCTGGACCCATATTCCAAAGAGATCAAATAAAGAGGGAAAATGACCCATATTACAATATTAATTATAGCAGGATGGTTGTGGTTTTGGTATAGTTTGTCACTATAAAGTGACAAAGAACTAAAAATTAAAGGGCTCTCTACTCACTGAAAAACAGCTGAGCAAATTATGACACATGAATGGAATAGAATACTATTGTGCTATGAGACACTGCAAAAGAGGAATTTTCAGAAAAACCTGGGGAGATTTGTGTGGTGAGCAGAACCGGGAGAACAATTTATGCATTAAAACCACACTTTAAAGACAAACAATTTTGAAGACTTAAGAATGCTGATCAGTGTAATGACCAACCGTGATTCCAGAAGATCCAGAAGATGCAGAATAATAAATTGAAACTATCGATGAGTTTGATTATTTTAAAAACAATGAGAGCAGGGAAATTTTTTCGAACATAAGACTGTCTTTTGCATCTAAGACAAAAAAGCCAAAATACCACAAAGAGTCTCATGTAATATACTGTGCTTCAATTCAACAAAATGTATCAACCATCTACTATGTTAAAAGGGCAGTGATTGGCACTGAGGCCACAAATATTAAAATGGCATAGTCCAGAGGTTCTTAACCTAGGATACACAGACCATATCAAGGGGGAACTGGGAACTCGGATTGGTAAAAATGTGTTATCTTCATTTTCACTAACATCTAACTGAAATTTAGCATTTCCTTCAATTATTTAAAATCATTCTGACAGCCATGTGACCTTGGGCAAGTCACTTAACCCCAATTGCCTTCCCTCCTCCCTCCCCCCCAAAAAAGCAAAAATAAAATAAAATTTAAAAATAATAAAATCTTTCTGACAAGGGGGCGTATAGGCTTCATCAGATTGGGACAAAGGAATCCACAATCCAAAAGAAGCAAAGAGCCCCTGACATAGTTTCTGATCCCAAGAGACTTAGAATCTAGCTAATAGAAAATGACTTACTCTGTGTCATAGCAGTCAACACAGCTGAATCAGAAGACTAATTGCAAATATGACATTTAGATATCTGAAATGAGGACAATATATTCAAATATAATCAATTATAACCTCATGAGGAGTAGGAACATTTCTTATTTATTCTTCTGTCTCTTCCTACTACCTAGAACAGTGCATTATATAGTAGATACTCAAGTATTTTCTGAGTGAAAGAATTAATGATAGAATGAAGGAAATTTCTTCATCCAAATGGCCCCATGTATAAAAGGTCATCAAATTCTTTCTAGATTTTGCTGCTGGTTGTCTACAATTTAACAAGCCCTCTGTAAGGAAATGTTTCTTCTATTCACCTTAAAATTGCTTTTTTTTTTCATTAGAATCCTTCTCAATAGCCCAGTTTGAATGGAAGGAGATATTATTTAAAATGTTAGCCTACATTTATTTTAGGTTCAAAGAAGCACATTTCCATCAGTGAATACCTTCACTTCATGAGACTTTATATATGACTCTTCAGCCCAGCAAGATATCTGCTTTTAATGGTAAAAAGGAACCAGTCATCACCTGTCCCTGGTGAACTGACTACAGTAGAATGACCCAAACACAAGTAATAACTTCTGAGGGCCAAGGGCAATTTTTTTCATCATCTGTATGTAGCTCCTGAGTAATTAGGGAACCAAATTAATCCCTCTACTTGTGCATTCTTGGCACATGAGTCCTACATAGATATGTGAGGATAACACGTGGCCATGTCATGCAAAACTATAGAAGGAAACATAAGGCTAGAAGTGCTGCACAGAATCCTAATCATTCAAGGTAGATCAGGATGCCAATATGGATCTCTAGTTATGTGCTCTCTTTAAAGACTATTCATCCATAGGCTTGCAAAGACTGTTGAAGAGTAGCATTCCATCAACATGCTGGCAGGATGAGCCTAACATTAAGTGTGATGACTACTGGCAGTCTGCCTAAGTGAAAATCTGGGCTCTCAGAAAGGGAATTCCTCAGGGGAGATTTTGTTTTTAAACCACCAAGCTGCTCCAATCTGTACTCACCCTGATGACAACCCTCCACTGCATCTTCTCCAACAATGCCAGGAATGAGGATCATCCCGGGAAATCCATTCTTTAGATAAGGATTCTAGATACAGAGGGGAAAAAAACCAAGACGCCATTTAACAAGTGGTCTGCGTTCCATCCTAGAGACTTCTCTAATGGTTCTTTCCCAAACAGTCTCCCCACCCCCAATTTACAGGACATGCCTTCTCTACCTGTCCTAATAACTAGGCTGAGTCAAGAAGATTAGGAGACAAATAGGAGTTAAAAATTAGTCAGAGAATGAAATATACTAAAAAGGTATGAATGAATAAGACACCCTGGGAAGAAACCAAAACTGAAACAAGCAACAACAATATTCCTCCCTTCACTACACAGCACTCTTTTTAGAACATTACTCAACCGAGTTCCTTCATAGAGTGATACCTAAAGAGATTTCATGATTTTGTATAAAGCCTCTTATTCTCTGAGAGTAGCAGCTAGCCCTTTAAGTAAGAATACTGAGGTGGGGAAGTAAGAGTGTAAATTATCCAAAATAGTACAGTGAACAAAAGTAATTTGTGGTTCACTTTATTAAATCCTCATATTAGTAGGCTGTGAGCTTAACACTACAGCTGAATTGTCTCAAGATGCATCCTGGAATGTGCTGGGAGCTAGAGGGCTTCTGGCTCAGGACTGAAACATTCACTGTAGAAAAATCCACAAAATAGAAATAACAGGGGTGAGATGTCATTTGTATGGTGGGAATCAAAGCCATGTTGAAAGAGGAAACAGAGAAAAAGAGAGGCAAAGACAGAGGGATCTGCACACACACTTTACTTTGGGACACAAGTTGTCCTAGCTATATGTGCTACTTCCTGGGCCCTGGATATACCACTTCACTGCTGCTGTTGCAAGCTATGTGAGAAAATAACCTTGTACATATGTCATTTAAATTGTTACACTATTTAATTAAATGTCTTTAACCTGGAATTTACGTGTCCTCTGCTTGGCTGGTAAAAGAAACACTTTGGTGGGGAACACATGCACTATGGTTTTGAATGGATACTGACCCACTGCATAACTTAGACATAGTCTAACTTTCAGATAAGTCACATATGAATGGGATCCTGGATGCTCCATTGACATCTGTCTTAATTCCAAGTACACCAACATGCAAATTGCTGTTCAGTCATTTTTCAGTTGTGTCTGACTTTCCATGACCCCATTTGGGGTTTTTCTTGGCAAAGATACAGGAGTGGTTGGCCATTTCCTTCTTCAGTTCATTTTACAGATGAGGAAACTGAGGCAAACAGGGTTCAGTCATTTGCCCAGGATCATGCAGCTAGCGTCTGAGGCCAGATTTAAACTCACAAAAATGAGTCTTTCTGACTTCTGGCCCAGAACTCTATCCACTGCACCACCTTAAGTGAGAAAATCAGTACTGGGGCATAATCTCAAAAGTGACAGAATAATATGTGTTTGAATTCAAGGCAAATCATTCAACATTAAAATATGCTCCGACCACTTAGGTCAAAGATGCCAAAGTTCTACGAAGACTATCTTCTAGAAATAACACCAAAAAAAGATGTCCCATTCATCATAGGGGATTGGAATGCTAAATGAGTCACCTAATTTAAATTTCAAGAACTTGAATTTAAACAACTTTCTCAACCCTCAGGACATGGCAAGAATTGTACACACCAAGCTGCAAAACAGAATCATAGAACGTGAAAGGACTTTGGTGATCATTTATTTCACCCCCCATTTTCATCTTATAGATGAGAAAACTTGAGGCCAAAAAGATGAAATTATCCACCCAAGATCATATAACAAATTGGTATTCAGAAACGACAGAGCCATGTGCTCTTTGTGTTCTATTATAGTTATATTGCCCTAGAAGAAAAATATCTTCCTAATATACCCTGTTCACACGTGTGTACATAAATATATGGACACACTGTGCAACATGTATTCAATTGTGTACATGGATATGTGCATTGTATTATGAATGTGTGCGTGTATACACACACACACACATGCATGCATGGATACACATAATATAGGCAATAGAGCCCAGGTTTTTGCAGAATGAATATATTTGATGACTGACTATGACACCACAGCCTTTTGGAAAGGTCCTTCCACATAGGTACCACAGAGAGAAATTGACAGTGTTGATCTGGTATTTCAATTGAACACCACCTTGTGGACAACTCTGATATTGAAGTTCCTTGTTGGATAATTAATACAGTGGCATGCATACTGAATTTGTCTGCTTTAGAAAGACAGCCTTAGAGTCATACTAGGACACATTAGAATCATACTAGAACATTAGAACCAAACACCCTAGGTGGGAAAGGATCAGTGTATCAAACACAAATGCAGATGCTAAAATCTGTCCCACAAATGTTTTACAAACAAATGATGATTTAAATGTCTTCTAGCTCTCTGGTCTTTATATGGAAAGATATATCAGCACAAATTCCATCCAAATTTGAGTTCGAAATAATGATGAATTTAACAGTTATCTCTTCTGGCACATGCTACATATATGTATAACAGTTTGAAGCCTACTAGCTAGAAATAATATCCTTTGATACTGGATTACCAGTTGCTGAAAGCCTCTAGACACTTCACCATCTTATCTTTAAAAACAATATAGAAGATTGAAAACCTACTCTGATAGGCTTTTCTCTTCAGAGCTCAATCAGGGAGTCGTATAAAACTAGAAAATGTTTTTGGCACCAAGCCAAGGTTTGAACTATCAAAGAAAAAAATTCCATTAACACAGAATTGCATCTTCTCTGGGAACAGTGTTAATTGATATAAACCTAAGTTGTTTTTATTGAAGAGTCTCAGAAGAAAATAATATTTTAAACTACTAAAGTCATTTTCTTCCCCCAATGTAAAACTCTTTTCTTCTTGCATACTCTCTTAGTTTGCCAAGTGCCTTGAGATGGCATTACTACACTTAGATCACTTACTCCAAATTTACAAATGATGAAATTACTCAAGTGTATTTGGCTTGATTCTCTAAGTATGGTGTTTTTTTTTAAAGCATGACTTGTCCTTTGAACAATTGCCTGGTGCAAAGCTCTCCCATTTTGCATATGTATTAATGATATACACAAAGTATTACAAACAATCTGAAGCCCTCAAGGGTCATGTAAAAAGAGACCTATAACAGAATTTGTGTTTGGAAAAAAATTAAGTCTTGAAAGGAATAATTATTAAATAGTCAATTATGGGGAGATATAGAGTTTTTTTCTCTTCCTATTTCCTTATTTTCTACTAGCCAGGTCAGCATCTGAAAGACAATGAAAGACTGGATTAACTTTCTGCTCAATCTTGTTCACATCTCACCCAAGTAGGGAAGTCCATTGTGTTCTTCTCATATTGAGGTGGATGGAAGGGAGTAGATCTTTTGTCTAGGTAACCTAAAGCTGGGAGTGGTCTGGAAGCAAGAGTGATCAGTCAAGTCCCCCAGGCCCTGATTAGAATAGGTTCACCTCTTGTTACAATATTCATCCTTCTCATTAATTATTAACCAGTCAATTGATCACCATCATCAAGAATTCCCATTCTTTTTGAGGCATGTAAGCATTGAGTGGGTTCCATGAAGGATCTTTGGCATTTAAGAGTGGCACTGACCCCTTTTATTAATTATTTGCTAGAATAATTAATAAAATTATTAACTACCCAGAAACTATGTCTCTCAAACTTTCATACATCACAGTCCTTATCTGAAATGCTTAAGAAGTAGGGGCAAAGCCATATATCAGGGCACCAATGGATTTGTGATCACACCCCATCCATACCTTTGCATTTTGTTTGACTCTTGTCCAAGTCCTCCAGTAAATCTTCTACATGTGGTCCAGTTCACATGTGAATCAGTCAATTAGTAAGCTAAACTTTATGAAATGCTTGACTAATCAGTGTCAGGCATCGTGCTAAGGCCTGGGAATACAAAGAAAGACAAACAAAACAAAACAAAATTTTAAAAAACCTCTATGTTCTCAAGGAGCTCACAGTCTAATGCTGAGAGTCTTTGTCAATCTCTTGAAACTTTGAGGCTATGGATGAATAATATGGGCCATCAGTTATCCCTCCTCTGGATACAAGCCCTGTTACTTTTCAAGGCATACATCTCTTCAATGATTTCTTCCATGCCAGTTTTCCTCCAGGGGAAGAGAAGTAGGGGAGGAAAATTTGGGTTTGGAAAATCACAGGGAGGCTGAGTAGATCTTTAGGGAAATAGAATGATATACTCTTTCCAGTGGTGATGGCACTATTTATCTGAGTAGATGGGGAAAAAATGCCTGGGGTGTAAGGTGAAGCATGGCTCATGCTAGCTAAATATAATGGGCCAAATGAAACACTGATCAGGAGAGTACAGGCCCCAGAACTGATATGGATTGAGCTGAACTAAATGCCTTAAACTGTGCAGTCTGATAGAATTTGAATGTGAAACCTAGAAGTAGACACAAAAGAACCCTGGAATTAGGGTAGTTGTCAGACACTGGCACCCCCCTGGCCAGACCCTGAGCACACTAAGAGCCAGAAGAGCAAGACTGGGATGGTCTCCAAATAATTACTGTACCAACGGGCTGATTATCAGGTCTAGAAATCCCCAGTTGGCTGACTGACTTCCCCATCTGTTCTTGATCTGCAGTGATGTGTGCCCTGTTGTCTGTCTTGGCTTTCCTTCTTTCTCATTAGTGTCCCTCCCTCTAATCTGTCCTCCTCTCTGACATTTTGGTTCAAAATAATGGTCTGAGGGTGCTGCTGTCTCTGCTTCCTAGCTCTCAGGGTCACCAG
>CM053597.1:31940146-31964236 GCA_028646575.1 Pseudocheirus occidentalis | reverse complement strand
GATTTGAACTCAGGTCTTCCTGACTCCAGGGCTGGTGCTCTATTCACTGTGCCACCTAGCTTCCCCTATAGATGGTATTAATGTCATCAGACCAGCCTGCTCCAGCCTTTGTTACATTTTATAGGATCAGTGTGTGCTGTATCTTTGGGTTAAGAAGCCCTGAGTTTGTGCTGTCCAAAAGTGGGGTGGGCTATTTGGGAATGTAATGGCCTTCCTTTTTTTCTTTTTCTTTTTTAGAGGTCTCCAGGTGAAGGTTGGATGAATATTTGCCAGCATTGATGTAGAGAGAATACTTGTTCAGATATCAATAGGATAAGATGGTTCCTAAGGTCTCTTCTAAGTTGGGAATTCTGTAATTTATAGCAGCATTATTTAATTTTTCTTGTGATCCTTGACTACTGGTCTGGCTTCACAAATGAATGGATGAAAAATCATTTGTTAAATAGTTACTTTGCACAAAGCATTTTGCTACATGCTAAAGATACAAAGATAAAAAATAAGGTAGTCTCTTCCCTAAAGGAGGTTACATTCTATTCCCTCAGTGTAGAAGGGGCCAGATCCTGGGTTATCCTGATAGTGCTTCCACAGTATTCAAATGGTTTTCTCTTGGAAGCCTGTAATATTTTCTCCTTTAACTGGGTATTCTGGAACCTGGCAATAACATTTCTAGGAGTTTTCTTTTGGGGATCTTTTTGAAGAGGTGATTGGTGAATTCTTTCAAGTTCTATTTTGCCCTCTGATTCTAAAACCTCAGGGCAATTTTCTTTGAGGATTTCTTGAAGGATGCTTTCCAAGTTCTTTTTTTGGTCATGGGTTTCAGGTAGACCAATAATTTTCAAGTTGTCTCTCCTGGATCTATTTTCAGGAGGTTACATTCTAAAAGGGAAGACCACTCATGTAGGCAACACTGTGAATGGAATGTTAGACTTAGAGTGAGGAAGACCCAAGTTTGAATCTGGCCTCAGACTCTTATTAGCTATGTGACCCTGGACAAGTCTTTTAACCATTTCCTTCCTCAGTTTCTTTATCTGTAAAAATGAAAGTAATACTTCATAGGGTTATTAAATAGAGTGCTTTGGAAAATTTAAAGTATGTTATCATCCTCCTCATTGTTACTACTATTATTATTGTTAAGGGTGTTGGGGGATCAAGGAGAGGTTATTTGGTCTGGGAAATTACAGGGTTGGTGAATGGAGTCATAGGACAAATGATTGACAATCCTCTCTAGGAGCAGTACTATTGATTTGATAATTATATTCCAAATTGTGTCCTCTAGATTTTGGAGAAGAAGCTTCTGAGGTCTTTGTACCAGGGCTGAACATCCCTGAAGAGATGCCTTATTCAGGTCAGCATTCCTGAAAAGAGTCCATTGCTCTTTCCAGTCAGTAGGATGTTGAGAATACAGATATCAGAGTGCCATGAATTTAACCAGAGTTCTTGTAAAGATTGCCATGAAAAGTATAGAATAGGTGAAATTCTGGTTTAGGCCAAGTTTCGACCTCCCTTGCCTGATTTTCAGATTTCATGTTGGACTTGGCACTGCAAATATCAGTTCATTTTAGAATTCTCTTATGGGATTTCCTTCCCTAAAATGCCTCCTTCTTAGAGATACTGGATTTTGTCTCTTTTAAAAAAATCTTTATTTATGGGGCAGCTAGGTGGGCATAGTGAATAGAGCACTAGCCCTGGAGGCAGGGGGACCTGAGTTCAAATCTGACCTCAGACACTTAACATAAAAAAAAAAAACTAGATGTGTGACCTTGGGCAAGTTACTTACCCCCAATTGCCCTACCTTCCTCCACCCCTCGAAAAAGCAAAAAAAATTTTTAAATTGCATGTCAAATATTTTAAATAATCACTTAAAATTTTTTTGAGTTCCAAATTTTCTTCCTTCCTCTGCCTCTCTTTCTTCCTTGAGAAAGCAAGCACTTTGATCTCAATTATGCATGTGAAGTCATGCACAATATATTTCCAGATTAGTCATTTTATAAAAGAAAACACAAAACAGTAAAAATAAGGAAAGTGGAAAAAAGTATGCTTCAATCTGCATTCAGAACTCATCAGTTTTATCTCTTTCTCTGGAAATGGGCAGCATTTTTCTTTTAATCACGGATCCTTTGGAATTATTTTGAATCATTGTCTTGATCAGAGTAGCTATTTTTCATGGTTGATCATCATTAAAATATTGCTGTGTACAATGTTCTCTGGGTTATGCTCACTTTACTTTGCATGGATTCATATATTTCTTCCCAGTTTTTTCTGAAACCATAATGCTCATCATTTCTTATAGCACACTAGTATCCCATCACAATCATATACCCCACCTTGTCTGGCCATTCCCCAATTGATGGATATCTTCTTGATTTCCATTTCATTGCCACCACAAAAAAGAACTGCTATAAATGTTTTCATACATTTATGTTTTTTCATACATTATGTTTTCCCCTTTTCTTTGATTTTTCTGGTTTACAGACCTAGTAAGGGTATTTCTGGGTTAAAAGGTATGTATAGTTTTCTAGCCCTTTGGGTGTAGTTCCAAATTGTTCTCCAGAGTGGTTGGACTAGTTCACAACTCCACCAACAGTGCATTAGTGTCCCAATTTTCCCACATCTTCTCCCACATTTATAACTTATAATTTATTTATAATTTATAATATGTATGTAATTTATTTATATATTATGAATATATTATATTTTCCTTTTCTGTCATCTTATCAATCTGAAAGGTGCGAGGTAGTATCTCAGAGTTGTTTTAATTTGCATTTCTCTGCTCAGTAATGATTTAGAGCATTTTTTTGATGTGACTACTGATAGCTTTGATTTTTTTTAATGAAACCTGCCTGTTCATATCTTTGACCATTTATCAACTGGGGAATAGATCTTATTTTTATTAACTTGACTCAGTCCTTTATCAGAGAAACTTGCTGTACAATTGTTTCCCCCCAGTTTCTTCTTAATACTGAAATATTTTTTAAAGGGATTCCCAGGTGCTGTTGTTAAACCTTGACAATGGTTCTGTCTAGAGGCCTCTTAGATGTTTCATGGAAAAAATACTAATATTGAAGAACTTCCCTCTACCCTTATAGTTTGTTGATGAATATTTGTTGGTTGTCATATCTACTGCTTTTTTTTAACTCAAGAAACCTTTCTCTTTTTTCCTTTAAGAGAATCAAATCATGCTTCATTAATACCACATCTGCCTTCCTTACTCTGAAAGTGTTGAAAGTCTGTGCTAGATGAGAACAACTAAATATATCTTTAGCATTGATAGAGCTCATGACATTATCCCTTCTATTTTTTTTTCTTTCTTAACAGGACACTGTAAGTTCCTAGAAGTCAGGGACTGTTTCCTTTTGAATTTTGCATCCCCAGCACCTACCTCATTGCTTGGCACGTAGTAGGCACTTAATAAATATTGCATTTAATTAAATTTAAAGGATATACTGGAATCATATGGATGGATTAGATGTACATCACTTTGCAGATGAGATGCATTCTTGAAAAGTTGCCCAGAAAACTGCATGCCTCTGTCTCAACATCTATTGTCCAAATACTTTTCATTATATAATTGAAAATATTATTTCTTTTTCTTCTCTCATCCCTCCATATTTCAACCTTTCAATATTAGGGCCAAGTTAGGGTTGAGCTAAGCATAAAAGATGAGTGGTAGCGTTCATGAGTTTGACTGCTGTCTGACACTGATTACATTTTTAAAACTAGATATGACCAGTTTTTATTACTCACGCAAATGAAGAAGCAGAGATACAGATGATCCCCAAATCTTTAATATCTGGCTTTGACCTAAACTAGAATGTGCAGAAAGAGAGACATATATTCATGATATCATGAAATTTTAAAATGAGAAAGGACCATTAGTCCCACTCTCTGGTGGATGAGATATCTAAGTCCCATAGAAGGTGAATTTCAGATTTCTGTGTGGAGCAGCTTTTGTTTCAGCTCGCTGCTATTGTTTTTCCTGTATAGTTTCTTGGGTCTTTTAGGTACTAGAAAGAACAAGAAACACATGACAAAGAAGGTTTGGGGGCATTTCACTTAAATGGAATTGCCTGAATTCATTCCAATGTGAACCTATGAGTGGGACTTTCAAAGAGAGTCAGCATGCTTTGTGAGATAGGGAATAGATACATCAGAAATGCCACACCTGTGAGAGGTAAGCAAGCAGAGGTGGAGATTGCTCTGTTTTGTGTTGAAGAGATGATGGAGACTCTGGGGAGCTAAGCAGCAATGTTGAGAAAAGATGCTGATGCTGATGGCATATAGCTGTGGCTTCTATGTCAATGCCTGTCATTTCCTCTCTTTAATTGAGGATTTCTTCAGTGTATGCATAGATTGTAAACCCTTGTAAAGACTCTGGAGTGACTGACAAAGCAGGAAAATGGGTTAGTAGTAGTGCCTTGTTTAGGCAGGGAAAAACATCCCTGATCATTTTTCATCCTTTTGGGTCCTCAGAGTGGAGACACTTTGAGATATTTTCAGAATAGAGTCTTTTAATCAATGCCATCTACAGCATGAATTTCTTCTGTTTGTACTTGGTCAGATCTAGCCACTTTTTCCTACTCCATCTTCATAAGAACTGTTTCCATTGTTTCACATAATAAATTGCCTGGTGGAGGTGGTGGAGTCCAGATGTTGGCAGTTCTGTTGTTGTTGATGAGAATAAATCACTGAGAAAATGCTCAGAGATCAGTTAGCTGCCAGCTGATGAGATTTTTGTCCACATCAACCCATGAAACAAACAGAAATATCTAATATTTATCTCTTGTGCAAAGAAATGTGACCATGTGCGATTTATTGATGGGCGATGGGTTGGGGGTAGAGGAGAAATAAGCCTTTTGGAAGCACTCTTTGTTCACTTGCTCCTGATTTGTGGTTTGGCATTCCTAATTTCCAGGGAGATTTAGGGTAGTTAGTCTTAGAGACTGGAGATCCGTAACCCCAAATATTTGTCATAATATTGCATGGTAAATTTATCCTGGTTTCCTTGGAAACGAGATAGCTTCTAATCATGATAGGTATAACAATAACAACTTGCTGTGCTCGGGAGAACTGGGGGGCCTGTACCCTTTCCCTCTCTACCTAGGGGCCTTGTAAGACACAGACCTATGCACAAGGATTGGCTTCAGGTCTGGAGAAGGTTGACCACCTACAAAAGGTTTAGGTGATTTTGTCTCATTGTTTCTGGCTCATTGTGTCCCCATCCTAAAACCCAGGGGAAATTAATTAAAGCTCAAGTTTTGGCTTTGATTTGTTGTTGTTTTCAGTCATGTCCAACTCTTCATGACCCCATTTGGGGTTTTCTTAGCAAAAATAATTCAGTGGTTTGTCATTTCCTTCTTCAACTCATTTTACAGATGAGGAAACTGAGGCAAATGGGTTTAAGTGACTTGCCCAGGGTCATTCAGCTAGTAAGTGTTTGAAGTTGAATTTGAACTCAGGTCTTCCTGATTCCAGGCCCAACACTCTATCCACTGTATCACCTAGCTTTAGGTGTTAGGGTCTTCCAAAGAGAGAGATAAATAGAAAAGTAACCAATGGACAGTTTAAAAGGACTATTTCTTCTACCTAAAAGAAATGCTTAGCGCATACAAGACCCCAAAACTCATATTCATAAAATAACTTACACAAGACCATTACCATGTAACCACTATTATACTCTTTCAGAAAACTGATACTCCAATATCAAGGCATAAGCAGGTTGTAGTCTTGCTGAATTGGCATCTTACATGTCACCTCAGTTCTGCCCTGTTCAAACAGTCCCCCAGGTCCAAGATCTCTAGTAAGCCAGAACACGGCTTGGGCCCATCCTCCTGTCAGTGGCCATCTTCTCCTTCAAGAAGCCGGCAGTGGATGTAGAGAGGATGCCTTTTGAAGTTCAGCCAGCATCTACCAAGGACCCAGAATCTTTCAACCTTTCATATTTATAAAGCAGCTTCCAAAGCTGGATATGATCACTTCAGGATTGGCTGCTCAGTCACCCATGATCGATCAAAGAAACCCAAAGCAAAAGTGGAAGCCAAAGGTCTAGGATCCAGCTTGTCCAGCTGATCCCCAGTTCTAGCTGCCACATGGGAGCAGTTGATATCCCAGTGGGATAGGAAAAGGCCACTGCTTCTCTCATACTCCCTCACAGTAAGTCTAGACAGAGAGAGCTACTTGCCCCACGAAAGAGTTGAAAAAAGACAGACAATGGAATCACTCCCATTTTAAAGTACACTGAGTGAGTTACTCTCCTCTGGCTTAATTTAAGTATAATAGTTAATTCAAATGACCATAACCAAAGATCATTCTTCCATTTAGTGGCTGATGTAGTGAACACATGGGTATTTGCCTTTAAATAAAACACAAACTCAGTTATTTTACACAATTTGATGTAACTTCCCTCCAATGTCATCCATCATGTACTGCACAAGTCCTTCTGTGGTAAGCACATAATTGTTTTGGAAGTCTTTTAATCTGACTTGCAACTGAAACCTTCCATATATGTTTTCTCCCCCATTTGAATGTGGGCTCCCTGAGAGCAAAGACTCTGCTTTCCTCTTTATATTTCCAATGCTTTGCACACATTAAGCACTTAATACATGTTTTATTCATTCACCCATTTATTTTGCATCTATCCATTCAGCTTACAGAATGTCCAGTTTTTATCCCTTGTATTTGTTCCATGAATGTCCAACCATTTCATTTGCTCCAATCATACATTTCCATTATAAGTTTTATGCTCTTCACTTAAGTACTGTTTTGTTGTGTCCTTGTCATGGGGGTGGCGGCCCAGGTTTCTCAGACTGTCCCAGGGAGGGGTAAGCTTCTAACAAGACAGAAAAGCCTTGCATACACGCCTGGTGTTTGTTATCTGAGGACCAGTTTTGGTTTGGAGAAGCTCTTCACTGAACTGTCTGTGGCACAATAATGTTTTGGCCATGACTCTCAAAGACATTTGATTGAGTTGTGGAATTGAAATATTCACTTATGGAGGGGTATACCTATATAAACAAGATATCTTTTATGTAATTTCTTGTAACCTGCATCTTTTATGTAACCTCTTGCCTTCAATTCATTGTTGGAGATATGGTACAATCTCATTACATCTGTCCTGTTTGCATATTGTCTCCCCTCTTAGATTGAGTGATCTTTGAGAGCAGGTACTGTTTTGCCTTGCTTTGTGTCCATAGCACTTAGCACAGTGTCCTGCATATACTTGGTGCTTAATAAATGCTTTTTGACTTGACTCAAGTTAGTTGACTTGATTCAAATGGGCTTAGGGAAGAAGCAAGATCTGAAGAAGAAACTAGGGCAATCCTAGGAGCAGAAACAAGACAAAAGGGACTAATAGGAGGTGAAGATGGAAATCATGGGCATGTCATTCATGAGCCGGATCATCTGGAGGACCTTCCTGTAAAGACTTCGATAACAGCTGAGATCTGATAAGGAAATCTCCTAACCATTCTTTTTTTGGCATTTGGTGTATCCAGAATCTAGAGCCTATCTTTCATTTCCTCTTGATTTTCATTTAACTAGAGATATGTCCCTGCTATTCCATTGTACCCATGGCAGACAGACGCTGAATAAAATAGATCCCATTTATGATCCCAATTAGCTACTTCAAAACAAATAATATCACTCAGTTCTTTAAATGAGGATAATTGGGCATTTCAAAACCATACCAGCTATATTCTGGTCCTCCTCCTCCTCCTCCCATCAGAATTCAGACTCTGCCCCTAAGACCCAGGGTTCAAATAGATGAACTTTTACCTTATTTTTCCTAGAACCAGATTTCCTAAAACTAGATCATCGTGGCCCCTGCCAGCTGTTTCTAAACTATGCCATCAAAAGGATACACTTATCTTCCTCCTCCCAGAACTTTCTATCTCTAGTTTCTCTTTATGTGATGTCTTTCTCTATTAGAATATAAATTCTTTGAGGACAGGGGCTATCTTGCTTCCTTGCTTCTGTGTCCTCAGTGCCTAGTATAATATCTTGCACATAGAAGCATTTAGGTGGCATGATTAGAGCACCAATCCCAGAATCAGGAAGACCTGCTTTCAAATCTGGCTTCAGGTTCTTACTTACTCTGGGCAAGTCACCTAACCTCCTTCTGCCTCAATTTCCTCAACTGTAAGATATAGATAATAGTAGCACCTTCCTCTCAGGGTGTTATGGGAATCAAATGAAACAGTGTTTGTGAAATGCTTGGTCCAGTGCCTCACAGATAGTAGGTGCCTGCTCAATAAATGATCACTTTGATAAGCAAGAAAACAAAGAAGGATTGATGTGGTCATCATTTCCCCAGTTGTTCAAGTCTTGACTGTGGACATTATGGCCCAAACAAGGGACCTCGAGAGAGAGAGAGAGAGAGAGAGAGAGAGAGAGGGGCTCATGTGTGCATTAGCAGATTCCAATCAATACCTTTTTAAAGAGAAATCTTAGTAAAGTGGTCCATATTGATGCAGGTGGTGAAGATGTGGTCATTAAAACCATCAGATCAGATGTTGATGGTCAATGAGGCAATATGTTTATGATGGGCAAAACTGTCATATATGTGTTTGGCAGCTGCTTGAAGAATGAGGGTGAATGAATTGAAAAGATCAATTTCATATAATAAAGACAAGAGCAGTGGTCTTGAGTATGGTGCTAGAACTTGTGGAAAGAAATAGAACTGTGCAGTAAGGGGGTATTCATTTTTGGTTTCTCAGTGAGCCATTTGCTGCAACACAAGAAGACTGAAGGTTGAAAATTTATCTTTTGAGTTATTTGGAGACAGCAGCATATGACCACCCTACTTTCCCAATAGCTATTATTTATTTCTATCTTGTCCAGAGCTTAAGATTTCCTACAGGACCCTAGAGTAGATACCAGTGCTTTTCTTCACTAAGATTGCCATTGAAAAAGGAATAGAAATGTTAATGAAGTGAGACAAAGGCAATTGTTTATTGTAAATACAACTGTTTTGGGGATGTGAAGAAAGACTCAACTTCACCTTTCCCTAACATCAGGAAAAAATGGATTTAATGACATTAATAGGGACTGCAACTTACGGATCTTCCAGCTCAAGGAATATCCTGAGACCAACAATTCAGTTAATGTCAAAATTTCTTTCATGTGAATTAGCATATGTAGTACCACTTGGGACAAAAGTGACAGATTATATGTGGATTTTTAGCAGGGTTCAGGAAAACCTCCCAATATTTTCTGACTAAATTTTCTGACTAATTTAAAATATAAAATTTACTGTAAAACTGATGCACCCCTTTAAGCTCCTGCTTTAAGCCCCCAGAAGGATCATAGGATCATATCTTTAGAGCTTGAAACAACTTTGCAAGATATGTTTAATCCAGAAGTTCTTAACCTCAGGACCATAGACTACCAAGGTATTCACAGATAGATTTTAGGAGCTCTGTGAACTTGGGTGAAAAAAAAAATACATGTTTATTATTATTATTATTATTTTTACTAACCTCTAGCTGAAATTTATCATTTCATTTAGGTTATTTCAAAGAAAAATCTTAGTAAGGTGGTCCATACTGATGAATATTTAAAAATATAATTCTGAGAAGGGGTCCACAGGCTCCCCCAGACTGCCATGGTATTAAAGGTTTAGAACCACTGGTCTAGTCCAACTCCTTTGTCTAATAATTGAGGAAACTGAGACCACCCTAGAGGTTTAGTGACTTACCCTGTATAATACAGATTGTAATCGATAGAGAAAGGACTTGAACCTAGGTGCTCAGACTCCAAATACAGGATTCTTTCCATAGCACCATGAAGATATGCTGGGTGGAGGGGAGCAACAACCCAAACTACCATGCCATTAGTTTTCAGGGTATATATTTTTCATTTAGTCACTTCAATACTTTGTGATGTATCATTTATAATAGAAAAGATTAAAGGAGCTAGAAAGTTATTTTGGAAATCATCTGGTTTAATAATCCCTTCATTTTACAATTCAGAAAACTGAAGCCCAAAAAGTTATAGCTCTCTAAAGTTTGTACAGCTCTTTAGTGACAGTGCCACTACTAAAACCTAGGCCTTGCTCTTCTCTCCCTCACTATATCATTCTCTCAAGGAAAAACCACAATAAAATAAAATTCTGATCTGATTTTCCCTGGGAAGAATTTCTATTGCTGTTGAGTATAGACTTAGTGAAATCTTTCCTTATTTCACTCATCTAAAAAATAATCAGGATCTGCCTTGAAATATAATCTACATGGCTAAGGTTTAGTTTAACTATAGGGGAAGACAAGTGATGGCATGGAGGGGTGTGTGTGTGTGTGTGTGTGTGTGTGTAAGTAAATGAAGGGGAAATATTAGGAGGTTTCAACAAGGAAGGAAAGACATAACATTTTAGAGGAAGAGTGGTATTTATTTCCAATTTTTATTATATTACTTCCATGTATGTTTTCTCCCTTTGTATATATCTTACCACCCTCCAATCCTGTCCAGCACACACACATGTACACACACACATGAATGAACACCTATGCATTTTACTCTTCCAGAATATTTCTCCTCCATTAGACCATGTTAGTTATAAGTAACAGCAATAGTGATTGTGTAGCTTTATTCAAATGAATTAAAGAGACTTGAGATATATGGTTTGCCAAAACCAAAGGGTTAGCAAGGGCTTATTATATGACTAATTAGAGGTTTTTATAGGATTTAAGATAGTATCAACATGAATTGACTCACAAATTTGCCAACCGTCCCCTTTTTGAAGTAGTAAAATATTTCTGTGAAAGACTAGATTTGGGGGAGCTATTTTAGTAATAATGATACATTTGGGACATATACATGCGTCCCCAAAATCTTAAGCTTTAAAACGATACTAGAAGGCAGCTAGGTGGCAAAGTGAATAGAGCACCAACCCTGGAGTCAGGGGGACCCGAGTTCAAATTTGACCTCAGACACTTAACACTTACTAACTTAACTCTAATTGCCCTGCCTTCCCCCCTCCAAAAAAGCCAAAAACAAGTACACTAGAACTTATGGGATACCCCATATTTATGAGACTCTTCAAAGATGAGGTGTGATTTAAGAAACACTTTAAGGCCCCCCTATAGAAAAACATGCCTTTTACTACCCTGCCATGATGCTTCCCTTCCATCTGGCAAATTTTGAGGCACTACTATTAGAATTCCTCCTTCCCTCCAGTATTAGCTTTAAAATATACACTTTCTTGGTATAAAGGGAGAGCCTAAATAGAGGTGGAAATATTCTTTTCTAGGCTTCTCCCATTAGAACATCAGGGCAGAGTAGTTAGCTATCTTCTAGAACACTGGAATGTACAAGACAGTTAGAAGGGCAGAAACCTAAGTTTAGTACAAAGGAGGTCCATTGGGAGAGAGGTTTAAGAAATGAATCTCAAGCAAAATAATAGAAGCAGTAGGCCAGGGAAACTTCGCTATTCAAGTCCTGGCAAATGAGTGGTATAGAGTGGTGTCGTAAGTCATAATGTATGTTTTGGTGTGGATATGATGGGACTAAAGAGCAAATGAAAGAACAGAGAGCAGGGTGTTTCACTCAAATACATCTGGCTACTTCAAGTCTCCGCCATAGCCATCCTTCCAGTCATGTTGCTGGCCATGGTTCTGACATATCTCTCCCTGCAGGCACAGCACACCACTGATCACAGTGCTGCTATCTTTGAAAAACTATTGCTTCTGACTGAGTCAAGGGGGTGGACCTTCTTATCTAGGTGAAGGTGATGTGATCATTTCTGGTTATCTAGACTAGCCCAAACTTGGCATGTTGAGGGTCACTTTAGAGCTTATAGTGCTGGTTGTATTGTGAGGAAGAAGGATGCTGTGTCCCAAAGAACTTTTGCATGTCTGGTGTGTGTTTTTAATTTGATTTTCCTCTAGTCTGAGCATCATCTGCTAGTCATGCCATCTGTGCTTTCATAGAAACCATTCATAAAAATGTTGAGTAGAATAGAACCAAGGGCAGAACTCCACAACTCATTTTGATTCAATATACATTTATTAAGTATCTACTGCATGCAAGTCACTGTATGAGCCACCAGGAATACAAAAACAAGGGTGAAACAAATCTTTTAAGGGGCAGCTTATACTCTACTGCAATGTAGAGTGGCAAAATTGATTTACCATCAAAGACTTGCTTTGAGATTGACGTTATCCTATTAAATACTTCTACTATTTACATCTCATTTAAAAAAATGGTTCTGAAACCACAATATATATGAGAGACTCATGGAATGCAAACAAGCTAACATTAGGGATGATAAACAGTTTTTGAGATGTTTTATTGACCTTTCTGTCTTTTATATTAGTTCACTTCCCAGTGACTCTCAACTCTCACCCCAAGAAAACTCTTACTAGTAAAAAAATCAACATCAGACACTCTGCTAGGCACTGGGTATACAAAGAAAAAATAAAATTATACATGCCTCTAAGGAGATTTCATTTTTCTCAAGAAAGACAAAGAGGAAACACTTAGGGTCTATGACACAGTTGAGTGGGAGGAGGTCAGGAGGAAGAGCACTAGTATTGGGAAGATTAAGAAAAAATTCTCATAGAAACTGGCATTTTAGCTGAGTTTTGAGGAAACTAGGAATTCCAAGGAGGTAAAAGTGGGGAGGAGGAAGGAGGATGAGTAGTTCAAAGGCACAGAGACAGCAAATGGGGAGATGAGTACCAGTAACTGCAGGATAACCAGATGCTATGCTAGTTTATTAGGGTTTTAAATGCTAGAGCAATTTATATATATATTGACTTTTATAGATGATAGGGATCCAATGAAGGTTATTGAGTAGGAAAATGACATGATCAGCTCTACACTTTAAAAAAAATAACTTTGGCATATATGTAGAGGATGGATTGGAGTAGAGAGAAACTTGAAACAGGGACCCTAGTTAGAAAATTATTACAATAGAACAGCCAAGAGGTGATGAGAATCTAAGCTAAGGTTGTGATTGTGTGGGTGTAGAAAAGGGAAAAAGAGTGAGAGAGATTGCGAAGGTGGAAATGACAAGTGTTGGTCACAGACTATATATGTGGAATGAGTGAGAGTGAGGAGTCAAGAATAACACCAAGTTGCAAACCTGAATGATTCACTGGTTGGTAATGTCTCAGTAGAAAGAGGGAAGTTCAGAAGAGGAATGAACCAGAAAAGAAAGATAGAGACCAGTTTTGGACATATTGTGTTTTGGACGCCTATGTAAATATGTGTTCAGTAAGTAGTTAGTGATACAGGAAGAGGGCTTAGGGAAGAAACTAGGAACGGATTCTGCATTTTGGAATGATCTTTAGAGTGGTGATGATAATAGAATGCTATAGGATCATCAAATGAGAGAATATAGAGAACAAAGGGAAAGAACCCAGAGCAAAGCCCTGGGATATAACCACAGTTAAAGGGCATGATATAGATGGTGATCTTGCAAAAGAAGACTGAGAAGTATTCAGACATGTAGGAGGAGAACCAAGAGAGCATAATCATGAAAACCCAAAGAAGAGAGGGTATCTAAGAGTAAAGTGTGGTTGGCAGTTTTGAATGCTGCAGAAGTGAAGAAGAATAAGTATTAAGAAAAGGCTGTTGGATTTGGCAATTAAGAGATCATTGGTAATTTTGGAGAGAGAAAAGTTTTCATTGAATGACAAGGTCAAAAAGTAGACTGCAATGAAAAACAAGTATTCATTCTGTGTTATTTAGATTATATTTATATGGTCTTCAAGTTAGGTATGAATTTTTCAATAAGAAGCTCATGATCTGAGCCATAGTCCCCTCTAAGTCTTGTTTTTACTGAGTGTATAGAGCTTTTCCACCTTTGGTCACAATGTATAAAATCAGTCTGATTTCTCTATTGACCATCTTGTGCGGTTCATGTATAGAGTTGCCTTTTGTGTTGTTGAAAAAAATGTATTTGTTATGATCAATGAGTTATCTTGACAAAACTCTATTAGTCTCTTCCCTGCTTTATTTTGTACCCCAAGGTCAAACTTGCCTGTTATTTCAATTATCTTTTGATTTCTTACATTAACATTCTAATCCTCTATGATAAATGTGACATCGTTTTTTTTTGGTGTTATTTTTAGAAGGTCGTATAGGTCTTCATAGAATTAAGGGCCTCTTTGGTATCAGTGTTTGGAGCATAGACTTGTATTGCTGTGATGTTGAATGGTTTGCTTTGAATTCAAACAGATTCTGTCATTTTTGAGATTATATTCTGTTACTGCTTTTCTCTTCCTTTTATTGACCATGAACTCCATTTATTTGAAGGGATTCTTGCCCACAATAGTACATGTAATGATCACTTGAATTAAATCCAACCATTCCCATCCATTAAGTTCATGACACCCAGGATGTCAATGTTTACAATTTCCATCTCTGTTTAGCCACATTCAGTTTACCTTGGTTGATAGGTCTTACATTCTAGATTCCGATGCAATTTTATGTTTGTAGCATCAGGCTTTCTTTTCATCACCAGAGACATTCACAGCTGAGCTTCTTTTTGGCTTTTTGGCCCAGCTGCTTCATTCTTTCTGGAGTTGCTTGCAGCTGTTCCCTGATTTTTCCCAATAATGTATTAGATACCTTCTGGCCTGAGGAGCTCATCTTCCAGTGTACTAATATTTTAATACCATCCATGGGGTCTGCTTGGCAAAGATATTGGAATGGTTTGACATTTCCTTTTCCAGTGGATCACCCTTTTCCAAAACTCTCCACTATGACATGTCTGTCTTGGATAACCATGAATGGCATAACTCATGGTTTCATTGAGCTACACAAGTCCCTCTGCCATAAGGCAGTGATCCAGAAGGGAGAGGTAGGTTTTAGAGAGTTTCCAAGAATGAATGATTCTTGGGGTGAAGGGTTCTGTAAGCAACAGAAAAGGAACCAGGGGATAGGGAAAGAATGAAGATTAGAAAGACAAAGAGGATAATTGAAGGGGCAATCTGTTGGGGGGGACAAGAGGGGATCATATCAAGAGTATTTTTCAAGGGGTTGGTCTTGGTGAGAATAATGGCAAGATACAGAGAAAAGGAGAAGAGGAAGCTTATAGCTCATGGCCTGTATTTTTTTTTCTGTAAAATAAGGGCTAAGTTGCTCAGGATGGGTGAGGGGTGGTATGGAAAGATTATAGAGAGCAAAAGTACTGGAACAGTTGCTATGCAGAGTGAGAAGGACTAAAAGCATTGCCTTGCTGCATCAAGGGTCTGGTTGAAATAACACAAATTTATATGGACCCAGTCAGCAAAGTTGCATAATTTATCTCAGGTACATAACAGGCATATCCCAGGTATCCCACAGTGGCATGTGAGTAGGAGTGGAGGAGGCAGATGGAGGAAGTAATCCGAGGTTGGGGTTTGCCAAGGTATGAATGGAAAAAGGTAAGAGAGTCAGGTATTCAAGAACAGAGGGCAGTGTAATGTTGAATTAATTAACTGAAGGATTGAGATCAAAAGGAGGGAAGATGAAGCCAGAGAAAAGATGCTCTGGAAACATACTGAGGGTTAAAGGGACTGGAGGTCATAGTGAAAACAAAGAATAGTGTTAGGAGGAGTGAAACATAGAGAGATGGAATAATGAGATACAGTAATTTCAGGGTTCTTGATCCTGAAAGTGAAACAAATAATGGATAATGGCAAGATCAAAGGTGTGACCATGCCTGTGTGGGGCTGATATGGAAGGAAGGACTAAGAAAAGCAATTCAGCAAAGTAAATTAATCCATTGGTTATGCCTCAAAATGCACACCCTGTTCAGCACCTGCAGTCTGCCATCTCTGCTAAGAAGCACAAGTGTACTTTACCATCGGGCCTCTGAGGCCATCATTGGCTAATGCCTTGATCAACATTCTGAAGTTTTTCAGTGTTGCCTTCCTGTATACTAGAGGAGTCACTGTCTAAATTGTTTTCCTGGTTCTACTTAACTCTGGCTGGGATTTAATTTTTAAAAATGACTGCCAAAATAGGTCATGGAGAGCCCAAATCCAACCCAGTATCCTATATCTGCTAAAAACAAGTATCTACCAGACAAGAATTTGTGTTCAGAGTGATAATAATCATATTTTATATATTTCTGGAGCGCTTTTTAACTTTTGTAAAAACTCTTTCTTTTTGAACAATCAAAGAAAGATTCAATTCTACCTGGCAGCCAGCAGGGTACTTGCCAGCACTTTGATATTTCTTTAAGTGTTAAAAGCATTTTATTGACATCAGGGATAATTGGTGATAAAGGGGCAGCAACCGATTTAACTGAAATACTCAATTAAACAGACAGAGGCAACATGGCCAAGTGGATAGAGTATGAGCTTTGATGTTCGGAAGATCTGGATTCCAGTCCTGCTTTTGACATGCTAGCTATGTGACCAACCACAAGCAAGTCATTCCTTGTAAATTAATGATCATACCACACTGGTGGTATGAATGGCAAGCTACTTGTTAAGCATTTGCTGTGTATTGGCATGGTGTTAAGTACTGGTAATAAAAATTAAAAAGGGAGCCTGCCTCTTCTCTCAAGGAGCTCACATTCTAATAGAAGGAAACAACATATTCAGAAAGGTTCTTCAGAAGGGCTAGTGGAAAGGCCCAGTGGTTCTTAGGGCTCACCATCAGGATGGTTAGTAACGTCCAGGGGTAAAGGGAGTTTCCAGACCAGGAATTCTCCACACAGATGAGGTCAGAGGTCTATACTCCCTTTCCCGTGCCCCACAAAAATCCAATTAGTATATTCTATACCCCCCAATAGTTCTGAATGAAAAGGGATTTCAGAGCATTCTATACAAATGATTGTTTCATTGTAGATTATACAAAGAAAATAGAAATCTGATCAATGCCTGGATTTTATATGCTAAACTAAGATATGAACCAGGTTGGGGCATTTTGAATTTCAAAATCTCTCATCTTGCTGACATTTCCCCTGAGTTCTGTTTTTCCCCCCACTATACTATTTAGGAGCAGTGAAAGGAGAGGAGAGACTTTCAGTCAGCATTAGTCACATCTGCATTTGGATTATGTGAATTTACTAGCTGAAGACAATGCCCATTGCAGAGATGCCAGAATAAGAAGCTGGCATTGGAAAGGCACATTTCACTTTCTGGTCCCTTAAGGAGCATCACACTTTCAATCCTGTCCCAGAGGACAGAATCTGGTGTTTTGCTCCTAGAACTAGTTGACAGATGTGTAAAATCACAGGTAGGCTGACAGCCGTTCCCCAATGACTGCCCCTCTGGGATGGTTCTCACATGCAATGATTTAATTAATGCTAGTTCTTCATGTGTCATATTTTAATTAATGAGATTTCTTCATTGCCATGATTATATTTTAATTGCTCACAGATCACACTAACCTCCTTTGTATGTGAAAGGTAATAAAGTCACCATTGGTGGAAAAATTATTATTGCTATTTTTTTCCAAAGAATGCTCCAGAATGCGCTCTCTTATTCTGTGTCTAATTAGGGTTCATGAGTAGCTCACGGAGACCACACAGAGTAGCAAGGAGCCAATGGCCATTCCTCTTCTTCCTCTTCCTCTTTCCCTATATATTGATTCTAATTTGGATTTCAGTTTTAAAATTCTGAAAGATTTCTCAAATTTGTACAGCATGTCTGATTTTCCAAAGCAACCTGAAATGCTTTCTATGCTTTTTTAGATTTAGGCTTCTCTGTAGCTCAGTGAGGCAGAAAGGGACAGAAAAAAAGTAGAATCATAAAATATTAGAACTGGAAGAAATCTGAAGGTCAATCTCTCTAGTCTCCTCATTTTACCATTTTGCAACCTCAGTTTGCTGTTGAGGCAAGGTAGTACAATGGAAAGAGTGTTGACTCAAGAATCAGAAGAACTTGGGTTCAAAGCCTGCCACTGAGGTTTACTGCCTGTGCAATTTTGGGCAAATTATTTGACTTCTCTTGGCCTCAGTTTCTCTGTCTGTAAAATGTGTGTATACATATACATACACACATATACATTCTCTAGATGACCTCCAAGCTCCCCGCCCCAACTCTAGAGATATGATCACCTTGACAGGGCCAGTAGCTTGCTCAAAGTACCTAGAAGCCTCATCTCTTGACTCCCATCCCAGATTCCTGTCTTTGTCCACAGTCCCATAGTAACAAAACCTCCAGAGAGACTCAGGCCTCTTCATTCACACTTCTGAACCATGCCTCTTAAATGATATGGTGAGTTTATACTGAGTTGAGCTACATGGAGCAGGGGGAACAGTGACTGAGGCAGAAAAGTATGCATAATCATACTTTCTGCAACAAACAAAATTAGAATTAATTACCCAGTGGCTGCTGTTAACTTTTTGTTGGTTATTTATCAGTCCTCAATTTAAAATTATCTCCAGGATACTGTCAGATAATGCCTTCCCTGCCAATCCATCCACATTTCTGATTATTGTTGCAGTAAATTAAGGAAGATAGCCATTTGGGCCGTTCAATTCATCATTCTATTTTCCTTCCGAAAAGAAACTTCTTGTCTTTCCCTCCAGCAACTTCTTCTTAGCCACCAAAACATCAAAGAACTTGATTACATTTTTTTAAGTACAGCTTCAGAAGCCTGGTCTGGTCATTTGGGCCTAAGGCCTGAGTAAGACATTTTTTTTTTCTTTTAATTTTAAATCTTCTCAGCTTTCCAAGGATATAACCACATTTCCCTATGAGAGTTGTTTTGAATTTTGGATTGCTAGCTCCTTCTCATCTGCATAATTCATTTCCTATTGCCTATGTGTAACACAAGGCCTTATATCCAGAAGGCACTCCCTTCTACTGCCACCTCATAGAATTTCTAGTTTCCATCAAAGGACAGCTCCAGTATCACTTCCTGGATGAAGACCTTCTAGATATTTCTTCTACCGTACCCAATTTTCTAAAGAGGCAGCTAGGTGGCTCAGTGGATAGAGCACTGGGCCTGGAGTTAGGAATTCAAATCCATCCTGAGACACTTACTAGCTGTGTGACAGTGGACAGGTCACTTAATCCTATTTGCCTCAGTTGTCTCATTTGGAGAAAGAAATGGCAAACAACTCTAGTATCTTTGCCTTGGGAACCCTGAGGGTGGTACTGATATTCTGTGGTCCATGGCATCATGAAGAGTTGGACATGACCGAACAACCCAATTTTTAGTACTTGCTCCCTTTCGAAGCTCCTTTTTATTAACTTATCTGAGTACCTTTCTTTCTTTCTAGTAGGATATAACCTCCTTGAAAACAGGGATGTTTTCATCTTGGACTTTCAGTGCCCAGTACCTAACTTGATTCCTTACATAGAACAAATAATAAATCAACATAAAGAAACATTTGATTAACTGAATTGAATTGAACCTGAAACAGACCTTAGAAATTGGCCAGTTTTTAAAAAATTTTAATTTTATGTTTGTTTTTAGTTTACATCATTCAACAAGATTTTGAGTTACAAATTTTCTCCTCATCTGTCCCCTACCCACCACGCCCAAAAGAGCGATCCCATTGTGTATTTCCTCCCCTAGTCTGCTCTCTCCTATATCCACCCCATCACTCCTCCCACTTTCCACTAGGGCAAGATGGATCTCCTTACCCCACTGCCTATATATCTTGTTTTCCAGTTGCATGTAAAAATGTTTTTTTAAACATTTAATTTTAAAACTTTGGATTCCAGATTCTTTCCCGTCCTCCCTCATCACCCACTCTTACTGGGAAGATAAGCATTTCAATATAGGTTGTATAAGTGTAGCTACACAAAACATTTCCATAGTGGATATATTGTGAAAGACTGGCTGTATTTCCCTCCATCCTATCCCGCCCTCCACATGTTCTATTTTCTACTCTGACCCTGCCCCTTTACAAGAGCATGTGCTTCTAACTATCCTCCCCCCACAACCTGCTGTCTCCTCCATCATCCCCCCTTTTATCCCCTTACCCCCTACTCTTCTGTAGGACAAGATACCCTATTTAGTGTGTATGTCATCCCTAAGCCTAATTCAATGAGAATAAGGTTGACCCATTCCCTTTTGCCTTCCTGCTCTTCCCCTCCATTGCACAGTTTTCCCTTACCTCTTCTGTATAATTTACCTCATTCTGTCTCTCCCTATCTCCTCTCATTATATTCCTCTCTCATCTCTCAGTTTCACCCTTTAAGCATCATCCCTTCTTATTCAATTGGTCCTGTACCCTCTGTCTATGTGTACCTGTCCACATATATACACACACTCACATATGTATTCATATTTCCATATACCTTCATGTATATATATATATATATATATGTATACATACACACTCATATATACATTTATATTCCCTTCACCTATGCTCATACTGAGAAAAGTTTCATAAGTTAAAATTATAATTTTTCCACGTAGGAATGTAAGTAGTTCAACTTTGATAAATTCCTTATGATTTCTTTTCCCTGTTTACCTTCTCATGCTTGTCTTGCTTCTTGTATCTGAATGTCAAATTTTCTATTCAACTCTTTTTTTCATCAAGAAAGTTTGAAAGTCCCATATTTTATCCTGAAATTATACTCAGTTTTGCTGGGTAGGTGATTCTTGGTTTTAATCCTAGCTCCTTTGACCTCTGGAATACCATATTCCAAGCCCCTTGATCCCTCAAAGTAGAAGCTGCCAGATCCTGTGTTATCTGGATTGTGTTTCCACAATATTCAAATTATTTCTTCTTGGCTTCCTGTAATATTTTCTCCTTGGTCTGGGAACTCTGGAACCTGGCTACAATATTCCTAGGAGTTTTCTTTCTGGGGTCTTTTTCAAGAGGTAATCAGTGAATTCTTTCAATCTCTATTTTGCCCTCTGGTTCTAAAATATCAGGGCAATTTTCCTTGAGAATTTCTTGAAGGATGATTTATAGGTTCTCTTTTTGGTCACGGCTTTCAGATAGTCCAGTAATTTTTAAATGATCTCTCCTGGATCTATTTTCCAGGTCAGTGGTTTTTCCAATGAGATATTTCACATTGCTTTCTATTTTTTCATTTGTTTGGATCTGTTTAATAGTATCTTGATTTCTCGTAAAGTCATTAGCTTCCATTTGCTCCAATCTAATTCTGAAGGCATTATTCTCTTCAGTGAGCTTTTGAGATTTTTTTTTCCATCTGGCAAGTTTGGCTTTTTAAAGCATTCTTCTTCTCCTTGGCTTTTGTGCCTTTTTTTGCCATTTGAGTTAGTCAGTTTTTTAAGGTGTTATTTTCTTCACTCAGGTTGTTGACTCTCTTTTCATGATTTTCTTGCATCATTCTCATTTCTCTTCCCAATTTTCCCCCTGATTCTTATTTGGCTTTCAAAATCCTTCTTACACTCCTCTGTGGCCTGTAACCAGTTCATATTTTTCTTGGAAGCTTTTGGTGCAGGAGTTCTAACTCATCTTCTTTTTGCTGTTCCATCATTTGATCCTTTTTGTCCCCAAAAAAGGAATCTAAAGTTGGATGGCTGTGCTTGCTTTGCTTGCTCATGTTGCTACTCAGTTACTTGACTTTTGAATTTTTTGCCACAGTGGAACTCTGCTTCCAAAGAGGAGAGCTTTGTCCCAAATTACTGGGGTTTTTGTAGCTGTCAGAGCTATTATTTGGGTGCTCTTTGAAGCCTCCACAGCCTCTGGCACCTAGTCACACACCCTAGGACCTCCACCCAAGATAGCGATCCAGATTGAAGCAGGTTAAAGCAAGAGCAATTACCCCCTCAGAATGGTCGCTTGGTCCCCCTATGATCTTCAGGCCAGGAGCTCTGAAACAGCCATGTGGAGGTGGCTGCATGGCCACCGCACCTCAGCTGCTTCTCCCTTCCAGGGGCAGAGGCTGGACGGCACTCTCAGTCCCCTTGTTCCCAAAGACCACACTGACCTCTCACTTTTTCTTTGGCATTTATGGGTTGATAATTCTAGAAATGGCCACAGCTGTTGGTGATCTACTCATCCAGAGAGGTACCTCCAGCCAAGGCTGATTGGAGCCATGCTGGGGCTAAAATGCAGATTCACATGGGGCTGTGTTCCCAGCATGCTGTGATGGACCTTTCTTGCTTACCTGCTGGGCTGCTTTCAGCAGGAGATTTGTTTCTCTCTGTCACTTTGTGGATTCTGTAGCTCTAAAGTTTGTTTAGAGTCATATTTTATAGGTATTTGAGGTGGTTATGGGGGGAGCCATGGAGTTTTTCTGCTTCTATGCTGCCATCTTGGCTTGCAAAATTGGCCAGTTTTACTCTGCCATTAAATCACAATAAAAATAGAGAGTCAGAGAAGTGAGACATGCTAGTTGGGTTCAGGATTTCAAGGAAGATTGGCAAAGTGAAAGACTAAGCTGATCTAAACACTAGTTTTATTAATATATGAAAACTGATTTGGTAATTTAGTGGACATTTTCACTCATGCAAGAACAATACAGGATATAAATCCTACTTCATAGCCACTCTGGGTCCCTACTTTGGCCTTCTTTGGGAAAGTGGAATTATAAAGGAGTATACTTGAAACCCAGGCTCAGTTGAGTCAATTTACTGTTCTAGATGGCTTCTAGATTTTGGGTAATGGGGGTTTCATGTTGATGCAAAGAGAGGTACCTCTCTTGGGGCACCTAGAGCAATTATGAGCAAACAAGATCAGGATAAATGCAAGAGTTGGTAGAATTCTTTTGTACTCAGAGGCTTTAATTGTGAATATCCATGAGGCATTTGAAATATTTTCACCTAAGTTTTCTTTTTCTTCAGTCTAAACTTCCCCAATTTTTTCTTCAGGAATACTGATCTTAAATATATCTCAGAACAGTACATTGTGAACTTTTAAAGATAGTGGACTGGGATGTCCATGTATCCTTCCTCTGAATGAAGGAATTTTATAGAATCAGCTTGCATCACAAAATTACTTACCCCATGTCAGTAGAATCTTAATAAATTGCTATTAGTTAGATGCAGTTCTGTGCCATTAGGAGAGGAAATATTCATCATGAAACTGGTCTGTTAGTAGAAATGCCATATATGATATTTGTCCTACCATGCAGTGAACTTCTGGGTATCATGGAGTGTTAAACAATGACTTGGTTGAAAGTAAAATGATTTTACCATTTAAGCAACTCTCAGCTGTCCACCTTTTTCATTATTATCAGTTGCTAGGTTTCTTACAAAACAAAGCTCACTGATGTTTATTAATTGCCTTTCATAAATTTGATTTCTTCACTAATTGTTTCAGACAATAGTCTTTATCATTACACCTGTTTCATGAAATGATAAACTGGCAGAATTGTATCTCAGTGCTGTTTTCTTGTTATTTGGAGAGAAAGGATTTATGATTGTGTATCAAGATAATATTTCTTACCAAAATCTTCTAATAAGACCACATTTAGTTAAAGGTAGATTTTCCATAGAATCAGATTTAGGATTGGAACTCTAACTTAGAACTGGACCCTGCAAAATCTTTTAGACCACCTCCTACCAAAATTTTAGATGGCTTCTTTAATATCCCCATTATATGTTCATCTCATTTCTGCTTAACATCTCCTAGGACAGAAAATGTGCTGTCCCATAAGGAAGCCCATCCTGATTCTGGATAGACTTAATGGCTAGGAATGTTTCTCTTTCCATTCAATGGAAATCCACATGTGAGCGAATGTTCTCTCCCTGGGTCATAGAACAAGTCTAACTTTGTCTACCTCAAGAGGATTACCTTGAATGATTTAAAGACTGTTGTTCTCAAATCCAGTGAAGTCTTCTCTTTCCAGGCTAAGCTTCTACATTTTCTTCCTCAGAAATGTTGATTTTGAATATGTCTTTGGACAATACACTGCAAACTTTTAAAGACTGGTGATTTCACATGGCATGGATCCAAGGACAGAGGAGTGCTTGTAAATGTTTAACAGCTGACTCTGGGAAGGGGAAAGGGGGGAGTGCACCCATGATTTTCTCTTAATTTTAATCTGAATTACTAACATTTTTCCATCATGTTTTTAACTCTAGATAATCCACCAAACAATAAATTAATTCCTGATTCATAGCATTTGCTGATTTTTTATTTTTTTATTTTTTTTTTAAATTTTAATTTATTTTCTTGGTTACATCATTCATTTCCACAAGGTTTTGAGTTACAAATTTTCTCCCCTTTTTGTCCCTACCCCCCAGCCCAGAACATTGATCACACTGTAAGACCCCTCC
>CM053597.1:31909642-31939646 GCA_028646575.1 Pseudocheirus occidentalis | reverse complement strand
CTGAAGGAATTATTCTCTTCAGAATGCTTTTGAGATTCTTTTTCCATCTGGGAAATTCGACTTTTTAAGGCATTCTTCTCCTCATTGGCTTTCTGGGCCTCTTTTGCCATTTGAGATAATCTATTCTTTAAAGTGTTGTTTTCTTCAGTCAGGTTGTTGACTCTCTTTTCATGATTTTCTCGCATCAATCTCATTTCTCTTCCCAATTTTTCCTCCACTTCTCTTATTTTCAAAGTCCTTTTTCAGTTGTTGTATAGCTTCTAGGCATTTTTCAATTGTCTTGGAAGCATTTGGTATGGGAGTTCTGAGTTCTGGGCTCTCTTCCTCTCATTCCATGCTTTGACCCTTTTTGTCCACAAAAAAGGATTCGAGAGTTTTACTGGTGTTCTTATTTTGCTTCCTTTTCCTCATATTGGCCAGTCAATTAATTGGTTGGTTTTTTTTTAGCTCTGTGAAACTCTGCTTCCAAGGGGGGAAGCTCTGTTCCAAATCGCTGGGGTTTTCCCAACTGCCAAAGCTATTAGGGGGGTGTTTCAAGTCCCCCCAGCTTTGGCTTGCTGAAAGTGCACCCCAGGACTGCCACCCAAGACCACAATCTGGATCCAGGCCGCTCAATGCAAGAGCACTTGGCCCTGATCAATCAATTTAGCCCCCCTGTGGAGTCCACAGGCCAGGGGCTCTGAAGTAGCCTGGTGGGGGCCGCTGCCGGTTCCAGCAGTTCCCTTCCCCCACTGCTTCCTTGCCCTGGGGGCAGATTGGCCAAACTGCTTTACCATCCCCAAATTAATTTTCAAAGTTTCACTTTCACTAACTGTCTCTGACTCTGGTTTAAAGATCCCCTCAGGCAGGTGCTTTAGATCTTCTCTGAAGTAGACTCAAGCTGCAGCTTGGGAGGCTCAGCTCCTCCTGACCACCCTGGGGCCTTGCCTGGCCATGGCTGCAGTTTTGGGCTGGGCCGGTCTCTTCTCAGGTGTGAGCTGCCCCTCTCCCGTCCCCGTTCCTCACACCTTGGCAGATGTGGAGGTGCTGGAGGCTGTAGATCCTCTCCTCTGAAGACTGGCTGTGGCGGGGCTTGGCTCAGCTCAGCCCGGCTCCTTCTCACCACCCCTAGCCTGGCCGCGGTCTCAGCTTTAGGCTGGCCCAGCCTCCACTCCCGGCCGCCACGCTGAGCCCCTGCTGCCAAGCTGCCTTCAGCGAGAGATATGTTTTCTGTATTTTTGTGAGTCTGAGAGTCCTAGGCTTTGTTTGGGCTCATAATTTTATGGGTGTTTAGGATGGTGGTGTGGGAGCTGCGGGACCTTGCTGCTTCTACGCCACCATCTTGGCTCCGCCCCCTCCAATTAATTTTTAATATCTTTTCAGTGCCCTTTATCAAATGTAATTTTTATTTCATTATGACCTGGAAAGGATGACGTGGATATATTTTATAAAAATATCTGTTGATGACCTCAACAAACATCCTTTAGAATAACATCACCATAGAATTTTAGAGCTGAAAAGGACCTTACAGATCAGAAGGGACCTTTAGTGCATAGCACAGTGCCCTATACATTATAGAGGCTTTATTCAGATTCACTGAATTGATTTTCATGGTGCAGGTGGTCTCATATGATAAACAAATGAAGTAACTCAGGGAAGAGGGTATTACCAACTTTTGGGGGAGCAGCCATCTGCTCAACACCAATCTAACAAAAAACAGACACCAAATTTCTATTGTATTTTATTCACCTAAAGCTCATTCAAACAATCATTAGCGCTCATTTTTTATATAACTGTTAATATGTCACAGACTAATAAATATAGGAACTAGATGTTACTTTATTAGTATAAAGAATTTCAGGGAGAGACAACTCTCTCCATTATTTACGTCACAAGAAGGCCTGTAAGCCTGAGAAACATACACATATTCAATGGAATGGGATGGGTCCCTCCTCTCCATATCAATCTACTACACATGGAAAGGCCACCTGCACCTTCTCTGCAAGTTACAGTCCTAAGAGATTTATTGGCACAATTAAGAGGCCAAGTGACTTACAGAGTCACGCAGGCAAGTAACAAACTTGAAGATGGATCTTATTGACTCCAAGGCTAACTCTATGCATGAGTCCTTATTGGCTTCTCACTACAGGTATTATTATCATACTGAATATTACACTGCAGGTATAGATGTACTTTTACAGAAATATCTGCCAATAACCTCAATAAGCCTCCTTTAGAATAATAGCAACATACAGTTTTAGAGCTAAAAGATCTCTCAGAGATCAGAAGGGTTCTTTGATAAATATAGAAATCTCTATAACAAAGAAGACTTCTAGCTGGGCATGATGACACATACCTGTAATCCGTGCTACTGAGGGACACTGGGGCTGGTGGATGTCTTAAGTTCAGGAGATCTAAAGTATATTAGAGGTTGTTGCTTATCTTTCCTTTTTGAAGAGCACCAATGACATCATGGGATGGTTTTGACTAGTGTGTGAATTAGATTGAAGTTAGGCATGGCTGTGTTAAGTCAACAATCTCACTTTTTCTTCCTGAGCCATCAAAGTCCAGGGGCAAGACAAAAGTCAAGATGACTGGTGATGGCCCAGGATGTAGTGAATGACCTCAGCATCTTTGGTGACTTTCATGGCCATTGGAATGAACTGTTCTCATCTGCTCATTCCATTGGGGGAAATCTTCACATGCCTGGGATAGACATCCCTAACCCATCAACAGGTTTGAGGCCTGTCAATTACCTTCAACGTGGGTTAGTCTGTCTACCAAGATAACTTTACCAGGATGTGGCTGGTACATATGCTACAAGTCCTTGGAGCCACAGGTGAGAACTAGATGAGAAGTAGACACCAAAGGTGGATGGGCAACCCTGAAAAGGGATCAGCAAGACCTCACACCAGAGGTGCTAGTCCTCCCTGAACATAAACCAAAAAGTGTCTACACTAAGTCTACCACTAATATGGTAAGTAGAGGTCCATCAGGTAGGAAAGCCCTGGTAGGAAAAATGAGGACGTTTACAGTTTCTGAACCAATTTATATTGGAATCAGAATATGAATGGCTATTGTACTTCCAGCTTTAGTAAGATAGTAGGACCAAGTCTCCAGGAAAAAATAGGAAAATATCTCAAATCCTCCAGATTAATTCTTTAGTTGTTTACTCAGCTCTTGGAGGTCTGGGTGCATTTTTAAATAAGCAATCAAGTTTTTCCTCAAAGACAGCATTATTGACATATGAAGTCTTCCAGAACTTGAGAACACAGTGACCTACCTGGTTACTTCATGGCAAAGACTTGAGGCAATGAGTACAACTTGTATATTCTTTTATTTATTCAAATACTTATTGAGCTCCCACTATTCAGGGCAAGGTGGATAGCTAGGACTGCAGGCCTCTGGGAGATAAGGCATGTACATGAACAATAATTCTAGAAGACTTGGGAATTAGCAGAGCTACAAACTGCTCTACATGTTTGGAGAAGAATGACTGGGATAATTATGGAGGAGGTAGCCACTGAGCTGGACCTTGAAGGATGGGTAGAATTTCAATAAATTTCAAGAGGGAGGAAATGAAGGGGATTGCATGAACAAAGGCAAGGGGATAACTCTGGCTTCAGAACCAAATAGGAGAGGGAAAAACAATTAAATCAATGATTTATCCAGCACTTGCTTTGTGCAAAACATAAGAAGCAGCTTGTTCAATGAAGAGAGTTAATCTCAGAGTTTAGAAGGCCTAGGTTCAAGTCTTGCCTTCGGCCATACTGGTTCTATGACCTTGGGCAACTCATTGAACCCCTCAGTATTTCTAGAGCAACTCTCTAAGGCTATAAGTTGCAGAGAAGGAGTTGACTTGCCCCTTTCCTTATTGCAAATTCCACATAACAGTGAAATCATAGGTTCAATTTTTCTTTAAAAGTACAAGACACTGCTACTCAGTGGGGGAAGAGACAACAAGAAAAAATGGTTCCCAACTTCCAGGAGGTTCATTTGACCATCTAGGAGGATACAACATGAACTTAGGCTAGAAGCATCTATGAAAGTGTCCACGGTTGAAAACTGTCCACTCTTGTGAAAGCTCATTCTTTTAACACCAATATTCTCTCGGCGATTCTATATGAGAATACCATGACCTCACATGGATAAAAATGACAAATTATGCAACAGAACTAGAAAGTACACTTTTAACTTCAGAGGTCAGTGGTCTTGGGGTAGAAAAGAAGAAAAAGAAAACAGTCACTGACATATTTTGGTAGATCATCTTTATAGACCTTGTAGGTAAACAGGAACATAAATCACAGAAAATGAGAAGGTGTGAAGAGATCTCAGGAGTCTAGGCATAAAGTTATACAGCAACTGGGAAGGAATTTGAGAGATGGGACATAGTCCATTCTAGAGACTAGAATGAAAGACAGTGCTCCAGTAAAGGTCTGAGCAGGGCTGGGCAGAATAAGGTTTCATGTCTTAAAACAGAAGGAGGAAAAGCATGTGGCATAAATCTCTTTTGGTGAAAAGTTAAAGAGTTATATAGGAATTCTGTGCTTAAATCAAAGAAAGAAGGCTTTTGAACATAAATGCTTTTACCTTCTGGCACACACGTACACATAAAACCCCAAACCCTGTAAAATCAAAGGAAAAAGGTTTTCTTCTTCAGTGCTTTGTACTAGACCAAAAGAAATCTATCTTCAGAGAGAAGTCAGAGAATCAGAAGTTATCTATTAAAAGCCTGTATGGTGTTCTCACTTTATAGGTTTAGGTTCAGCAGACTAACTCTTAAGAAGTTATTTTCTCCTAGATAGTTTTGTCTGAAAGAATCCTAGAGGGCCCTAGATGAAGGCTGAGGCTTTGACTATGGGCTTATGGTCCAAAGAGCCAGGCTTCCCATAGAACATTCAACTGAGAGAGGGGCAGACTTTGGCCTACCAGAAGAAAAAAATGTCTTACTGATTAAAGTTGTCCAAAAGCATGAAGGGCTGTGTAGGGAGATAATGAACGTCCTGTATTTTTAGGTTTGAATCAAACTAATTCACTTGGAATTTTTCTTGAAATCCTTCCAAGAGGATGGTCATAACTTAGACACTTCTGACCGCTCTTTCATCAAAAACCTTTATATCTTCCTTTGCCAGTGGCTTCCCTTCAAGTTTCTCCATTCTCTCAAGTAAGAGACATTTGCTTGCTTCCAGCTCACCAAAGAACGGGCACTAAGTTCTCTCTTCAGTACTCCCTTTTACTTCTTCTATGCCTGTAGAGATCTTGTATCTATTCATTCCAGGGAAATGGGAAAAGAAAAGAAATTCTCTCTAAAATACTATTGAATGTTTGCTAACATAACTGGCGTTTTCCAATCAGACAGAAATTCCTTAGCCACCAAATTAAATTGCTTTCAGTTTTCAAACTCCCTAGCTGTGTAAAGTGTGAAATATAATCTGTACTCAACTGTTTCCGTAGCAACCATCAGAAGATTGGATATGAATCTGCTTCACTGATACACAGCTTCCTTCTTTTAAAGCAGGGCTTCTGAACCTATTATGTTTCACAGGTCCCTTTGACAGGCTTGTGAAACCTACAAACTCTTCAGAATAATGTTCTTAAATGCAGAAGAATAAAATAGATGGATTTATCAAGAAAACCAAAGATTAGTGAAAATAAAGCTGCATTTCCCCCCATCCAAACTCAGGGAATGTCTAAAAGCTATCCATGGTTAAGGACTCCTGTTTTTAAAGGGCACACACTTCTAAAACATTGGCAAGCAACTGTGTTTAGAGCAAACTAAAGGAGTTTTTTTGTAACATTGAATTGATTCACTTTCTCCCTTTGGTCCAACCTGATTTTATATTATCTTTCAACATACCTCCATGCTCTTACCAGGCTTGGACCTTAACTATGCCACCTGCCCATTCTTTGCCCTCCCCTCATATCTTGTGCTTTTCTGTCTGCCTTTGTTCAAGGTGATCTCCTATCTGGACTGTGTTCATGCCTGCTCTTGACCAATCCAGCTTCCTTAAACAATCAGAACATGATTTACCTCCTTCCAAAAAGTTCTTCTCTGGTCAATTTTATCTCCTTATGATTACTTTTTAATTTTGTATTCTCTTAACATAGACATAAGTATGTGTGTATGCACATATATATGTATGTATACACACTTATATGTGGGTGGGTATATAATACATATATACACATATACCTCTAGATATACATATATGTAGATACACAAGTATCTACATATATAAACCTCTCCTCGCCTCAATTTCCTCACATGTAAAATGAGAGGTTTGGCTTTAATGCCTTCTAAGGTTCCTTTCAGTTCTAAATCTATGATCCCATATATGTGCACAGAGAGGTTAAGTGATTTGCCCAGTGTTACACAGTGGAACACCATTACTAGCCTTCCTGAGTCAAAGCAGAGCATCCTACCTGCTCTACCACAATACCTCTCAAATTTTACATATTTGCATGTGTGTATATATATATATATATATATATATATATATATATATACATGTTTATGCATTCGCCTGCTGCTATTCATGTCTAAAATATAGTTCTCTCCTGAATAACTAGAGTTGTTTGCCAGGTGCTGGCTCTTAGCACAAAAAATGTAAACTAGGCTATGAGCAGAAATTTCCTATTAATGAGGATTAACTGTTAGAAAGTTTTTGTGAAAGAATCACTGCATATCGCTGATTGAAAACCTTGTTATGCATGTTCAGTTTAGAATGCTGAGTTTGGACAGAGCCAGGCGTTTTCCAACTCTAAGCCCCTTTAATATGAAACTTTTATGAAAAGAGGAAATATCTTGTTATATCGAAGTCATGGCTGCTAGGTAAGCATTCAGTACAAATCAGTCAGTCAGCATAGCTGAGCAGCCTACCTGATGGGAGTGAGTGGCTTTGAAAGGGTTTTACAGGCAAGTTGCTGGTAGGGTACCTGACCATCACAGGGTTTCTGTACAAGATATCAAGCTGTGACAAGGTTTTATCTCTCTGTTTTGCCACAAGGGAGAAAAAGAAACAAGGAAACGAAAAGGGCAAACAAGGTCTTTCCAAAGAGAAGCTATAAGTAGGCAGTCCATTCTTCTCTCAAAGTCCGATGTTTAAATAGGAGCTGCCAGTAAGGGCTTCGGGCCAAGTCGTCTTGAAGCCCCAGATTGGTGGGTCCAGAGCAGGAGAAACTTTCACCTAGAAGACTTCGAGTGGTTTGAATTTCCAAGAAAAATTGAGGTTGAGTTGCCACAAAATCATAGGATCTGAGAATTGGAAAGGGCATCAGAGGTAAAGGAAGCCAAACCCTCTCCAAAACAAGAATTCTCTCTATTCAAGCTATACCGACTGAAGTAAGTCTAGGCTGATTGAACAGTGACTGTGAACACTTGCAAATGAAAGAAAAAGTTAACTATGTGCACCTGTTTATTTCCCTTGAATCTTGTACAAATCATATCTCCTAATTAAACGTTATGCAAGTAAGTAAATATTGCATTTTCTTGCATTAAAAAGGAGTTCTCATTCTGATAGACAAAGCAAAAGTGGGAAAAGGTGAGTGGGAACATGTTACATGTCCCCTTTGATTCAGTTAGTCATGACAATTCAAGTAAGTTTAACAAACGCTTATTAAGGACTTATTGTGTGAGGAACTATGTGTGCAGTCGCTCTGGTGAATACCAAGGTCAAAAGGAAACAGGCCTTGATTTCAAGGAGTTTGCAATCTGAAAGGGTCAATATGATAATTAATAATAATGATAATGTTAAGAGGCAACTAGAAGGCTCAGTGGAAAGAGCACCACGCCTGGCATCAGGAATACTTGAATTTAAATTTGGCCTCAGACACGTACTAGGTGTGTAACCCTGGGCAAGCCACTTAAGCTCTGTTTGCATTAATCCCCTGGAGAAGGAAATGGTAAACCATTCCAGCATCTTTGGCAAGAAAACCACTGGGTTGGGGCAGATAGGTGGCACAATGAATAGAGCCACAGGACCTGAGTTCAAATCTGACCTCAGACACTTGACACTTAGTAGGTGCATGACTTTGGGCAAGTCACTTAATCCCAACTGCCTTGCCTTACCCCCTCCAAAAAAAAAAGAAAATCACCAGGTCACAAAGAGTTGGACAGAACTGAAAATCACAACTGGATGACAACAATGATAAGAGCCAGCATGTGTATAACATTGGAAGGTTTTCATTTGATGTCTTCATTTGGTCCTCACAACAACTCTGAGTGTAGGTACTATGATTATCCCAGTTTTACAAATCAGGAAACTGAGGCTAAGATGGGTTAAATGAATTACCTAGATCAGAGGCAGGATTTGAACTTGGGTTTTTCTGATTCCAAGCCTAGCACTCTACCTACTAGACCACCCAGCTCTCTAGCTATAATTTAATAAATGATTGGTGATATTAATTGAAATGAATTGGATTGTTTCAGTGAATTCTAGGAGATGAAAGCTAGCTCTCTAAACAAAGAGTGAAAAGATGGGAGATGAGCCAAAACTCCAGGGTGAAGCAGGGATTCCAGTCCATTTATAGTGAGTATCTACTTTCTACTTCCTTCTTTTCTCTTTAACAAGTAATTTGAATTCTCTCTTCCTAGCATTAGCCCTTTTACTCCCTCAGTTCTGTTTCTCAGCAACTGTACTATCCAGAAATGTACTCTCCCACTGCTATCAATTAGTTTTAAATGAATTCATTATATGTTTACCATTATCAGATCATTATCCACAAAAATGAAACAGATTGGTCTGCAAGGTATCTTCCCCCACCCACTCCCTTAACTACTGTTTAATTGAAGCACTAGCATTGTCAACCCTCCAGCATCTTTGCACAACTCTAATGGATATTGGCCATAAAAAGCTGCCTGTACATGATCCATGTCATCTCAAATATTCGTAGACACTGAGCCATATACTGCAACCTAGCATTTCTCTTTGTTCTTCCTCAGGAGAGGAGGGAGGGAGACAGAGAGACAGATAGAGACATACATAGGCAGAGAGACAGAGACAGGTACAGAGAGAGAGACACACACACAGAGACACAGACAGAGAGACAGAGACAGAGAGACAGAGAGAGACAGATAGAGACATATATAGGCAGAGAGAGACAGAGACAGAGAGACAGAGACACAGACAGAGAGACAGAGATAGAGACAGAAACAGAGACAGAGAGACAGAGACACAGAGACAAAGACAGAGACACAGAGACATAGACAGAGAGACAGAGACAGAGACACAGAGACACAGAGACAGAGGGAGAGACAGAGAGAGACAGAGACAGAGACACACAGAGAGAGACAGAGAGACAGAGACAGAGATACAGAGATGGAGAGGGAGAGAGAGAGAAAAAAAATAGAGACAGACAGAGATATGGACTCAGTTGCCTTCTATTGTCTTTCTTCTCTCCAAAAAGAATGAACTCTTGTTTGCTTACTGGGAGGGAAAGCACTTGTGACACTTGTCACCTCTGTTTTCAGACAAATGCAATGATTTCTTAGAACTCTGAGCAGGCTTGTTCTTTCTAGGTCACAGTTTACTCAGGGAGCTGTCCAAGTCCCATGGTCCTGAAAATACTAACAGCAACAGAGCAGATATGGGATGACTCTATAATCCCAGAGAGATGAATTTATTTAACCAAATACCTTCTCTTGGGCAAGAGGCAGCTATGACACAGTGAAAAGAGTGCTTTATTTAAAACCAGGAAGACCTAAATTCAAATCTTGTCTCTGATGCATTGACTGTGTGAACAAAGAAAGGCAAGCCATATAATTCCTGAGCCTCAGACAACTAATATTTATTTACGAAGCTGTAGATGTGATAGCATCTGCCTGTATCAACTGGACAAACTGGAAAGTTATTTCTTGGAATTATGGAATTTTGGAGTGAAAACTGGTTTCAAGTTCATCTAATTACCTTTCCTTCCTTTTTTAAAGATGAGGAAACTGATCAGAGAGGTGAAGAACATTTATTTGGTGCTTTAAGACTTACAAAGCCTTTTCCCATGAAAAATAATTGTATATAAACAGTTCAATTTCCATTATCCCCAGTTTATGGTTGCATAGCTATTAAATGCCTAATCTGAGCCCTGGTCTCATTCCAAGTTTAGTACTCAGGAAGTGATTCATCCAATGTCACATAGCTGGTTAGTGGCAGAGCTAGAAGTCAATTCTCCTGATCCCAGAATGCAAAACTTTCCATTCCACTCAGCCCTCTCTTATTCTCTAAGCCATGTGATCTCTTCTGAGTGAAAAGGAGTTTAAGTATAAAAATGATTTTCTTCCCATCCTAAACATAGCCTTTCTCCCTGTTCTAAATAAAAACAGGGTGACATATTGAGAAGGCATCCACCCTTTGACCTGCATGGCTATGAAACTGACAGAGAATGGCTGCCAAAGGTCGCTCCTGCAATCATGAAACACATCTCTAAAATTACAGACAAAAAATAATAATAATTTCCTCTCTGTGCATCTAAAAGTTAAAAGTTGACATCTCCGTTGCCATGGATATGAGATTCTCTCTACAATGCTGGCCTTTTCCTAACAGATAAAACTCAGCTCCAGAATCAATAAAAATTTCAGCACGTTAGTCTTCATGCCCCATTATTCAAAAAAGTCATAAAACCACGTTGGATATGACCTAAACATCTACACATTTAAAGTTCACCTAAGAAGCAAATATACAGGTGTGTGTCGGTGTATATATACATACAAAGATACACATTCATGTGTCTGTAAATGTGTTTGTATCTATTGTGGGTATGCACACATATACATATACCAGGTGCAAACAGGAGATACATTTGGCATTGGCTGTGCATCGAATGAATTGCCTAAAAGTTAAAGCATGCTAGGTCTCCTACTCACATGTGGATGCAAAACAGCTCTTTGCTCCCACCATCATCCTTTCAATGCATTTCTTTCCTCCCTCTCCCTATTTAGCCATTCGTGTCTAAAATGCTCCATAATCAAGAAATCACTTAGTAAACCAAAATGAATGGAGTATATCCTTAAAATATATGTTTCAGAGCTGTAACCTTGGGACTACAATTGAAAAAAATGATTTCCAGTATGTGTGTGGGGGGGGACCAAGAGATTTGGGGAAGTTAGCAACTAGAGAGAAGCTGTGCGAAGCAGTACAAAGAATGTGGGCTTGGAGTTATAGACCTGAATTCAAATTGAGGAGACAGAATCAGAGATACCAAATATCATTCTGTATGTCACATAGTAAATTAGTGGCATGCCAAAACTAGATCCCAAGTCTCCTGATTCCCAGTCCAGAATCCCAGCCAGCGTTCCATGGCATATACCTAACCTCTGAAGTGGTGTAATAAACAATCATCATAACAGCATTTCCTCCCATTTTCAAAGCCCTTCAAATCAATTAATCAGTCAAGTACTGGCTAAGTCTATATGGTCACTGTGCTGAGAACACGAAGACAAAGAATGTAATACCAGGTAATACCATCACATCTATTTGCCTTCTTCAGCCATGCAATAAAGTATGAAGGTACCTACACAAACACTCTTTGGCTCTGTCACAGCGAGTGCCATTCTGCCCCTCATGTTATTATCATACCCTTCTCCCACTGACAAGTTCCTCTTGGGGCTTCTATTTTGTGGAAGGGCCCAGACTCACCAGTCGCTTCTTGATTCTCCTCCTAAATTCCAGACTTCCAAACCATGCCCCCCTCACTGGTCCTTTCCCATCCTACCTCCTTTTCTTTGTTGTTTCTCCTCATTAGAATATATACATTACAATAATATCAGACTATACTCCCCCTGAGGGCAGAAACTGTCTTTCTTTTTGCTTGTATTTGTATCCCTCATGTTTAGCACAGCATCTAGCAACTGCATTTAATAAGTGCTTAATAATGTTTACTTCCTTCCTTTCTTATAGATTTCAGGATGAATATGTGGCATGTATACAGAAGCTGTCACTCACACAGACTCTTCACAGGACTACAATTGATACAGGAATGAGAGTGAGTGAGAGAGAGACAGAGAGAGAGAGAGAGAGAGACAGAGAGAGAGAGAGACAGAGAGAGACAGAGAGAGAGACAGAGAGACAGAGAGACAGAGAGAGAGACAGAGACAGAGAGAGAGACAGAGAGAGACAGAGAGACAGAGACAGAGAGAGAAAGAAAGAGAGACAGAGAGACAGAGAGAGAGAGAGAGAGAGAGAGAGAGAGAGAGAGAGAGACTAATCATTTTCAAATTACTCACCCATCATCCGTATGAGGAGATTACCCTCCCAAGAGTGCTTTTGATTTTGCAAATGTGCCTCATGTAGATTTTCCTTGTTCAATAGGAAAGGTTTTCCAAGAAAATTAAATGTCAGGGCTGCTTGGCTTATTGGTTTTGCTCAATATAAATTCACTTTTTAATACAACTTTGAATAATAACCCTCAGTGTCTACGTGACGAATTGGCTTCAATCTTAATGCAGTGAGAGGGAAGGGAAGGAAGGGAAGACGGGGAACAGTTATGATCCTAGGAACAGTCCTTGAGCAGAAACAGAGTTAATGCTGAAAGGGCAGAATTTTGTTGCTTTGATATGCATTTAGTATATCAGTTATATGGTATCTTCATTTTTAAGCTTGTTTTCTGGGTTGCCATTGGATACCAATTCCTTTCTTTTCTGCACTCCATCTGGCTGGCACCTTGACATATGTAAAACTGTAGGTAAACCAGAAGGATATATGGACAGAAATGGATGGGAAATTGCTTGGAGATGTGCCACCTTGTCATGTCACATTATAGTCTAGTACGCTACTTATTATAATGAACCAGTGAGTCTTCAGGGGAACATTAGAAAGTCAGTCCTTGCAGTCATCTCTTTCAACCCCTTGAAAGCAGCTCATACTAAGAGCCTTGTGCCTCAAGACTTGCTTCCTCATTACTCCTTAGACCAGGGGTTCTTAACCTGGGGTCCATAAACTTTTTGAAAAATATATTTCATAACTATATTTTAATGTAATTATTTTCCTTTGTGATTCTATATATTTTATTTTATGCACTTAAAACATTATTCTAAGGAGAGCCATAAATTTTAGGGTAGAGGATACACAAAAATGTTAAGAACCCCTGCCTTAAAGGGTGGAACTGGGAGGTATGTGTGAGAAAATGATTTATTATACTATTCAGGAAAAATTATTATGCTGCTTAAATCCAACTTTATATATTAAAGGTTATCCACATGCAGAATGCTGCTTGATCCTAGTAACTCTCTAGGAATGCCAGAGATGGTATTTCCAATTTCCCCCAGATCACCCAAAGCATTCTTGTTTTGGGTTACTACATCTAAGCATTCTTAATGGGTTCTACCCCTAAGCTTCTGTCTTGAGTTACAGTTACTCATATCTATCTCAATAAACCTTTCAGGCTTCCTTCTCAGCAGGACTGCTAAACTGTGGTGAGATTCCTGCATGGGAAACCTTTGTCAAAATGCTACATAATGTAAATCTTCCAGGATTTGGGCAAAGGGAGCCTCACTTCCTTTCTAGTCCACTCTCCTCTATCAACTGACCTAATCAATTTATTCCTAAAACTATTTCAGGTTTGGGGATCCATTCTCTTGAACAACAAGGAATGAGCTTAGGGTAAAAGGTGTGGGAATGAATGTGAGATATCTGGGCAGGGTATAGAACAGTCTATTGATACAATACTGGCAGTTGGGTCAGGGAAAGAGGGAGATAATAGAACTAGACCTGGAAAGATGCTCAGAGGCCAACTTCCTCACCTTAAAGATGAAGATACTGAGGTTTATGAAGGTTAAATGATTTGTCCAAGGTCAAACAATTATCAGAGGTGGTGTAAGTACCGAATCAGAACTCTTTCAATTGTACTATAATGTCGTTACCTATAATGTTAATGGGATTTAACATCTTTCCCATACATTAATAGACCTCATGAGGATACCACTAAGGGAAACTTGCTTAGGTGAGGCTTTCTTGTAGGAAGGCTTTCACACCTTTTGCTAATTTCTAGTTAGGCACTGAGTCATGAGAGTTGTAATGCCTTCAGGTTTTGAGAAGTGTATATATACTCTGGGTGAGTATTTTGCTTTAGGGATTCACTTACGAGAAGGATCTTGTGATTCCCTGGTGGAGATTCTCATTGGCTGTATGTTCAGAGCTCCCTGACTGCTCAGATGTAAAGACTCTCTTGATCCAGGGATGTATATAAAACGTATAGCAATATTCCTTTGATTCAGGCAGTCAGAGTCCTATCTGTTGGTCTTTATTTCTCTGTATTTTCTCTGAAGTTCAAGATGCTGACTTTTCCCGTGAATTAGTGAATGTAATTTAAAAAGATTGTTGACCCCTTAAGCCGTTATTTTTCCTAGTAAAACAGATCTAAGAACCTGTGTTAGCAGCCATCCTGGGGGTGCCAGTGCGGTTCCTGCTACATTACCCTTGTTTATACATGGCAAAAATTCTTTAAAAAGTTAATGAGTTGGGGCATCTATGTGGCGCAGTAAATAGAGCACCAGCCCTGAAGTCAGGAGGACCTGATATCAAAATCTGGCCTCAAGACACTTGACACACTTACTAGCTGTGTGACTTTGGGCAAGTCACTTAACCCCAATTGCCCTCCAAAAAGCAAAGAAAAAGTGAATGAGTTAACTTAGTTATCCCAATGTGTAGATAAACTACTCTGTGTAATCTATTAACATTCTCTGGGCACACATGCATTTGGGGAGAAAATTCTCAAAAACAAAAGTTGTTGATCTTGCTCTCAAAGACCAATTTGGCATATTAGAATGGATACAGGATACTGACTACTTGACACACCAATTCCTCAGAGGAAGGGAAGTAATTTGATAGTCTTTTGAACATTCTGATTTCAAAGTAGCCACTAATCAACATCATAATTCCAGCAGAATTGAACTCCAGGGCTGGCAAGGGTTCCATAGGAAGTCTAGTGTTGGAAGACTACTTTCTCATGGGCTCTCTCCCCAGGGACAACCTCTATAATCAAAGAGAAAAAATTTCCCTCCAACACACAATGGCTATGATTAAATACCATTTCTGCTTAGAGGTAAAAATAGGAGCACTAGACAATGATCTCTAATTTTGGAGGAAGGTTTTAAAGTTTACTTCAGCAATGGAAGCTGCCTAACAGCTGACATGATTGCATCATCAGAGGCTACTGGGACAGAGCTGCAAGGGACCTTAGAAATCATCTAAGCTGGAATCTGCAAAGAGGCCACTTTCAGTGGGACATCCAGGAAGACTCCCTACCAATGAGGGTGGTTCCTAAGTGTAACGAACCACTTTGGAGGTAGCGAGTTCTGTGTCACTGGAAGTCTTAGAGGAAAGGCTGGCTGATGACTTCTCAGGGATGTTGTAGAGAGGATTCCTGTTCCAGTACAGGTTGGACTACTTAACACCACCCCCTCCCACCAAGTCTCAGATTCTGTACTATGGGTTTAGTTTCTACAAACAATGAATGCCTTATCCAGGGAGGTCAGCAAATAAACCCAGAGATTAAGGGAAAACTCTTGCCAACTCCTCCTCTCTCTGACCCATTTGTGGACAAGGGATCCCAGTTAGCTGAATTGTTATTTAGTTTCCAAACATAAATCTACAAACTACCTTCACATTCTTCAGCACACAAAAGATTGGAAGGATATTCCCCAGGCTCCTATGTGCCTTTTTCACCAGAACTCCATCTCTGCTGTGCAGGAGGAAAAAACAGTCTAGCTGCATAAAGCATTTTGTCAAATGTAAGCAAAACAAGGGGGAAACCAATTTTTTTATGCCATAAGGTAACCCAAACACAGAAAGAAAGTGCCTTATCATATATCTTCAGACCAAGAGGGATAAAACTTTTAACTTACAATGGTCTAAGTCCCTGGAAACCTCTCAGATTCCCATCTCTATTTCTGTTATCCTCTACATGTCCACACTGATATATCCTGTAATTAGATCTCATCTGATCCTCCCTTAATCCTGGCAAACAGGCCTTCTTAAAGACTATATTCCCATTACATGCAGAGAAGTGCCTGGGAAAACCTATCACAACTGTCCATTTTTCTAGGTGAAAGAAGGATTTCATATTTTAAAAATCTATTTCATATTATTGGTCTTGAAAGGAAAATCAACGTTGCCTGGCCTCAGTGTGCTCTGGTTAATTGATCTACCACTGGGAAAGGAGGGTTTAGTGTCTGTTTCTATAAAACAGAATAAGAAGTCACTGGCCAGCAACAGTTCTCACACGGATAGATGATTACATTTACAAATGTCAAAGATGTGTAGGATTCCAGGGCCAAACCCAGGTGGGTGGGGTTCTTCACTAAGTATTAAGTTTTTACTACTGCCAGTCACTGTGATAGATGCATAAGATATGAGTCCCCATCCTAAAGGAGCTAACATTCTACTGGCATGAAACATGGAAACAGAATAAGTACGCCACATTATTTAGGAAGAAACTGCAAAGTAATTTCTGAGGGAGGAGCACCTGTTGCCACTGGAAGTGAGACTTCTTAAGGGAAGTGGTGATTCTAAGAGAAAGATGGGGAAAAAAGAATTCTGGGTACGAGGGACAATTTGAACAAATGCATGAATTTAGGAGATGAGATAGTGGTGAAATATGGTAAGGAGATTGAGGGAAAGTGGGAGTTATATTTAGATAGCCAGGAATTCTCAGTGGTTGTGGTCTGGATGAATTTTTGGTATTTGCATCAGTATCCATCATCTTAAAAATTGTTCCATAGAATATAAACTCTGGAAGACAGGGGCAGTTATACCTGTCTTTATATCCCTGAGACTCTGCACATAACAAGTGCTTAATGACTGATTATGGAATTTGATGGCCAGTTAAACATCAACATTTGATAAGAATTCAGAGCTGTCTGTGGTCCTGAATCTGAACAGGCAACAGAACTTCCTTTTGACAGTAAAGGGATCAATAGTGGCCAACTCAGCAGAGGAACAGGCCCAATTTTCCAGAAGCAGTCATGCATAAAAAGTTCAAAAGGATACTCTACTCCTTAATGTTTATCATAAAACTAGATGCTTTCTCAGCTGTACTGAAACACATCTTCAGAGAAGCAGTTCTGGGTTTGTGTCCTGTAAGAGTTCACTGAAGACACCTTTCTGAAGGATGTGTCCTTGCAGCAACTGACTGATCCTTTCCAAGGTCATGAGTGTGTATGTCCTGCTTTCCCCATAATCTTGACAAGTCTGTTCACTGGTTTTTACATTTTTTTTTTTAACATTTTATTTAAGGTTTTGAGTTCCAGATTTTATCCCTTCCTCCTTCCCTCCCCTCCTACCTCCCTGTGAGGGCAAGCAATCAGATATAGGTTATACATGTGCAATTAGGTAAAAACAATTCCATTATTAGTTGTTTTGTACAAGAGGACTTGAATAAAAGAAAAAATATGTAAGAAAGGGGAAAATGGCATGCTTCAGTCTGTATTCAAACAATATCAGCTCTTTCTCTGGAGGCAGACAGTATGCTTCATCATTAGTCCTTTGGGATTGTCCAGATTATTGCATTGCTGAGAATAGCTAAGTCATTCACAGTTCTTCACTGAACAATATTGCTGTTACTGTATACAAGGCTCTCCTGATGCTGTCCGCTTCACTCAGCATAGTTCATGTAAGTCTTTCCAGGTTTTCTGAATTCATCCTGCTTGTCATTTCTTTTTTAAATTTATTTTATTGACTTGTTTGTTTACTTTTAGATTACAAGATTCATTTCCAGAGTCACTTGAGTTTCAGATTTTTCTCCCCTTCCTCCCCACTCCCCCACCCCTGCCATGGTGGCATACAATCATGTATAGGATCTGCAAACTCTTTCACATTATACAATAGTCTGGTTGTATAGGTGTTATAGCCAATGGAGTGAACAGTCTGCTTGTCATTTCTTATGGAATAATAATATTCCATGACAATCACATGCCACAGTTTCATCAGCCATTTCCCAAATGATGGACATTCCCTTGATTTCCAATTCTTAGCCATCACAAAAAGAGCTGCTATGAATAGTTTTGTACAAATAGGTCCTTTTCCATTTGGGGGGGTATATCTTTGGGATATAGGCCTAGTAATAATATTGCGAGATCAAAGGATATGAACAGTTTTATAGCCCTTTGGTCATAGTTACAAATTGCTCTCTAGAATGGATCTCCCGGTTGGATCAGTTCACAACTCCACCAACAGTGCATTAGTGTCCCAATTTTTCCACATCCCCCTACAACATCCAACATTTTCCTTTTTTTGCCATATTAGGTAATCTGATAGGTATGAGGTGATACCTCAGAACTGTTTTAATTTGCATTTCTCTAATCAATTATTCACTGTCTTTTTAGGACAGTAGGTTTCCCTTGAAGGTCTCTTGGGCTGTGTGTAACTTGTAGAAGGATTTAGATACTAATCTGTAGTGTTGTAAGACTTAAACCATCAGATCCATGTTGAAAGCTGGTCACAGACTAATCTTCATCTGTGCTTGACCTTATTTATCTCAAGGTTCCATCAATTATGAAAATAAATTATGAAGGAAAAATACCTTGTCAGAAAGCAGAAATTTAATCACTTGCTTGTAATTTAGTAAGTCTAAGGCTGCCACCAATCCCTGAGGACTAAGCAGGCTTGAAATTCCTTCATCTGGGTTAGAATGCCCTAAAGTTGAAGTGCTATAGTCTCATATGAAGCAGCTAGGAGGTACAATAGGTAGTGCTGGATTTACAGTCAGGAAAATTGGAGTTTGAATTATGCCCTAGATGACTGTTAGCTGTGTGACCCTGATCAAGTCACTTACTTTTCCCTCAGCCTCATTTTCCCCATATGTGAAATAGGATAACAGTACCTATTTCACAAGGTTGTGGGCAGGATAAAATAACATATGTTAAGTGCTTTCCAAGCTTATGTTTACTAGAAGCTTGTGATTCAGGAAATAAGAAATCAGCCTGCTGAAGGCTTTACCACTTGATAGGAAAAAATCCTCCTTAAAAATCTATTGTATTCTGGCTAAATTTGTTTAAAAAATATTATTTTCTTTGAAAAAAGGTATAGTTCTTTTAAAAGCAGGCAGTCTCTTTAACTTTAAAAGGCCATGATGTAAAAAAAAATGAAGGCACTAGACATTTTTGTTGTTTAATGAGTAAATTTAAGCATTCAATGTCAAAAAGGAAAGAGTTAAAGAGAAGGGAGAGTCAGATGGAGGAAAAATCTTCCTGATGAGGGGAATGTCAAGGAGATGTCCTTTAGGTACATATGGGGCATACAAGCTTATAATTGCTCGCTCTTCTGTCTATAAAAGAAAAGTAATAGAGGAACTCAGGAATCAAGAGAACTGATCAGAAAACAACCTAAAACTTTTCTTTGCTTGGAATAGTAGGATGAAGCCACAAATAAGACTTCCTTCAACTCCACTCATTTAGCAGACAGCAAATAGATGCTACTTCATTGTTATTTGTTGATTTGATGCCTGTGTGCCATCTCCCTTGCTACAGATTTATTGAAGTAATTAATGAAGTACCAGTTCTGTCTCCCCCAAAAGATGATAACCTCCTTAAGGGCAGGCTATATCTTGTACCCACCAAGAGTTGGTGTGATTCAAATGGAAGAAACCCTAAGGTTGGATCTCAGTTCAAACACTAGCTATGTGACTATGGAAGCAAGTGATCTAACCAATTTGAGTCTCAGATTTCCTGTAAAATGAAAAAAAATAATACTTGCATTACTTATCTAACCTAATTGTTTTAAGTAAGCTCTTTTGTGATCCTTAAAGCACTGGGTAAATGTGAGGTCTTATCGTCCCTAAGATGTGGTATGGTACCCATGAAGATATGCCAATTTGATGATGAAAAGCTGTTTACTCAATGATGATGAGATTGTGACAAAAGACATATACAGACCATAAGATTCCGTGCAATGGTACATACAAGAGGTGAGAGAAAGAATGAATGGGTCTTTATTCAACACCGCAAAAAGAGAAAAGCAATAATGTGTAAAAGTAAGAACAAATCCCTAATTGAGCCCTAAATATTTCCATTTCTTCATATTTTGCTTTAAAATATATATTACCTCTTAAGGTTTAGCAATCAGTTTGTAATTATTATTTTTGCTTAGTGATTTAAATAAAGAGTCCTGGTTTTTATTGTAAAAGGTAATTGAGCAGAACGGCATTTTAACCACACTTAGGGGAAACCCAGGCAGTTTGACCACAAGGTCAGGTACCACCAACCACGCTTGTATTATACACATAGTATTTAGATGGGGGGAAAATAACCTTTGGAGAGCTAACCTTGCAAACTCAAATTTGCAAATGTTTTAGACCATGAAAATAGACACATTTAAAAGCAATATTATCAGATTGAAGAAGTCCATTCTGGAAAGGTAAGGTGTAGTAAGTTTAAATTTCTTTTTTTGTCAGTTTAAAATTAATAACTTATTTATTCACAGTCTTGTTTCTTTTAGTATATGAATCTTATTTTCCTTTCTTTTTTGGATGGCTGATCCCCATATTAAGATATACAGTCTTAAAACAAATATTATCTTACAAGATTTCAATGAGCACATTCTCTTTACTTCCTCCCCACTTCCCACCCCTTATCCCCAAACAGGGAGAAAAAGGGCCAAATTGGCGGTCTATTTTTTCCTTTCTTAAAAATCAAAGTATTGTAAACACATATAAGAATATAATGAACTTTGATTTTTTCCAATGTTTACATAAATTGAGCTAAAAAAATGCTTAGTTCTGCATTCTCCAGAAATAGTTTCCAACAAGACCATACCACCATCATGCTTTATAGCTGGATGAGATAATAGTGTTATCTTTTATTCCTATAGCATTTAAAGGAAAATATTATTTTAATTTAAAAGAATAATCTGGTATAAAAGTTAACCTCCCCCTCCTTATCTCCACATTGTTAACATTAGGGCAGTATTGTAATAATGAATGCATTGTTAATGAACTCAGAAAAATAAAAATGTTAGCATCTGATCTCTTCTTGTTTTCAGGACATCTGCATTTGAAACTGCCAATTGTTATTCAACTAGGTAATCACCATCTTTTGTTCAGTATTAGTGTGTTTTTACTCATCCCAGCTAATCTACAAAGCCATCTGTTATTGGATAGATAATTGCCTTTTTCAAGTCCCAAAGGCCTGCTAGGCATCTCTGGGGAACCAGAAATAGATACATCATTCCCAGGTAAGGCAAGAACTGGAAACAATGAGCCTATTCTCAAGTAGAGAATCCCACATTCTGTCATGGTGAAATGAACATGGGAAAGTAAATGGGCATTAAGGACTGAGAAGCTGGGAAGTGTGAGAATAGAGAAAACTCTGGTATAATTTGGAATTTAAAAGAAAGTCCTTCCATTAGTCCAGTGAAACATGATCAAGTAGATTAAGCTACAGGGAGGTCCTGTCAGGGCTAGATTACCTGGGAATGTATCAGACTAGGGTTAAACCAGAGGAAATTAGGCAAAAGGATGCTAATGAATTGATGTCTGGGATGTCTGGGAAAGCACCCTAACAGACCTAATTTGAGTTCTCGTCACTCCAGATATACAGATTGTGTAACACAGCAAATGGCCTTTATTGCTCTGAAGACTAGTGAAATGGAGATTGAAGGAAGGCAATAGCCCCTCATTCACTTCAAGCTATTACTAGTTGCTTGGTAACTAGTTACACTTCATTCCCCACTACCCACACACATCACACTTACATACCCCCACATAAATATGCCACATTGTGATGATGCTCATATATCACCTTGCACTCCATAGCCCATGACCATGCCACTCACACACAGGATGATTTGTTGTTTCTTGATCTCATCCTCCCCTCTTTAATTGGCATGCATTTGTACAAGCCACCCTCCATGCCAGAAATGCATCCCCTCCAGAATGACACCTGGTGCCATTTTTCTCTTTTTTTATGACCCAGGTCAAATGTCACCTCTTCTATGAGTCCTTCCCAGATCACCACCTTACCCAGCTCAGTCTTCAATTAAAAATTATTAATATCTTTTCAGATATCAACTTCATTTCCAAATATATCCTTCCACTTTCCCTTACCTACCCAGGCATGTCTTGTAACAAAGAATTATTTTTTTAAAAAGATAAATAAAACAGCTTAACAAAACACATCAATTGTGTCTGACAGTGTAAGCAATGCTCAACACCTAGAAAAAAAGATTCTCAGATTTTCTTTATAGCCCTTTATTTGGATCTCTCATAAAATCACAGAATCCAGAGGCGGAAGGGATATTAGAGTCTAGTCAAACCTGTTCATTTTAGAGATGACAAAACTGAAGACCAAAGAGGTACAGTGATCTGCTTCAAATCACAGTCATTAAGAAGCAGATTGGCAGGCCTTCTGACTCCAGATTCAATGCTTTTCCCACTATGACACTCTTTCCTTTGACCTTATAAAATTCCATATTGAATTCTTAATTGCATTCATGTCATGGTACTTTATTAGACTACAAACTCCTTGAGGGAAGCGATTGTGTCATCTTTCATCTTTGTAACCTCAGTAGCCAAGGTTACTGATGTCCTTGTATGGCTATGAATCAGAACACTCAAATCAACAAAGAATTAAAAATGAGTAATGCCTAGATGACAGCAGAGAGACACATGGTTAAAAGTGAGGAGGCTGCAACACATGACAAATAAGGAATTCTACAGACCCAGAGCAGATGTGTCAAACTCAAATAAAAAATGAGAACCACCAAACCAGGCATAAGGACCCCTACAACCACACAAAGACTTAGAAAACCATGATGATGTTATCCATATTCTACTATATTTTTATTTCAGTAAATATTTCTCAAATACATTTTAATATGGTTTGGTCCAACTAGGGAGTATTACAGCTGGCCTCTGAACTGACCATGAAAGACTATATAACTGGAAAAGAAAGTGGTCTGGTTATATGACAAGTAGGGAATAACTGGTAGATGGCCAGGGTGCTCCACTGGCATCCTCATAATGTATGGAGGAATCAAGAAAAGCCCTAGCATGTGAGGAAGACCCCCTGAGGAAAACTTAAGGAGAGAAATGGATGAGAGCACCACAGAATCTGTGTCATTGGAGAGAACATCCAGATTGATGATACCACAGATCCATTTAAACATTTGGGTATGTCCAGAACCTATCACAATGACTTGCACATAGTAGGTACTTAATAGATATGTCATATAAGTCAACTAGGGAATCCTATAGTATGAAGAAAAGGAAAGAGGCAAGAAGGAGGCAAAACAAAGGGGCAGTCACTTTTATTCCTGAACAGGCAATTCCAATGATCTCTCCACACCAAAAAGAGTGAGAGACATTGCATATGGTGCTCTCAGGTGCCAGGTATTTTAAAAACACTGGACTGGGCAGTAACTAGTTCTCCTATCCCAATTCTTCCGCTGTCATGAAATGGAAAATTTATGACCACTGGTTATGCCTTGTGGTCTAGTGTGGAACCCCTAGAAGGGCAAGAACGGCCTTGATGGCAAGTCCTGGGTTCTAGAGCCTAAAGAGCCAACTCTGTGCCCACCACTCATAGAAAGGAGGGTTGTGTTCCTTTACAAAAATGTTTTGGCAAAACCCAAAGTGCTCCAGAGTCCTTGTCCTAAACCATACAAGATACTAATCTGGCCACTGATTGTTTTCAGTCAGCTTAAAAGTCAATACTTTTAAATGGACTACATATTGAATCATTATTATTGACCTAGATATCAACAAGGATGGATCTGAAGATGCCTGACCTCAGAAACCTCAACATCCCTGAATCTTAGATTCCTTATTGGTTACATGGTGGCAGCTAGGCTACAACAACTGTAAGGGCCCCCTACAAGAAGAACCTGAGGGATGAAGGAGCAAGAAAAGAAGAAATAATAACAGGTTTAAATGTTCACTTTTTCTCTATCACAGTTAAATCACAGACTTTTAGATCAGAAAGAGACCTTAAAGACCACAGGTTGATAATCAACAAGCATTTCTTAAGCACCTACTTTGTACCAGGTACTGTGCCTTAATAAGCTGGGATTTTCTGCGCCTGGTTGTTTGATGCCTCAGTCTCTCCTTGTTACTTGCTCAGGGAGGCCCATTCACTTCAGGCACCATTTTCTATATAACTGCTTCCGGAGTAACTGGGACCCTAAGTCTCTCCTCTACCACTTTTTTAGAAGTTACCAGGAACTTTCACCATGAACAGGTATGTAGACATTCATTGTAGAGCAGAAAGAGAACTGGGTGTAGGGACAAAGGACTTGAGCTCCCATCCCAGTTCTGCTACCTCTTTAAGCTTGGGGCCAGTCATATAACCTTTTAGAACCTCAGTTTCCTTTTCTGTAAAAATGGAGTTGGGGGTGGCTAAGTGGGGGGCGGCTAGGTGGCTCAGTGAATAGAGCACCAGCCCTGGAGTCAGGAGTACCTGAGTTCAAATCCGGCCTCAGATACTTAACACAAAAAAACTAGTGACCTTGGGCAAGTCACTTAACCCCAACTGCCCTCCAAAAAAAACAAAACAAAAATGGATTTGAATTAGGTGACTTATAAGACCCCTTCCAACTTCCAACTCTGAACTATTGCATAAATATGTATACCATCCTTACACACCCAAATCAGTTAGCCATATCCTTATTTTAACTACTGATTTCTGATGGGATAGGATCAAATCCTGTGTAATTAATTTTTTAATTAATTCCTCATGTCTTTTGCATTGACATTAGCAATAGACTCCCACTTACCATACTATAATATATTTTGTCAAGTTGAGGATAGGCATAACAATATTCTCTTTGATGATACAGTAGCGATAAAGATTTCCTAAGAGACTATTTTCTCTCCTTCTCTCTCTCTCTCTCTCTCTCTCTCTCTCTCTCTCTCTCTCTCTCTCTCTCGCTACACACACACACACACACACACACGCACACGCTCACGCGCGCGCTTTCCATACCATCTCTACTCAATCCATGCCCTTCATGTATTGTATTTCTTTGGTTCTCTTCCTATTTCATGACTGCCACTTCTCTTCTTAAATTATTCTTCCTCCTTCTAACTTCTAATGAGTTGTCCACCAAACTCAGTCTGAGTTCTTCTTTTTTCTCTCTATGCTCAGTCCCTTGGGAAGTTAATGTACTCTCACAAGTTCAAATATTGTCTTTATCCAAATGGTTCTTAAATTTGCCTTTGGTTCTAATCTCTCTCCTAGATTCCTGTTCCACATTCAAACTGCATTTTATTTGGATCTGTGATCATCTCAGAATCAATATACTGAAAATTCAAGCTTATTTATCTTTCCCCTCCAAAAAGAAATACTACCCACTTTCTGGAGAGAGTTCTCTATTTCTGTCAACAATATCTCCATTCTCCCACTTTAAAATCATTTTAACACCACATTCTCATTCCCCCTATCTAATGAACCACAAAATCTTGTTATTTTCCCTTTATGACAGTTCTCAGATCCACCCCTTCTCTTTCTTTCCATTACCTCAAGTCTGGTTCCCAAATTTGCCTTCTGATTGATCTCTCTACCTGTAGGCTTCCCCTTTCTGCCCTTGAGTTGATCCTGACCACCCCGCAATAATAATCTTTTAAAATATCTCTTTCTTCATGTCATTCCCCTGCAATGCCTCCTTATTGCCCAACCAGTCATATCCCAACCCTCAGGCTGGCACTTAAAGCTTTCCATCAACTGTAGCATCTTCTGTATTCAACCTTATCTCCTGTTTCTCCCTAAACATGACTCATCCATTCTAGTCTATAATCTCTCCTCACTGAGTCCATCCCTCACTCCCTCTGCTCATTCCTGCTTCCATGTCTTTACTTAAGTTTTTTTAATGTCTTCATTATTCGTCTCTTCTTTCTTGATTAAAGTTCAACAACTGCTCCAAAGCATGGTTCAACTTTTATTCCTTCTAGGAAAACCTTTTCAAGCACTTCAGATCACGATGAGCTTTTCATTCTTCAAATACTTACATTCTTGAAAGAGAAAAGTCTCTACTACATACTATCCAACATCAGATTATTCAATTTGATCCAACTCAATACATTCAGTGTCAATCATGTGAAAGACACTGTGATCTTCACTGGTGATACAAAGACAACAGCTAGTTAATCCCTGTTCTCAGGGAGCTTATATATGGGGTCTTGCCATGTGGACACAGATGAGTAAATGCAAAGTACAAGGACTATACATTTAGGACTGGTAGAGGAGCCTTAGAGCTCATCTAGGCTAGGAGGTCTTAACTTTTGGTGTCAAGAACTCCTTTGACACAATCTGGCAAAGTCTTTGGCTCCCTTCTCAAAATAATGTTTTTTACTCCATGAAATGAAATACGTAGGATTACAAAGGAGACCATTTATATTGAAATAATAATTAAAGTATTGTTTTACAAACAAGTTTGCAAATCCCAGGTTAAGAAACTCTGATCTAGCTGGACCTCTTCATTTTGTAGCTAAGGACAGTTGAGGCTGGAGGAAGCTGCTTTCCGAAAGTTACACAAGTAAGTATAGGACCATCATTTGAGCCCAGGTTCTCTGTCTCCAAATCCTGTGCCCTATTCACTTGCTGTATTCTCCATCCTCTATTTTGAGAAGGAAGACAGCACTAATAACTGAGGGATCAGGTAAGGCTTCAACAAAGATGTGATGCCTGAGCTGACTTTTGAAGGAAGAGAAGAATTCTGGGAGATGAAGATGAGGAGGGAACATAGCCATGAATGCAGGGTTTGTGAAAATGTATGAGGCAGATAGAAGAAATGTCCAGTTCAGGATATGGCTTCAACTCTTCAGTTCAGCTGGAACAGAGACTGTAGGACCGGGAGTAATGGGAGTTAAGGTTAGATCAGGTAATTTGCTTTAAATTATTCCCTAGGTGGTATGTAGATAGGTAGGTAGGTAGGTAGATAGGTAGATAGGTAGATAGGTAGGTAGGTAGGTAGGTAGGTAGATAGATAGATAGACAGACAGACAGACAGATAGATAGATAGACAGACAGACAGATGGATGGATGGATGGATGGACGGACGGACAGACAGACATACAGACAAACTGACAGAAAGATAGATGATATAGATAAGTGTGTATAGCCTCTTTAACTGGTCAGTGAGCTCCTCAAAAATAAAGAAATAAAGCTTTTATTTCATTTGTATATCCCATAATATTTAGCACTGATCTGGGTATGTAGAGAGTGTGTATTAATTTCTTATTTATTTAAAAATATTTTAATGATGCCTTCTGTTCACAATCACTTCACCATATATCCCTCTCCCATGAGGCTCTCTCATACAACAAAGGAAAACAGTAAATCAAAAACCAACTAACATAAAGAATAAGGCTCAGTGTATGCAGAATTCTGTACCCACAGTAACTCATTCCCTGAATTTATGAGGATGCATTCATCATCTGTTTTCTAGGATCAAGAATAGTTAGATGTTGTTATTTGTCCTTCAGTTTTGAAGGTTACTTTACTGGGAATCAATTAGTTCATACATATTTTCCCAGGTTTCATTTAAGTCCTTACTTTTGTTGTTTTGTATTATGTAAAAAAGTCCCATTACATTCCTCAATCACTCCTTGTTCAGCCTTTCCCCAATTAATAGGCACGTACTTTTCCCAGTCCTTGATTCCTAGTATTTGACCACAAAAGTGTTGCTACAGATATTTTGTTACATGTGGAGTCTTTATTTGCATATTTTACCTCCTCAGAGTATATTCCCAGTAGTGAGATGGCTAGATCAAGAAGTATAAACAATTTACTGTCTTTTTTCGAGTAATTTCAAAATGTTTTTTACAATGACTAGACCAATTCACAGTTCCAACAGTGGGGTTTTTTTGTGCCTAGCTTTCCACAGTCCCTCCAACACAATTTCCATTGTTGTTGTTTTTTTAAATCATTTTTGCTAATCTAATTGGAATGAGAAGAAATCTTAAAGATTAGTTTATTTTTTGTTTTTCTTATTATTAGTGATATAGAACATATTTTCATATTGTCATTTTTCCATATTATTAATGATAGTTTGCAAACATACTTAGGAATACTCTTAGATCACATACTTTGATCAGTCATCTATTAAGGAATAGTGGTTGGACTCACCTAACTGTCCATTCCCTGTATGTTTTGGTAAGCAGGTTTATCAGAGCCATTTGATGCAAAGATTTTGGTCTGACTCAACAGTTTCTCTTCATGGATTTTGTTCATGAAAAAGCTTTTTAAAGTTATGTACTGAAAGCAGTTCTAACATTTCTATCTACCCCACATGCAGAAATATGCATGTCTAGATAAATTATTCATTAGCACATCTACTCATGCAGAATTTACATTTAATGATAACCTATTTTAAAGAACTGGAATGGGAAAGAGATGAGCACAGTAACCATAAGACCAGCATGGCATGATTAAAAATAAGTCATTCCACAGACAGAGGCAATTTAGACGTCAGCAAAGCATTTGTTTTGCTCCAAGAGTCTTTCCTGCTTTTCTTCTGGACAACAGGCAGACATGTAAGCTTGATTATAGTACAGTTTGGTGGATTCAGAATTAGCTAAATGAGTGGACCTGAAGAATCAAAAGCAAATTTGAGGGAGATCTCTAGAGGAGTGAACTAGGAGTCTATTCCAAGACATTTGTTATTTAATATTTTTATCACCTACATAGATGAAGGCATAGCTGATATGTTTATAAAATTTTCAGATGATAAGAAGCTGAGAGGGACAAAGAATACATTGCATGAAAGTGTCAGGGTCCAAGAAGGTAGTGATCGTCAGGCTGTGAATGAAGTGATAGGCTAAATTAAGCAAGATGGCATTTAACATCAACCACTATGATGATGATGATAAGTATAAAATCAAACACTTGAATTCTAAAAAGAACTCCTCAAATAGAAGGAGGAGGTACTCTATAGCTAGACAACAATTCAAAGGTTAAAGATCTGGGGGTTTAATGGACAATTCCAAAAGACTCATGGTGGAAAACATCACCCACGCTCAGAGAAAGAATGGCATTCTGAATGCAGATTGAAGCAAGCTATTTGCTTTCTCTCTTTCTGTTTTGTTCCTTCTTTCTTGTGGTTCGTTCCATTGGTTATAATTCTTCTTTACAATAGGATTAATGTGAGAATGTGTCTAATGTGAATATATATGTAGAGCCTATATGAGATTGCACGCTGTCTTGGGGAGAGGGAAGAAACTGAAAACTCAAGCTTGTGAAACTGAATGCTATGAACTAAACATAAATAAATAGATATCAAGAAAAATTAAAAGAAAATTGATTTATTATCAGTTTTAACCATTCACTTTTATAAGATTTTGAGTTCTAAAATTTTCTCTCTCCTTTTCTTCCTTCTCCAGGACAGTATGCAATCTGATACAGGCTATACATGTACAATCATATTAAACATATTTCCACATTCATGATGTCATGAAAGAAGAATCAGAACAAAAGGGGAAAATCAGAAGAAAGAAAAAAGAGAAAAGAGTATGTTTTCATCTGAATTCAGACTCTATAGCTCTTTCTCTGGATGTGTATAGCATTTTTCATTATGAGTCTTTTGGAATTGTCTTAGATCATTGCCTTGGTAAGAAGAGCTAAGTCTATCAAAATTGGTCATTGCACAATGTCACAGCAACTCTTAAAGTCCATCTACTAAGTTATCAAGAAGATGTGATTTGTATTGTGGAGGAATTGCCAGGATTACCAGGTAATAACAAATCTTTCAAGTATTGAAATTAGTATATATGGAGCAAGTTTTTAAAGAAAGCCAACACCTAAACGTAGTTAGGGACCCTATAAAACCTAATCCTTAATTGTTATCTTTGATGGTTAAGGTCTAAGTGATAGCTAGGTGGGGCAGTGGATAGAGTAAGGAAGACTTATCTCTCTGAGTTCAAATGTGGCTTCAGACACTTATTAGCTGTGTGACCCTGGGCAAATCATTTAACCATATTTGCTTCAGCTTCCTCATCTGTAAAAGGAGTTGGAGAAGGAAACGGCAAACCACTCCAATATCTTTGCCAAGAAAACCCTAAATGGGGTCACAAAGAATGGGACATGACTGAAATGAACTGGAAACTTAGGGGA
>CM053597.1:31886310-31909542 GCA_028646575.1 Pseudocheirus occidentalis | reverse complement strand
TATATTAATGTAATGGAATACTATTGCACTATAAGAAATGGGAAGGAGATGGACTTCATAATTACCTGGAAAGACTTATATGAATTGATGCTAAGTGAGAAGAGCAGAATCAGGAAAAATTTGTACACAGTCACAGATACATCTTATGTGTGACGACCAACCTCGATAAACTGGAGTCTTCTCAGCAACGCACAGTTAAAAGATAGCTCTACAAGTCTCAGAATGGAAGGAGATATCTACACTCAGAGAAAGATCTACAAAGACCAGAGTTTAAATGGAGACTGAAGCAACACATGCTATTGCTCTTTTCTATGTTTGGTTTTGGTCCCTTCCCGTCCCTTCCCTTCCCTTCCCTTCCCTTCCCTTCCCTTCCCTTCCCTTCCCTTCCCTTCCTTTACAGACCCCATACATGATTGTAAGCCTCCATGGGGGGAGGGGGAGAAGGGAGGGGAGAAAATCTGAAACTCAAGTGATTCTGTAACTGAATCTTGTAGACTAAAAGTAAATAAACAAGTCAATAAAATTTTTTAAAAGAAATGGAGAAAAGGTTTGTAGAAGGAAAAAAAAATCATAGTCGTTCTTATTTTACTATTCCTAAACCTTTACTGTTATCTCTGGCTTCCTTCCCACTTGCCTATATTCTAAATAAACTATACTGGATCTTTTGGAAAAAAAAAGAACTAGGAGGTATTATTCCATTAAAGCCTGGACAACCCCTACCCCAAGTTCTGTGCACAGAAGGTCTTGCATTTATCCAGTAAAGAGTCAGGTAAAAGACTAGCTATAAGAAAAGTCAACAAATGCTGGAGGGAGACAAGGGAGTAGGCAAAATCAGTCATCCAAAGTTAAGTCAAAGGCCAACTATGAGGATGACCAGGTGGGCAGGAGTCTGGGTCAACAGCCTTTCAGAGCTCAGGATACTCAGTGATCTGATCATGCCTGTGGCAGATAACCTGGTGCTCCTTCTGTGACCAAAATGAGCTGAGCTGCAAATAGCTCCTGCTCATTCTGCTCCTTCTGCCTCTGCCAGGGAGGCAGGGAAGCACCAGCATCAGCAGACAAAGGCATTCTCTCCTCAACCTGCCCCTGACTGTTATCCCTTGTCACTTTAGCTGCAAGTGTACAGCTCCCTTGCATCTTTATGAAAAGAACAGCCTTCATTTGCCCTGTTAGCTTCCCTCTCACCTTCCACAAAGGTCTGCTATGGTTCCCAGCTCTCTTGCATAGCAAAGGTAGGAGAGAAAAGTAACTGTACAAAAGTATTTCAACACCCCTAAAGGAGAACTTTCATTCATAACCAATTTCCACTCTTAAAGACTTCCCTATCCCTTCCCTTCCCAGGCTGTCTTTCTGAAAGACCACTCCACCACCAACCCCGTCAACCCACCCCTTGACTTTTTGGTATCCTTTCCTGCACCCTGGATAACTTCAATTTAATTATGATTTCCTTTCTTAATTCTTTAATATAAAATTATGGCTCAGATACAAAATGATCTTCTAATTTTAAATTTATGCTAGTACCAAACTCTAATATTAAAAAAACCCACCCACACAATTTTTTGACAGATTTTAAGTTTATTTATAACAGGGGAAATAAATTTCACTATCACGCTACTCTAACCCCATTATTTTTCTCTTGCCCTTAGTTTCTTGCTGGAACATTTTACTCTCAGTCCTATTGTGAGACCACCAGTGTTAAGAGGTGAGGTACAAAGGAGGGTCTTCAATAGCTCCTCTAAGTGACCAATTCAATATTTACTAAGCGTGTGCTGTGTGCAAAACACTGAGCCAAGTTTTCTGTGATACCCATTGGCAAGCAAATTCACACTCTGCTCCTATTCCACAGGGCAGTGCTTTCCAGTTTTGTAAGGTAGTGTGGTCCAATGATAAAAGCACTGGACTGAGAGTCACGGGACCTGGAGGCTGGAGTCTGGTTTTCTCAATGACTCACTGACCTTGCTGAGCCTCAATTTCCTCATGAATCAAGTGAGAGAAGAAGCTAACTCAAGGATTCTTAATCTATTTTTATGTTCTATATCCTCACTTGGTCAGTCTACAGTAAACTTAAACTTAGGAGATGAATCCCAATTCTGATAAATGCCAGCTATATGACTGAGGCAAGTCATTTAATTTCAGATGGACAGACAGGCAGACCAATTGAGTAAGAAGTTTATTAATGGCTTCCTTTATGAACAATCTCTGCCTTCAAGGAACTTACATACATTCCAATGGAGAAAGAGAACGTAGAAAGCGGACCTGGAAGCTAGCAGTGACAGGGTTTGGAGATGACCTGGAAGGTGGATGCCTGGACCTGAGCAAGATAAAAAGCTTACCTATCAAACCTCAAATAGGATTGCAAAGAGCTGAAGACAACAGAAAAATGACTGAATCAGAGCCAGAGTTGTTCCAGGGTCAGAGTCTAAATTTCCTGTGGCTATTTTTAGTTTTCAGTTCTTTAGTTTTAGTCTGTTTGTGCATGAAGGCCAGAGGTGGAGAGGCATAGTTTGGAGATGGCCTATCTCACAAGATTATCATTCTTTTAAAAAAAGGAATTTGTCAGGCTGAAAGTACTATACTATTATTAGTTGTTATTTTGGGGGAGGTCACTGGCTGTTCTCCACCTACCTCTTGATACAAAACACAGAATCACAAATTTTGAACTGGTAGGAACCTGAGAAATCACCTTGTCCCAAGACTTCAATATGGTAACTGAATAATATTTCCCATGATGTTTCTGGAGACAAGATCATAAGCCTGTATGGAAGTCTTAGGTGTTGCTATTTTCATTCCCTTCCTCGATGAATAATGCTTACATTTTTACAGGAATCTGTGCTCCCAGCTGAGTTTGGTATTTAGATGTTAAAAATGAGTGACAATGTCTTAATTTCAATAAAAACTAATTATTGAGGAAGTCCAATCATTGAGGCATTAAAGGCTGACAAATGTATTATGGCTCTCAGGCCACAGTGTGAGGTGTACCTATTAAGAAGACTGTACTTTTTTTTCTGTTTTTCCAGGTCAACATAAAGAACATGTCAATCACACTAGAAAAATGACTATGTAGGACACCATTAATTTTTCCCATTCCCTATTAAAAGAAATTTCACAACCATAAGTTCAAGGTTGAAATTCAAAATCTGATTTCATTATTACTCAAGTAAATTACATTTAATTATAGCATTAAGTTAAAGAAAAATACAGACCCCTAGTAGTTGGTGCCTTGTCCAAACCACAAAACCTTAAACTGAAAAATATTTTTATAACCCTAGTGAACAGGCAGAATTTGCAAAATATACTTCAGGTACAATTAAGACCTTTGTACTTAAACACTACAGAATACTACTACAAATATAGCTGGCTGTACACACTTGTTCTTTGTAGGTTTTAGGTAGTTTCCTATTTAAATTTAACCAATGGAAAGCAATCACCACAATGGGGAGGTCAAAGGGAAATGGTGGGTGGTTAGGTAAAAAGATATGCAGAAATAACCAGAGCCAGCAAGTACTTGCTCTTCTTGACAAGCAGGGATGCATGTCCGAGGGGAACACTAGTTTAGGCGATGAGTTCATTTGCTAAATGTCACGAAAGAGGATGGTGGAAGATTATAAACAATATCATAGCCATATATAAAGAAGAACAGTGGAGGAGGGGTTGTTGTGTGTCCTTTTTTGAAGAGCACCAATGACATCATGGGTGATGTCTTTCTTAACTTATGCTTGAATTGTATTTTAGTGAGGCAGAGTTGCACAGTTATCAGTCTCACTCTATCTTCCAGAGTCATCAGAGTCCAATGGCAAGACAAAAGTCAAGATGACTAGTGATGGTCTGGGATGCAGTGGATGACCTTGGTGTCTTTGATGTCTGACCAAGCTCTAAGCACTCCCCAGCACCTGCTTTGGCCGCCTTCATGGCCATTGCAACAAATAGTTTTCATCCACCTGTTCTGCTGGGGTGAATCAGGTAGACACCAAAGGCTGATGAACAGCCCTGAAAAGGAATCAACAAGCTCTACACCAGAGGTGCTAGTCCTCCCTGAACACAAGACAAATGGTGTTTATGCTAAGTCTGGCACTAATATGGTGAGTCTCTGGGAATGGAGGGCCATCACACTGCCAGCACTGGTAGGAAAAATGAGGCCAACTAAAGCTTCTTCACCAATCAACATCAGAATGAGGACATGAGTTCCCACTGTACTTTCAGTCTGAGTGTAATGAGGGACCAAGTATCCAGGAAAAGAAAGAAAATATCTAAAAATACTTCACATTAATTCTTTAGTTGGCTACTCAGGTCTTGGAGGTCTGGGTATATTTTTAAATAAGCAACCAATTCTTTTCTCAAAGACGGCATTATTGACATGTGAAGTCTTCCAGAATTTGAGAACACAGTGCACCTACCTGGTTACTTCGTGGCAAAGATTAGTGGTAATGAGAATTCCTTGTATATTCTTTTATTTATCCAAACATTTATTGAGCTTCTGCTCTGTTCTAGGCACTGAGTCTACATAAGGCTTTGTATAAGACTCAATTAAACCAAATCATGCCAAAAAATTCACCAATGAAGCTGGAAGCAGGACAACAAATAGACAAGAAATGGAATAGATCTGCCAATATTTCTGTAGTTGATTTTCCTTATTCATGATATTGGGGCCACCACATTTGGGCCCTAACATGTCAGTTTCTAGTATGCTAAATGAAATAGAAATAGTTCTGAATATGTAGTTGGAAAAATGGCTGGACACAGAAGAAATCCATGCAGAGAGAGATTGCTTTGAAACTATTAGAACTGATTTTCAAAATATTTAAAAGAGAGGAAGATATTAAACTAGAAAAAGTCATAGACATTATTATTACTTTTAAAAAGGCCAATCAAGTGTATATCGATATTTTTTCATCCATGTCCCTAGTCCCTTATCTTGCTAAAGTCTTTATGGAAGTGAATTAAAGGTATAAGAATAGGAACTGGACCTGTTATTTTGTGAGTTAAGGGAACTCATGAATAAGGAAACTTCATCTACCAGTGCAGGTCTGTACTTTTTCTAGAGTTTAGCCTAAGAGACTTGCTTGTCTAGAGCAGGCTACATGGCCACATTGTGTTAATGGTGAGATGTGAACCCAGGTCTCCCTGAATTCAAGGCCAGCTCTCTATCTACCACACAATGTTAATTCTCATGCCTTGCACACAGCAGGGGCAAAAGAGGAAGGAGAACTGAAGGAATAAGCATTTATATAGAGCCTACTATGTGTTAAGCACTGGACTAAGTGCTTTTAATATGTATGATCTCATTTGGTCTTTACAACAATCCCATGAGGTTGGTGCTCTTAACATTCCCACTCTACAGCAGAGGAAAACAGAGGTTGAGTGTCTTGATCAGAGTCTCATGGCTAGTAAGCATCTGAGAATAGGTGTGAACTCATGTCTTCCTCACTCTGAGCCCAGAGCTTTTTCCACTGCATCACCAGCTGCGTCAAAGATGCTTTCTGATGTAGAGAATTGTATGAGGCTGCTATTATCTGCTTATACTGATACAAACAGAACATTTAGTGAAAATATTGTACAAGAAAAGCATAGGAGCCTGAAACAAGTGATTTACTATAGCAAACGGCATCTTCACAGTCACATAACTGAGTGAAAAGTACAGAGAATACAAGATCCTATTGGGTCTATTGCTCAGTAATTATTTTTTTTAAATAGACTTAATAAAACAAACGAAGTCTTAAAGACCAGAAAAATGTCTCCCATGAACATGTTGTGATTATACACGGTACAAACCTGGTCACAATGACAATGAAGACAATATAGGAAAGTGGATTCAGACCTGGGAGAGATCTTGAATCACATCCCTACCCCTTAGGAACCATGTGCCCACAAGCAAGTTGAAATCTCTCTCAGACTGTTTCCCCATCTGTAAAATGGGAATAATAATACCTGATGGACTTTCCTCCCAAAGTTGTAAGAATCTGGGGTGGCTAGGTAGTGCAGTGAATAGAGCACCGGCCTTGGAGTCAGGAGGACCTGAGTTCAAATCCTCCCTCAAATACTTAATACTTATTAGCCATGTGACCTTGGGCAAGTCACTTAACCTCAATTGCCCTTCCTTTGCCCCTCCAAAAAAACCTAAGTAACTAACTAAATAAAATATTATATAATCTCCAATTACATCAGAAAAAAGGTCCTTGGGCTCTTCTCCTGCCAACCGTCTTCTTCAGTTCTAGGTCCAGTTTCCAACCATTGAGTTTCTCGGCTCTCCAGGATCCTCTCCATTGCTGTGATCAGCTCCCTCTCCCTGTCCCTGTCAGCAGTGCATGCTCAGTCATGCAGGAAAAATTCTCTGAGTTGGTGCCATTGTTGACCATCATGTGAGATGCAAGTGGCCTTGAGCAGAACCTACAAAGATGGAGGGGACCAGCTTCCACCTCATGGAAGGTATCTGACTATAGTAGAAACAACACAATTGGGATGGGCACTGCCTTCCAACCCCTTCTGTTACAGTCGAACCTGAGAGAAGGAACTGCAGGGAGCCCTCCTGACATGTTCTGCCCCTTCCATTATTATCCAGAGGGGAAATAAGAACCCTCTACAAGCTTTTATAGAGAAGATGGAAAATCCAACACCTCCTGTTCTGCTTCTGCTGCATCTCACTGGCTGCTAGGCACACTACAAGTTGGGGGTTTTCTCTGCTAGGGCACTGGGTAGCCCTCAACTTTTCAGTCTCTTTTCTACCCTTTGCTTCAGAGACACCACACTCCCCTGATCCTCTGTCTCCCCTATCCTCCTTCCTTATTTGTCTACTTCAGTTCTTCTTCCCTTAAAGGTGCTCCTATTCAGCGTTCTTTTCAATGACCTCTCACTATACTTTTTCCACATATGTAAATCCTTGGCAAATTCATTCACTCACACCTTTCTTACTATACCCTCAAAGTGATTTGGATACCTCTGACCTCTCTCTCCCCCAAGCTCTAGTCCCACATTCCTAACAGTCAAATGACATTCGGATCCAGATGTTCCTCTAGCACTTCAAAGACAACAAATTTAAATTCAAGCTTGGGACCTTTACCCCAAACATAATCTTCTGACTTCACTATTACTATCAGTCACACTAAACTAGTCCCCACCCCATGTACAGACCCATGTTTTCTGGCCTCTCTATCTTTGCTCATGCTGCCTATGCCTGGCATACTCTGCCTATTTAACACTTTAAAAATGCCACCCATACATTAAAAACTCAAGGCAGCTAGGTGGCATAGTGGATAGAATGTCAGGTTTAGAGTCAGGAAGACTCATCTTCCTGAATTCAAATCCAGCCTCAAACACTTACTAGCTAGCTGGGTGACCGTGGGCAAATTACTTCATCCTGTTTGCCTCAGTTTCCTCATCTATAAAATGATCTGGAGAAGGAAATGGCAAACTTTCCAATATCTTTGCCAAGAAAACCCCAAATGGGGTCATAGAGTCAGACACAACTGAAATGACTGAACAACAAACTTTAAAACCCAGCTTAAATGCCATCTCCTCCATGAAACCTACCCTAATTCCCCCATTCATTATGCCTCCTCCTTCTTCAGACCAGTGTGGTACAATGGGAAGAAAGCTAGATTTAGAGTCACAGGGGATGGATTCCAATCATACCTCTGATGCTTACTAGTCACATGACAAGTATTAGTAGCTTTGGGAAGGCACTAGACTTCTCACATCCTCCATTTCTTCATATCTAAATGAAGAGGGGTTGGTGCAGGCAGCTTTTAATGCTCCTTCTAGCTCCTCATCAAGGCCACTCTAATCCTAGCACCTTGTCTGTACCTCTCTCATGCATTTATCATGCATTACCTACTAATAGTTATTTGTGTACATGTCACATCCCTTAGTGGAATGTAAGCTAAATGAGGTCTTTTCTGGACTTTGGATTTTCCACAGTGCTCTGCACAGATCAGGCACTCAAATACCTGTGGACCAAAGCAAGTTTAACATTCTTGCCTCCTCTGAAGGATGGAAACATTAGGTTACTTATATGGGTAAGGGTTAAGAAGTATTTCTTTGCACTCATCATAGTTAATCAAGATAAGGGATGCTCTTCAAGCGCTGTCTATACCCCCAGACAACATATACAAGAAAGATCCTAACTTAAAAAGAGAGAGGCCTTCCACAGCCACCATGAATCTACACTCTGGCTAGTGGCCAACTACTGTGTTCCTTAATCCAACTCTATAATTTCACTTAATTTCCCTAACTATTAAAAAAAAAGATTTTGAATAAACCCTCTACATTCCATAACAGTCATGTATCAGAATGATTCGCAATGGGGAAAGGCGATTTGAGAATCCCCCAAATGGTTAAATGGTTGAGTGAATTAATTTCTGAGGATGAACAGAAAGAAAATCAGCCTTTTAAGACATGGCTAAACAGTAAGTGAACAGACAGGAGAGAAATGAAAAGATAACACAGGTACTGGAAAAAATGGAAATGTCTCTTCAGGGGGAAATGGGCTTTGGGAATTTAAACTAAGAGTCTAATTAGAGAAACCAGAATGGAGACAAATTTGCAGGGGGTGGAAATAGGGAAACATTTTCCAGTATTATGATCTTTTTTAGGGCTGCTGGGTGGAATAAAAGTGAAATGGAGAGTGACAAACAGGCAAAGTCATTTACAAGGAGGGCAAAGAAACAAAGAAACATTGAAAAGAAAATGGGTGAAAATTCCTGCCCATAAAGGTAGAAGACCACAGTACCCAGGACTCACACAGAATTTCCTTGAGTCATTCTGGTTCAGGGTTATCACATCTACCACCATTATATCATTGGATGCATTTTTAAAAAACTGATGAAATTTTGTACAGACTGTAGACCCCAAACCTAATCAACTCTGCTATCTATATCTGCCCAATTCTAATAAAGAAGGTCGTTTTTGGTCAGCTAACTGTGCTGTGTGTGGAGAACCAAAACAGAGGCTGGAAGCTCCACTGGAAGCTCCTGGAAGGCAGGAGGCACAAATAATAAAGGCTACAGGAACTAGAAACTTAACAAGAATATTCCAAGACTGACCCCCAAACAAAATCGCTCCTAATTCCTTCTTTGTCTTGTTGCAGTATTAAGAGCACTAGATGGGGACTCAAAAACCTGAATTCAAATATTGTCTCAGACTCTTACTAGCTGTGTGACTCTGGGCAATTCACTTAACATCAGTGGGCCTCAACTGCTTCATCTGCAAATTGGGAATGATAACAGACCTCACCTCAGGGTTTTGTGAGCCTCCAATGAGATAATAATAATGGCAATGATAATAATGATATTAATGCTTGTATGATAAAGATAACACAATTAGAATGACATTAACATTATCATAGTAGCTAATATTTACATATCACCTTAAGGTTTTCAAAAGGTCACGGGGACAAAAAATGAGTCTGAGACAGAATAATTCCTATCTTTAAAGAGTCGGTAATAGCATTGTGGTAACCAGAAGAACATGTCTGAAATAAGAAAAATAATTATCATCATTTACGGCTAACATTACACTTTCCAAGAATCATGGGAAAGTGTCTATGTTAGCACCCAGAGAAACCTCGAGGCAACTCCTTCAGACAGGACTAACACTATGCATTGAGCACAAAGCAGATCCATTTTAAATCCCATCATACATGTGTGTACATGTGTATGTGTATATATGTATACATACACACATGTGTATACATATGTATATATTTGTGTGTGCATTCATATACATGCATGCATGCACGCATGCATATTGTGGTAGTTGTTGTACTTCCTTCCTGAAGAGAAATTAAATGACCCTATTATGTTAGAGTCAAGTTTCAGTATGTCCAACTATGGTTGATCAGACTAACATAAGCTCAGAATGCTTTACCACAGGTTGGGCACAAATAGTCCATAGAACATTTGGGTGGATTCTCAAAATTTGTGCATCTTACATACGCACATATACCCATACATATACACATATACATGTGTATGTGTGTACATATACATGTATACACACATACATATGTATGTATATGAATGAGCCAGAGAGATATCTATATTGACTAGATTCCTCAAGAGATATTATCCTAAGGTTATCTCATCTACCTCATTTATTCCATGCCAAGGACTTCAAGAACAATATTATAGTGAGAAGTCAGGAAAGTTTACATGGACTCATCCTCCCCTCAATTTTATAAAAGGAAAGTCACTAAATTAGTGACTTTAGTGCACGAATTAGTAAGTCATAGGCAATCTATGGAGAAAGAAGGGGAGATTCTGATCATTTTTCCTTCTATTCCTCCAAATAATAAGATTCGAATTCTTTTTTTTTGTGAGGTATTTTGTTTGTTCATTTTCATCATGTCTGACTCTTTTGGGATTTTCTTGGCAGAGATACTGGAGTGGTTTGCCATTTATTTCTCCAGCTCATTTTACAGATGAGGAAACTGAGGCAAACAGGGTAAAGTGATTTGTCCAGGATTACCCAGCTACTAAGTGTCTGAGGTGGGATTTGAATTCAGGAAGATGAATTTCTTGACTCTAGGCCTGGCACTCTATGCTCTATGGTGCCACCTAGCCATTTTGTGAGGGACTAACTAGAGACAAATGAGAGAACAGAAAATCGGTAGGAAGGGCACTTTCCTGGTGAGCACTAGCATTCCTTGAGTTCATTTTTTATCTGCGAATGAATACAAGCTCCTGGAAGGCAGGAACCATTTCATTTTTGTCTTTGTATCTTCAGTGTTTGGTGTGCTTCATTTGGTGTTTAATAAAAGACTGTTGATTAAATTATCTCTTTAGAAGCACTCTGTCATTGACTTTTCCTTCCCCCTTTTTTCTCTCCTAATGGTTGGCATCCACCATCACTTTGGAAATGGAGGAGCAGGCAGAGAAAGAACAGCTTTATTGCTGGCATTCAAATACCTTCAACATGTAGAAGGAAAGATGGGGAAAAATAAGTGGATGGTGTGAGGCCAGTTTGGGTCTTTGTGTTTTAAGTGGTGCCAGAAAGAAATTGACCAAGGACAGGAAAGCGATTCTGAGCGTCTCCCCAACTGGTCATTTGGATACATCCAAATGTATGTAGCACAGGTGGGCAGGCATAACCACTGCTTGGACTCAGAGGCTCCAAGCCTGAAATGCAGCCTGCTATCCCCCTCATCTGGGCCACACTGCCTTGGATGGTTTAGGATTATTTCACATGTACTTCTGATGATCACAATGAGAATAAAAATCTTTAGAGGCAGGAATATCACATACGATATTTTCTTGTCTCTGTGACCTTTGGTTAAGTTTATTAATCTCCCTGAGTCCCCTTCAAAGCATGGTTCAAGCACTTACCTTCTAAATGTAGCCTCTCAATGCAGGGCCTCCCCACCCCACTGTGGGTACTCTCCCTTTCTTGGAATTATTTTGTGTTACTTTGTAGGAGCATATATCTTGTACATATAAGTATATTCTTGAGAGGTGGTATGGGGTGGAGCACTGACCCTGGAGTCAGAAAAAACCCAGGTTTGAGTCTGGTACATCTTGGATGTGTGACCCTGGACAAGCCACTTAACTTATCAGTATTACCAGGAAACTCTCAAAGACCACAAATTGGACAAAAAGTGCTGCACTGGCTGAGGAACTTACTATGTGATAAAACAACATGGTAGAATGAAAAAACTCCTTAAGCAGAAAGGACTATTTTACTTTTACCTTTGTGCTCCCCTAGAGGTAGCTAGATGGTACAGTAGCTAGAGTATGGGATGTGGAGTGAGGAAGAATTGAGTGCAAATCTAGCCTCAGCCACTTACTAGCTGTATGACCTTGGGCAAGTCATTTAACTTTTGTTTGCCTCAGTTTCCCTAACTACAAAATGGAGATAATAATAATAATAATAATGACACCTATTTCCCAGGGTCATTGTGAGTAGCAAATGGGATATTTGTAAAAGCACATGGCACACTGCCTGACACAGAGCTGGCTGTAAATGAATGCTTGTTCCTTTTCCCTGTGCCTAACTAGTACAATGCCTGGCATTGTGGATAAATCCATAAGTGGATTTTTAAAATCCAAGTAAATACTGATACTGAGTATCACCTTCCCCATCTGTAGAGACAAAAGTATATGAATTACCCATCTCACATGGTTCTTAGGAGGTCGACAGGAAATCGTGTCATAAATCTTAAATTGCTAAAGGTCAGCTGCTGCTGAAAACAATGATGAAGACAACAATAGGAAGGGACACAAAATAAATGAATCTTGTTGATTGACATTTGATATAAAAAAATTCCTCCCTGATTTGGAATTTGGGCTTTGTTCATTTTAGGGGAGACATTCTTAGTTAAATCAATCCAATGAACCCCTTCTTTGTGAGAACTCAATGTTGTTCAATCTGGGTCCATCGAACGGCTTGCCACATCCCTTTACAGGTGTGTGGGTTGGCATTTGTGATGCTTTCTTGTCACCTTCTCACCTTCTCAAAAAAGAATCTCATACACTTGCATTATCAACATTTTATGCTGACAACGGCCTCCACAGAATTCTGCTTACAGTCACATGCCTCCTTCCTTTGATGAGGAAGGCAACTCTTCCTGGAGTCACTCAAAGTTAGACTACTATGACATTATCTCTGTAGAACCACATGGACAGGATGCCTACTGAAAATCCTGAAGTGAATTTCAGACTCCCTACTGGGGCAGGATCAGCAAGTTGCAGTGCCAAAAGCTTTGGTTGTGCTTCCAAATAAGACTAAAATGCCTATGCCAGCGGTTCTCAACCTGTGGGTTATGTTCAATTTGTAACAATGAAAATACATCCTGCATATCAGATACTTACATTACAATTCATAACAGTAGCAAAATTACAGTTATGAAGTAGCAATGAAATTAATTTTATGGTTGGGGGTCACTACAACATGAGGAGCTGTATTAAAGGGTCGTGGCATTAGGAAGGTTGAGAACCACTGGCCTATGCAGTCATATCTGCTTGCCTCCCTCTGCTCTTAGGTGACCATCACCCAGGAGAGAATGGCTTAAGTGCTGATGTCTGGTCTGCCTTTCCCTTTGGTGCTACTGAGGCTATTGCTAGCAATGGTGTTGCTATCTCTTAAATGAAATTTAAGCACAACACCAGTGATGGAAAAAGTCTGAAAGATCTCCTAGTTTATCCATCCCATTTTCAACATGAGGACACGGATGTTAAGTGCCTCACCCAGACTCACAGAGGTAGGTATTTAGTGACCAAACCAAGAGGAATACCCAGGTCTCGGGTCACTTAACCTCCCTCGGTCTCATTTGTCTCATCTGTAATGAGAACAATAACAAACAACTAAGCTTTATACCTACCATGTACCAGGCCCTGGTACTAAGTGCTTTAAAATGATCTCATTTGGTCTTCACAACAACCTTGTGAGTCAGGTACTCTCATCATCTCCATTTTAGAGATGAGGAAACTGAGGCAAACAAGGTTCAGTGACTTGTCCAGGGTCCCACAGCTAGTAAGTGTCTGAGGCCTTATTTGAACTCATGAAGATGAATCTTTCTGCCTCCAAGCCTAGCACTTTATCTACTGTGCCACTTAGCTGTCCCAGGAGTTTGAAGGCAGTTGACTCAATGACCTCTGGGGTCCCTTCCAACTCTTAATCTCCAAACTTAAGTTTCTAATGTTATTAAGGAACATTCTACACAATGATACTATTTGGCACACTTGAAATTATTAGAATGTTATATAAAAATCAAAGTAAACTTCATCTTTCCTTTCTTTAGAAAATGCATCTAATTAAGATGATCTATCCAAATCAGCAAACATCATCAGTTGGCTCTAGACCAGGTACAACCAGGGGAAAGAGCCTAATAATAAAACAGAATTTTTACAGCAAAGCTCTTTGCTGCCTGGGGTAAGGCTCTTGTCTGAAATTAGCTTTTTATATTTTGCTTGCTTGCTTACTTATTGTTGGCAGTTGTTTTTTTTTAATTAAGTTGCCTTCTTTTCCCTTCAACTGCTGCTTTTGGGGACTGTTAAAAGAAAATAGAACCAGCTGATTATTTCAGCATCCTGTGTGGCAGAAGAAGTGAGTGTCAGGACACTAATTATTTCTCTCTATTTACAACAGCTCTGAGTGGGACATTTCAAGAAATAGCAGGGAAAGGAGGTTTTGCCAGATAACAAGAGTGTCTCAAGTTATAGAGCATTTTTTTGGCTCCTCTGGCTCTGAGAGTTAATATTCTCCCCCCCAAAACCTGTCCTTGAGTTTTCCCATCTGTAAAATAGGAATGATTACAGCCATTTCCCAGAAATCTTATGAGAATCATATTAAAGTGACATAATTTAAATACAAGGTGACAATTTGATGGGAGGTGGGGAGAAAGCTGTTATATCAGAATCCAATAAGTATCCAGTAGGTAAAGAGTATAGTTGTATATCATTTTCTCTTATATATTAATGGCAGTTCACCTGGGATGTCTCATACTCAACTACATAAGCAGGACATAAGTTTGTATGTTTCCAATTGTATATAAAATGGAAAAATAAAAGTAGTCTGAAAACCAGTGGTCTCTCCTGTTACCATTTCTCAGCCCCTGCCCAGTGCTGTGTTCTAAAGATTCTCTTGTATTGGGAGCTGGAGCTCACCAGAATAGCCCACAGACAACAAACCATTGTACAAAATTAGAACTTTCCTGGCCCTTCCTGCCCCCAATTCCTGGCTTCTAGTTCCTCTCCAAGTCTTACTGGACGCTCTGATTAGACACTTTCATTTTCCAGGGTGGTGCCTACTAATGGAGCTGTCCTGCCTTTTAGGTGCTGATCACAGCTTCTGAGAGGCTCTCTTAGCAGACTCTCACTGCTCTGCTCCCTGTCTGCTAAATGGATTTCCATCCAGGTCACCCTCTCCTCAATTCCCAAAACCTGAGTTCAAATATGGCCTCACATGCAAGCTGTGTGACCCTGGGCAAATCATGTAACCTCTGTTTGCCTCATTTTCTTTTTTTTTTCTTTTTGGAGGGCAATTGGGGTTAAGTGACTTGCCCAATGTCACACGGCTAGTAAGTGTGCCAAGTGTCTGAGGCCAGATTTGAACTCAGGTCCTCCTGACTCCAGGGCCAGTGCTCTATTCACTGCGCCACCTAGCCTCCCCTTGCCTCATTTTCTCATCTGTAAAAATGAGGACAAATGATAGCACCTACTTTCCACTGTTGTGGTAAGGATCAAGTGACATAATGATGGTAAAGGGCTTATTTATAGTGTCTAGCACATAGTCAGCATTATATAAATGCCAGCCACTAGTATTATTACTTAATTTCTGGGTCTTTTCCTTCATCTGTTAAATAGGGATAATAATTGCCCAAGGTTGTTTAGAGGATAAAATGAGAAATTTAAAAAGTGCTTTACAAACCTTAGAGAGCATTCTATACCTGCTTATTATGATTATTATTTAATCTCTATGGGCTTTTCCATGAAATTGGAATAATGATTTCCAGAATTATTTTAAGGATAAAATAAGGTACTCATAAAGTGCTTTGCAAACCTTAAAAACTATTATATAAATGATTGCTATTATTATTACATTAATTGCATGAAATTGTCTGAGATGCCCTCGAGTGCAAATAGCTGTCAGTTATAATCTGCATGAGAAGAAGTTACCACAAAAGGCAACTTAGCCTCGCTATAAGAGAAAGCTTCCTAACGCTCTTCTTTGTTATAAAGAATGGCTCTCTCCATGGAGGCTGGGCAGGATGGGGGGGGGGTGTAGAAGAAGGATGCAGGAGGAAGGGAAAGGAATAGGCATTCTTTTAGTGCCTACTAGGTGCCAGATACCATGCTAATAAGCACTTTACAAACATCTCATTTCATAATGAGGAAAAAATAACGTATTGAAACATGAAAGTAGAGCTCAAAACAAAAGATATCAGTGTTTTAAAACCAATTTTCTAACAAATACTGTTATTAAAAGTAGAATGGAGGGGCAGGTAAATGGCACAGTGGATACAGCACTGGCCCTGAAGTCAGGAGTTCAAATCAAGCCTCAGACACTTAGCAGCTGTGTGACCTTGGGCAAGTCACTTAACCGTGATTGCCTTTAAAAAAAGTTGAACAGATGACATTAGGAAGCAGTGGACTTGCCAATATCAGAGGTCATCTGACAGAGTTGGGTAGCTTGTAATAAGGATCCTTTTTCAGACACAGTTTGGGCTAGATGGTCTCTGAGATCCCTTACAGCTCAAGAACTCTGGTTCTGTCCTTACAGCAGGTGGGGATACGGAGAGGATAAGTATAGATAGGCAGGGAGGAGGGTGGATGAAGGAGAAGTTTATCACCTAGGAAAGTCCCCCTCTTGTAATCTTCCCCTGGAGACATCATTAGCTGCACCCAACTCTCTACACTGATACCCTAAGTGTCTATGTGCTATGGCTCAGGCAAGGGTCACCCAGTCACTGCAGTGAGACCTCTCCCACCATGTCACTCTGGGACATTAATAAAGCCGAGGCTACAGTCTGCTAGTGAACAGTTTAAAAAGAAAAAAGAAAAAAAAATTCAGTCCTCATTTCAGAGAGTAACTGCAGCTCACAAGAAATTCATGTTGCTGAGTAGCATGATCTATAATGTTTTCAGGTGGCAATTTCGAAAGCCGGGGAAGCTGGAGAGTTGTACACGGTCATCCATCACTCCTTACCTGTCAAGTAGGGAGCTAGCAGAGGCCTTGGAATTTTCCATCTGGGCATCATCACGAGATTTAATCCATCAAATGCAGTTACTTACATTAACAGGATGGCAGGTGGGTTGTTCCGCACTCTCATTTGTCAATCTATTAATTCATCAAGACAATGGCTTGGGCAAGAGAGCCAGGGCATTTGGGCACAGAGGTGCTCTCCAATTTGACCCAAAGGAAAGGGTGCTGGAGCAAGTGAAGGAGGGGGAAAATCAGTGGTAACTTAAGGGCAAAGGAAAAGGGTTCAAAGCCTGCTTTTCCACTAAGCAAAGAGGTGACCTTGGCTAAATGCCTTGGCCTCTTGGTGCCTGTCTCTTCATTTAGGTTCACAACACCCTTTGCCACAAAATGGCACAGAGGGGGACAATGAAAATGACCCTAAAAGGTCCCCTCCTTTTCTCTCTTTCCACTGTTCTCATCCTACTCTCCTTATGACCTACTACAGATTACTACAATATCCAGCTTACCGGTCCTGCCTTCAAGTGATTAATTGATCAGCATGTTTGGACTGGCTCACAGGTACCAGATACCATGCTAAATAATGTGGATATAAAGAAAAAAAACAGTTCCTGTCCTCAGGAAGGTTACACTCCATCTAGGGAGATAGCATGCATGTCTATAGAGAGAGTGGCTCAGAGAGCCTGTCTATGTCTCTTACCACAAGACCAAGAGTTCCATGACCCCAAAAAGCTTAAGAGCCCACATTCTGGGCCTTTATATGGACTGCCCTATATCTGTCCTACACTAGTTGCTTTGTAATTGTTCTTGCTATCTAATGTACTGGCATTTTGGCTCCTCAACCACACTACAAATTCCTCAAAACAGTAGGATGGATTAGGCAGCCTTTAATTCAAAGATTCTACATTATAGGAGTCTCAGTTGGCCTTGGGGGAAGTAGATAAAGTAGGCCAAGTCTGCTGTGGCTCCTTCCTAGATCACCACCATCTACCTACTTTTCCCCCATAGCTCCCCACCTCCTTTTCCAGGATCATCCATTAGGTGTTTGGAGGTCTATACTGCCCACCTATCTCCCCAGGACCCCTCCCCCTACTCTTGGGGCTGTGTTCCAGACTTCAGGTGAATCCCTTCCACTTATAAAGAGCCAGTTGTTCCGACACCCTTGACCTCAGAATCAAGCACACGTTGCTATAGTCTGCTGCTGGTACACAAGCTAACTGATCTCTCCTCCTAGATTATGGATATCCTGACCTCTAAGGCCTTCCCTCCTCCTGCAAACCCCTCCTGACTACCTGAATTCTGGTACCTTTTCTCTGGTATGGCACCAGCACTTACCTCCTTTCCATTCCTGTTCCTTACCTTACGCCACCTTAACTTGTGGTTTCTCTTCCTTACAGTGTCAAGTCCTGGTATCCACAGGGCATTATTGGAATTACTCCATTAGCCTGAGGCCAGATTCTGCTCTAATTTTCTGTCCTGTCACTATGAGTGTCCATCATCCTACTGTTATTTAAGCTTAAAACTTCTAATGCTGTAGTATTGATGATCAAAGGATAAACTGAAATCGGATAGATTGATATCCTCATATTCAACTTATTTCACGTGTACTTTGTGAAGGTGTTTTTAAATGGCTATCTTGCCATCCCTCTTTATATCATAACCAGTCTTTTCTCTAAGAAAGCAAAGTTACTGATAAACCTTTCAGAGGAAGAGCACAATTTTCCAACAGATAATCTTCCCTCCAATCAACACATTCTCCAAAATGCACAAATTCAGAGACAGCGTAATATTTGTCATCCTCAGGAAAATGGCTATTGATGCCAGTCCCTGGGCAAGCAGCAGATTCTGAGCACATCATGTGAATATGTTTCAGGATCCATTTGCTGCAAATTGAAACAGTTGGGGGTTGAGGCAGCAGCTAAAATCATTATGTAGCTAAAATAATAATAGCAGCGGCCATTCCGTAACCTGCAGCCTTAGAAGGGCAAAAAGAATTCTGTATGGAAAAGATGAATGAAAAGTTATTTATTAAGCACTTACTATGTGCAAAAGGTACAGTGACTTTTGCTCCCGGGGTATAGGGCACAGTATGTCATCCTCAAATAAACTTTGAGAGGCAAATTCAGGTGAGCAAGAAGGGGAGAGCATTATGCTAGGGGGTTCCTATTTTAACCAATTATTCTTGAGAATTAAGGTGTAGATATCATATTTTATTAATCTATTATTTGATGATTTAGTGAATGAATAAAATGTTACCGAAGAACTCTAAATGCTCCCCCCAAATTCTGGCACTTAGGGGCAAAAACTTCACACCTTGCCCTAATATTGGCTTTGATACAGTAACTTCACTATCATCCAAGTTCCTTGTGTTATTTTTTCTTTTATTTTGTTTTTGGAGGGGGAAAAGGCAAGGCAATTGGGATTAGGTGACTTGCCCAAGGTCACACAGCTGGGAAGTGTCAAGTATCTAAGGCTAGAGTTGAACTCAGATCCTCCTGACTCCAGGACTGGTGTTCACTGTTACCTATATCGCCCCCCCCCATCTTATTTAGATGAGACACAGATAAATTCTTTTCAGCTAACATTAAACAAATCTCCTGGGCTTGCTGTTGCTGGGTGTGGAATGACTTCTTCCCTGCTCTCAGACACACACACCCTCACATGTCTCTCATAGGGAGTGCCAAAGAAATTGCTCTAGAGTTAAGTCCCTGTGAAAGTGATGACAAGGAACAGAGCTCCAGAATTTCCTTGGACACTGACCAATGCAAGGGATTCCAGGATGAACCAAAATCTATTTACCCCTAAATGGTGGAATCAGTGAGATGTTCTTCCTGCATCTACCTACCCTTTCTTCTTCCTTCTCTACCCAGGTGTTTCTTTCAGTTCTACCCCCATTAGCATCCCTTCTTTTCCTCAGAAGTCACAGGATCATGGAAGGGGAGCCTGGAAGGGCTCTGGGTGAGTGTTTAGTCCAGCCTCCTCACATCGTTAAGGAAGAGACCAAAGCACTGGGAGTGAAAGTAAATTGGTCCAATGTCACAGCAGAAGAAGGTTTCATATCCAGTTCTAACTTTAAAATCCATTCTTCTTTCAGTCATGTCACATTACAATAATGACCACCTCTAGCATGTATGTGAGGGCAGCTAAGTGGTTCAGTAGATAGGGTGGTGAGCTGGGAATTCGAAAGACCTGAGTTCAAATCCAGCCTCAGACACTTACTAGATGTGTGACCCTAGGCAAGTCACTTCACCCTGTTTGCCTCAGTTTCCTCATATGTCAAATGAGCTGGAGAAGGAAATGGCAAACCCCTCCAGTATTTCTGCCACAAAACCCCAAATGTGGTCATGAAGAGTTGGACATGACTGAAACACCTGAGCAACAGAAGCATGAATGTGGTGCTTTTAAAGTCTACAAAGTGCTTAACAAATATGATCTCATTTTATCCTTGCAACCACTCCAGAATGGAGGTGCTATTATTTCCCCATTTTACAGAGGAGGAAACCAAAGCCAAGAGAGCTAGTATTGGAGGCTGGAGTTGACTTCTGGGTTTCCTGACTCTAGGTCTAGTGTTCTATCCATTAAGTCACCTAGACCATTCTAGCTATGTGACATCATGGCCAAGTCCTACCTGTCTCCTTATGATCTTTCCAGCCTTCTTGTATGTTATTACCTCTCATGTACTCTGTGATTCAGCCATGCTGGTCTACCCACCATTACTCAAATGGCTAAAACGGTAATGAGAATTTGAAGATCTTTCTTGCCCCTTGTATTAGCAAGCAAACAGGTACTTAGCACCTTGTTTCAAGTTCATGATTGTGTCAGCTATTAAGATCCAAAACTTGTGAATCCTACAGTGGGAGGGAGTTCCTGTTGCAATGGGAAGGGGCAGAATGGGGAGGAGCTAATAGCATATGGAAGTAAAAGGTCAAGGCAGAAAGTCAAAACTGCTGGTAGCAAGCAGTGTGGAGGCTAAGGTGCTACTGCTGGGGAGGGAGGGAGGGAGGGAGAGAGAGGGAGAGAGAGAGAGGGAGAGAGAGAGAGAGAGAGAGAGAGAGAGAGAGAGAAAGAGAGGAAGGGAGGGAGGGAGAGGGAAATGGAGGGAGAGGGAGAGGGAGAAGGAGAGGGAGAGGGAGAAGGAGAGGGAGAGGGAGAGGGAGAAGAACTGAAAAGAAAATTGAGAACTGAGAAATGAGAAGAGAAAAAAAACAAAAAACAGGAGGAAGCATAACTGTGATGCCAGTACTTTGTCTGTTTTGATGTTACTTTGTCAGATTCATTTGTTGATAGAAGATGTTGCTGTTGTTACAGAAGCCCTGGGACCTCACTGCAGGTTCAGAAGCATGGAAAGAATATTTCCTTGTTGTATGTTTACAGAAATCCTGGAGGAGGGTCTTGTTGACATTTTCAGAGGTTCTGGGACTGTACTGATGATTTGTGTTGATTCTTCAGTCCTTGTTGTTGGGTCAATGTTGATTTCACAGACAGAAAGTAAATTGAGGAGGATGCCAGCAACGTGAATGAATGTTATTGTGGTTTTGTTAAGCTTTATTTTCTCAGGAATTGAAACTGTGAAAGACTTGAGGTTGACTAGATACTGTGAGCTTCAATATGGAACCACAGAAGCTGAGAGCCTGCCTCAAGTCAAGATTAAAAGACCTCTCCTTGTTTATTTAATGCAAACTGAGAAGATCAGGATTTACTGTGGCATAGGGGTGGTGAGCTTTGACCTTTATATTTAGATGACTGACTTAAGGACTTCTCCAATTAAGAAGAAAGAGGACTTTTTGATTAAAGAGATTAAGACAATGTTACCTAGGGGTGGAAAACTTTGACCTTTGTACTTTGTGACTGAGTTAAGGTCTTACTAAATGACTGCCTTACTAAATGACTGAGTTACTAAATGAATGTACTTTGTTTAAAACTATGTGACCACTTTGCTGAAAATTATGTGGTCATTTTAGTAATAAGTTGTTATGCCATAACACTGTGAATTATGTACTTTGATTTCTGTGAATGCTTTGCTTTAATTTACTGCTGAATAAATAGAGTTCACTATACTATGTAATCAGAACTTTGAGCCAAAACAAACCCAGTACCTTTATGAACATAACTACAAAACACTTTTCACACAAATAAAATCAGATCTAACTAATTGGAAAAAAACGTCAATTGATCATGGCTGGGTCAAACTAATACAATAAAAATGACAATTTTACCTAAATTAAATTACATATTTAGTGCCATACCAATCAATCTACCAAAAAATTACTTTAATGAAAAGAAATGCTAGGGAAGGTGGCCTAGCCGTACCAGATTTTAATCTCTATTATAAAGCAGTAGTGATCAAAACTGCTTGGCTAAGGAATAGAGTAGTGGATCAATGGAATAGATTGAGTACAAAAGACTCAGTAGTCAATTACTATAGTAATATACTGTTTGATAAGCCCAAAGACCCCAGTTTCTGGCGTAAGAATTCACTATTTGACAAAAACTGCTGGGAAAATTGGAATATAGTATGGCAGAAACTGGGCATAGACCATCATCTAATGCTGTACACCAAAGTCAAGTCTAAATGGGTGCACAATCTAGGTATGAAGGCTGATACTGTAAATAATCTGGGGGAAGCAAGGAATAGTTTACCTGTCAGATTTATGGAGCAGGGAAGACTTTATGACCAAAGAAGAGTTGGAGAGCATTATAAAATGCAAAATGGATAATCTTGATTACGTCGAATTGAAGAGTTTCTGTACAAACAAAGCCAATGTAACCAAGATTAATATGGAAGTGGGAGATTGGGAAAGAATATTTACAACCAGTGTCTCTGATAAAGGCATAATTTCTAAAATATACAGGGAATTAAGTAAAATTTATAAGAATACAAGTCATTCCCCCATTGATAAATGGTCAAAGGATATGAACAGGCAATTTTCAGAGGTAGAAATTAAAGTTATCTTTAAGAATATGGAAAAATGTTCTAAATCACTATTGATTCAAGAAATGCAAATCAAAACCACTTTGAGGTACCACATCTCACCAGTCAGATTGGCTAAGATGACAAAACAGGAAAATGACAAGTGCTGGAAAGGATATGGAAAAATTGGAACACTAATGCATTGTTGGTGGAGCTGTGAACCGATACAACCATTCTGGAGAACAATATGGAACTATGCCCAAAGGGCTATAAATAATTGCATGCCCGTTGACCCAGTAATACCACTTTTGGGGTTGTATCCCAAAGGGATCACAGAAGTGGGGAAAGGACCTATATGTACAAAAATATTTATTGAAGCTCTCTTTGTGGTGGCAAAAAACTGGAAATTAAGGGGATGCCCACCAATTGGGGAATGGCTAAACAAGTTGTGGTAAACGAATGTAATGGAATACTATTGTGCTATAAGAAATGGAAAGGAGATGGACTTCATAATTACCTGGAGAGGCTTACACAAATTGATGCTAAGTGAGAAGAGCAGAACCAGGAAAAATTTGGACACAATCACAGACACATTATATGTGTGATGACCAACCTTGATAAACTGGACTCTTCTCAGCAACGCACAGTTAAAAGACAACTCTACAAGTTTCAGGATGGAAGGAGATGTCTACATT
>CM053597.1:31848819-31885810 GCA_028646575.1 Pseudocheirus occidentalis | reverse complement strand
AATCAATTCAGCCCCCCTGTGGAGTCCGCAGGCCAGGGGCTCTGAAGCAGCCTGGTGGGAGCAGCCACAGGTTCCAGCAGTTCCCTTCCCCCACTGCTTCCTTGCCCTGGGGGCAGATTGGCCGAACTGCTTTACCATCCCCAAATTAATTTTCAAAGTTTCACTTTCACTATCCGGTCTCTGAGGATTTGAAGATTCCCTTAGGCAGGTACTTTAGATTTTTTTTGAAGTAGAGACTTGGGAGGCTCACTCCTCCAGGCCACCCTGGGGCCAAGTGGCCCCGTTTGGGGTTTTGGGCTGGCCAGGTCTCTGTTCTGCTGAGATGTGAGTGGCCCCTCTCCTGTCCAGTTCCTCACGCCTTGGCAGATGTGGAGGTGCTGGAGGCTGTAGATCTCTCCTGCAGACTGGCTCCGGTGCCCGCTCATCTCAGCCAGGCTACTTCCCACCGCTCGGGCCTGCCCGCGGTCTCAGCTTCAGGCTGTTCCAGCCTCCGTTCTCGGCTGCCCCAATGAGCCCCTGCTGCCCAGCTGCCTTCAGCGAGAGATGTGTTCTCTGTATTTTTGTGTGAGTCTGAGAGTCCCAGACTTTATCTGGGCTCATATTTTATTGGTGTTTAGGGTGGTGGTATGGGAGCTGAAGGACCTTGCTGCTTCTACACCGCCATCTTGGCTCCGCCCCTCCCTTGTCATTCTTTTTCAGCCCACACTTACTCTTCCACAGCATCTCATTCTCAGTGATATATTTTTCCTTTTATTGTTTTTTTTTAGATTTACAATCTAGGTTGTTTTTTGAGAAGTCACAAATAATTCACTGGGTCAATGACCAAAACTCCTGCCATGGCTGCCATTTTGATCCTTGGTGGCACTAAGCAGCTACTGCCATGGTACCCAAGTTTGATATTCAGAACTGTGACCATTTCACCTACTTTTTCTTGGAGGATGGAGGAAGCAGGGCTACCTCAGGCAGGCACTGAGGAAACCTGCTCCCAGGACATGTGCTCTTCTCTTTGACAGTGCTGTGATAGTCTACTCATCCTTGGCATCAACTCGAGTTTAAGCCATAGGAGGAGAAAAGAACAATCTCTTCTCACAATCATTCATCTTTGCCACTCTGCCTCAGGTTCAATTTGTCCTTGTCTTGGTTTGAATATTGGTGATGAACAGGAACAACAGGAAATTTTAATAGTCTCAAACCCTCAGCAAGCAACTAAAAATGTGGCCAAGAAAGAGTTCAAAGGGAAAGAGGTGATGTCATTTAGTACATCAGACTCATTGAGTGGATGCCCAGAGGATTGTTCAGGATGGTGTCCTAATGTTTTCAGCTACTACTAGAAGAAATCAAGAAGTACATCTACATAATGACCACAACAATGGGAATCAAAAGCTATAAAATAAACAAAGCCCGAAACTGGATGCTGTGTCTTGACTAAGCCCATTCCCAAAGAAGAGATGAGAAAAGACAGATCGCTCCCTTCTTTGGAGAGTGTGTGAAACTTGGCGCATGGCCCAACTTTGGAGATGGCAGGGACCTCAGAGTCTATCTAGTCAACCATTCTTATTTTATAGATGAGGAAAATGAGGTCCAGAAGCTAAGTGACCCAGCCAAAGTCACACACAGGTAATGTGTCAAAGGTGGCACTTAAGCCCAATTTTCAGGCTCTCCTATGTTGTTTCTATCAAACTTAGTAGATACGCATGTTAGTTTTTCAAAACCATTTCCCCTTCTTTTTAAAAGTTTTACTACAAGGCATGTCTTGCTGAGTAGAGGAAAGGCAAAGCATGTATTAAGAAATGAAGGTGATATAAAAATGAAAGAGAATAATAATTTTTTACAAAATTGATTTAGTTTTACATATTCTTAACCTTGGATTCATGGTTAATGGATTGATTTCAGAAGTTCTATGAACTTGGATGGGAAAAAATTTATTTTTCTTTTCACTGACTTCTAATGAAAATGTAGAATGTTCTTCAATTAGGAATATAGACAACAAACTATTTGGTTCCAGGAGCTTCAATGGACTACCAAAGGTTACTGTGACACAAAAAGAATGGAGTATCTTATAAAAACCAGCTTCATTTCCCCAAATATGATGAAAGAAGAGAAGAAAGCCCAATGCTGTATAGAGGAAAGGCATGTAGAGATAAGGATTCTGTGCTATGGTTTATATACAGCAAACCAAGAATGGGGACAGCTCAGTGTAACTAGCAGGTGATGCAGACACAATGAAGATAACACTATAAACTGGTGGGATGATGGGCTGTGCTTTCCAAGCAGGATGTGAGCAAAAACTGAATCATCCCGATCTCACTCTCCTTATGACTGTTAAGTTTTTCCTTGACGCCTTTTCTCTGGAGACCTTTAGATCAAGGCACATTTTAAACAGGAGCAGCTAGGTGGTGCCACAGTTCATAGAATTAGGGAGACTCATCTTCATGAGTTCAGATTCAGTCTCAGATATTTACTAGCTGTGTGACCCTGAGCAAGTCACTTAACCCTGTTTGACTCAGTTTCCTTATCTGTCAAATGAGCTGGAGAAGGAAATGGCAAACCACTCCAGTACACTTGCCAAGAAAACCCTAAATGAGGTCACCACATGAAAGAAAAATGATTGAACAACATTTTTAACACAATCCAGGCAAATCTATATGGATCTGCTGATAAGGTCTTGAAAGTGAGAGCTTAAAATAAAGATGGAAATCACCTGTATAGCAAATACACTACAGATGCTACTGCTCACAGCTATCAGGAGTCTCATTCCCAGGACTTGCTCTAGTCTGAGGAAGGTCAGGGAAACACTAAGCTTGCCAACTTCTCCTTCCCCAGAGCCCCATGTGCCCCAAGGCAACTGAAAATCAAAATTCAAGGGCACAGCGATCCCCGTCTTCTCATCACATGTACCTAACAGCATCAGAGCAGGGCTGAACTTACCCAGGGGGGAGCTTTAAGCAGAGAAAGTCCGCTGGTTTGGGAGTCAGAGGACCTATCTTGGACCAGTCTGAGACTCGTTTTGCTCTTTTATAGAATGAGGGGGTCAGCTTCACTGCTGTTCAAGACCCATCCTTTCTCTAATTAAGCAGATCTTCCATGTACTCATCTGTAAATGAGGACTGATTTTCAAATCATCAAATGATGGTCACAAGGGACTTTAGAGACTATCTCATTCCTTCCATCCATTTTACAGAAGAAACTGAGACCAAGAAAGGCTATGGGACTTGACCAAGGTCATGCAGACAGATGACATAGACTCACTAGATACAGTGCTGAACCAGGAAGACTGGAGTTCAGATCTTGCCTTAGATTCTCAATGCATGACCCTAGATAAGACACTTAACCTCTTAGTCTCAGTTTCTTCACATTAAAATGGGGATAACAATAGGACCTACTGCCAGGGCGGTTGTGAAGGTCAAACAAGATGAGATTTGCCATAAATAAAGCACTTTGTAAATGTTAAAATATTGTCTAAATGCCAGCTAATATCATCATATACTTAGAACAAAGAGCTAGGATTCCTGACTCCCAAAGCCATACTCACATAATAATACCTTGCTTCCTCTAGACCCCATCCTTTGTCACCCAGACAACGTGTCCCATTTGTCCCCATCAGGGAAGGGCACAATAGGGCCCTTCCAAAGGAAGGCTTTCCCTCTGCATATGAGTTGTCTAAAAGCAAGCAGTGTCCTTTGGCATGCCCCTCCTCCCTCAATTGTGAGCACTCCTAAATATAATCAGGCAAAACCCCCAAGATCTAGTTAGAATTCTGTATGACACCCTATGCTGGACTGTTATTACCACTTCATGCCCCAATGGAAGGTGGAGACAGCAAAGCTCTTCTCAACTTCCTGCAGCATATATCATAATTATTTTATACGAGTGAATAAACAAAAGCCTATATGTCACAGCGGTTACTCATCCATCAAAGAAAAAGCCATAGCCTGGGCTCAAAGAAACTGGCAGAGGCCACAAATCAATCTCCAGGGGAGAAACCAATCATTCTAGTTAAAACAGCAGGTATCCAGCCTAAGCCCTGCAAATATTTTTTAATTAAATGGAAGGTTTGCATTCCCTCTCCCACTCCCTTCCTCCAACTCTTGTCTCTGCCTCCCTCCTTTCTTTCTACTCTTGCCAGATGCTGACAGCAAGTCTGAACCACATCTGTCATCCAAAGGGAAGGAGCGTTAGGTAAAAAATGCAAACAGGAAGCCCAGAGGGCCAGGAACATGGAGCGTGGGCTCCTGCGGCAGCTGGCTGGTGATATATGACCAAGGCGCCCTTGCGGACTGCATGCTAATCAAAGCATCATCCCTTTAGAGCTGGAAGGACCTCACAGGCCTCCTAGGCCTATCCCCTTGTTTTGTGGATGAGGAACTGAGTGCCAGCGAGGGCCGAGGTCAAGAGGGGCAAGTGGCAGAATTAGGATTGGAAACAGCATCCCCCGGCTCCAAAGCCAGCACGGTCTGCTCTGCACCGCTCTGATTTGGGGCATGGAGGTTAAGCCAGAATCCAACTATTCGTGACGCTGGGTTCAGAGACAGAAAAATAATGGCTTTTTGTATATACATACGCCATTGCATCTACGTGTGACAAAAGAACAACAATAATAACTAATAGCAATGATGATGATGGCTAATGTGTATAGAACACCTACTATGCACCCAGCTTTGTGCCAAGTACTTTACAGTTATTATCTTAGTTGGTCCTTACAACAAGCCTGGGAGACTGGTGCTATTATTATGCCACTTTACAGGTGGTGAAACTGAGGCAGGCTAAGATTAAGTGACTTATCCAGGGTCACACAATTGTAAGTGTCTGAGGCTTAATTAACAGAACTAAAGCAATAGAAGGCTAGGGGTAATATAGTGTGCAAAGCAGTGAATTTAGGGTCAGAACATTTGGGTTCAAATTCCGTGTCTCTCACTTAATTCTTGCATGGACTAGCCACTTCTCTGGGCCTCTGTCACTTATCAAATGAAGGGGACGATGGACTCAATGACTTCTAAGGTCCCTTCTAGCTCCAGATCTGTGATGGACTTTGGAAACATTGCTAAGCCCACAAAACACAACAAAGAGGCAACTCTAGGGGCATAAATCTCGGGTCATATTTAGATCGAAAAGGGTGTCACTATAATATCACTTATGTGGCATTTTAACGTTTCCCAAGGGCTCATAGCACGTCATTGTCTTTGGTCCTCATGACAAACCTGTGAAGTTGGCATGGCAGCATGATGACCCCCATTTTATGGATGAAGAAACTGAGGCTCAGAGGATGGGAACCATTTGCCTGTGGCCACGTAACCAGTAAGTACCTGAGGTGGGATTTGAACTTGGGCCTTCTGGACACCCAGTCTTCCTGACTTTCAGTGGAGATTTCTATCCACTAGAAACTCAAGATTTAGTTATAACTTATGTTCACCAAGGCATGCCACCAACAACTTATCATTCCATGCCAAGAAACAAGAGAGATACGAGATGATTAAAGACCTAGTAACTTCTGGTCTTAAGGGGCTCACACGCTAGTAGGGAAGATAATAATAGTAACAGATGTTATTTATATAGCACTGAACACTTGTGATCCTCACAAAAGCCACGTGAAGTAGGTATTATCTTTCCCATTTTACAGATGAGGAAACTGAGTCACTAAGTGACTGCAAGGTCCATACGATGGCTGAGGGAGGATTCATACTTAGATTTTCCCGGCTTCAAGTTGCATATTCCATCTGCAACACTACCCAAAATGGAGATAATTACAAAGTGTGTGTGTGTGTGTGTGTGTGTACACACATATATGTGTGTATTATATATGGATGCATATGTGTATGAGCCTATAATAGATCTTAATTATTAGGTACTTGGCTTTTTTAATCTTCAAAGTAACTGCCATTGTAGATTTCCTAGTCTGAGCTCTGTGAAGTCTTGGGTGAGTGACTTCATTTCCCTGGACCTCAGTTTTCACATATGTAAAATGAGGAGACTGGATTAAATGAATTCTAAACACTAAACTTTTATGATTCTATTCGGTCATTATTGTTATGATCAATATCAAAAATCAGTAAAATTGTTTATACATTCAGTGAGTCATTCAATGAACATGTACAAAACATGGTATATTGGAAGGAGTCTTGAATTTGGAGTCTGAAGACAAAGACGTGAGTTCAAATGTCAGCTCTGCTACTTACTACCCCTGACGTTTAACTTCTCCAGGACTCAATTTTCTTATCATTAAAATGAGTTCCAAGGTCCCTTCCAAATCTAAAGCTATGAAATATGTGTAAGGTACTAATCATGGCATAGGGAACATGACAAAGGTCATGAAAACCTGGCCCCTGCTCCGGAGTAGCTTTACTTGGTTCTACTTGGGGAAACGAGATGCTGATGTATACAAGTAGATCACAAGTAGAACGTGCTAACCACAATGAGAAGCATAAATATTATAATCAATGTTCTAAGAAAATGAAGGAAAACAGAAAACGTACTTCCAGGGCAGAGGCCGAGGGGAGCTTTGCAGAAGGAGAAGCATCTTAACTAAGTCTTGAAGGGGAGTCAGGGTGTCAAAAAGCTGGGAAAGAAGGAGGGAGTCTCAGAGCACAGAGAACAGAATGAGCAAAGCCCAAAGCAGAGAATGGATGCATGAGAAAATGGAAAACAGTTGAATGTGGCTACAGCATGGTGTGACGTAAGCCTAGAACAAGAAAATGAAGGACCAATTGTCTTGAGAAAAGGCTTGGATTTTATTTTGTCAGTAAGAGAAAGCCACTGAGAGTCTTTCAATGAGGGAATAATGTGATAAAAGCCTTGTCTTTTAAAGATTAATTTCAGAGCAGCGTATGGGGTGGATTCGAGAGGTAGTGATGAAAAGCTAAGAAGCTAGTTAAAGTTGGGCCACTCTCTAAACAAGAAGTAGAGAGGGGCTGAACAGTGGAAATTACAGGACCAAGTTCTCTGGGGAGTCCATCTGGTTTGCCAAGACAGAAAGGCCTCTTAAGATGTGCTGATCTTGGTGCAGTGCATACTAAGGGTGAGGTTTCTCTTTGACACACACCACTTGGAAATCAAGAAGCAGTCCTAGAACTCAACTGAGCCATTCAGAGAACTTTCATAGGAACAGAACATTTAGAACCAGAGTGGATCCAAGAGACAGACTGTCTAGTCCAGTGGTTCTCAACCCTTTGGGGGTCGAATGACCCTTTCACAGGGGTCACAGGGGTCACCTAAGACCATCAGAAAACACATATTTCCAATGGTCTTAGGAAGCGAGACACCACTCCTCTATCTGTCTCCAGGTGGGTCTGCCCACATGCAGACATGCCCACATACGAGTATTAAAGGGTGGAAGCATTAAAAAGGTTGAGAACCACTGGTCTAGTCCTTCCCTCTCATTGACAGATGGAGAAACTGAGGCCCAGAGAGGAAAAGTGCCTTGCCTGAGGTCACAAAGGGAAACAGGGAAGGATCTGGATTCAATTCCAATCCCTCTAATGCCAAAAGCAGTATTTTTTTCTGCTATAAAACAATGTCCCTATTTTCTTCTATTGTAATGCATATCCCACCCGCCCTGGAATTACAATGCTCCCTGGATCAAATGTGGGGTTTAATATTTGGTTCACACCTTTATCCTGTGCATTCTGTACCAAGCACCAGCAGGAGTCATAAATCAAACTGTAAGGCATTTTATTTGACAGAACAGCCAAGTAAATGATGGAAAATCAAGCAGTAGAATCATTCTTAGCCCTCCTACATCAGAGGGTATAATTTCTCACATACTCATCTGTCAGTGGAGCGATAGGGAGTGGTGCCTCTGTTAAGGCTAGAACATTTTTCCTGCCAGAAACTGCCCAGATTCACCTCCCTTAGCTTCTTAGAGGAGTCTACTTTGCTCCTTCTCAGCTCAGTCATGTATCTGCTTCCATTCAGACTGAGAAGCTCACAGCCCTGTTACTGAGTGTCTCATTGGCTAAAGCTCTGCCCACGGCTGCTGCTCATCTGATTTCTTAGCTGATGTCCACTCAGTACCTACCCTCATCTTGCCGTGGCTAATTCTCTCTTTCTTCTTCAGACCAGGGTCACATGTTGATGCATGACTTTCAACTGTTGTGTTAGGCCTCCTCCATACCACCCAGTCAACCAGACACCACCTTTCCCACTCAACCCTACCCAATGGGCAATTGCTAGTCCTCACTCCTGATTGGCTCAGCATGAGGGCATTCTTTTCACATCTTCCCTGCCCCAGGGTCATAGGATCTTCAGGCTATCACTGAAAGGGGTCTCAGAGGCCATCTAGTCCAACTCTTCATTTTGGAGTTGCAGAAACTGAGATCCAAGGAGATAAAAATAATTATCTCCATTCACAAAGTTAGTATCATAGGTAGGATTTGAACCCAGATCATCAGACTCCAGAGTGAGTACACTTTCTCCCATATCACAGGATGAATATGGACTCTCCACAGGCTCTGCATTTCTTTTAAAATCTCAAGGCTGGACATAAATATATTTCTCTTTTTCATTTGCTTTTTTCCACTCCCATCATGCCCCAAGTCTCTAGTACTAATAAGATGCAAAGTACTTTGAACTGTTAAAAAGTTTCAAGAGATGTCTGTAAATATTCATAAGGAGTATGTATGGCATTGTCCTGACTCCCTCTTGCCCAAATCCCTTTGTCCACCTTACACGATTTTTAATGGAATTTTGTCAGGTTTCAGTATGTATTCAGCTTGCTATTTTTGTCATGTTTTCTACCCATGCCACCTTCAACAGCTCATCTTAAAACTTTTTTGAAAAAAAAATAACAAATAATAAGTAAGTTCCTTTCTATGTCTTCACCGATATTTTCATGTCAGAGAGATGCAACCAGATGGCATAGTGGATAGAGAAGTGGGCTTGGAATTAGGAAGACTCATGCTCTTGATTCCAAATCCAGTCTCAGACACTAGCTGTATGACCCTGGGTGAGTTACTTAACCCTGTTTGCCTCAGTTTTCTCATCTGTAAAATGAGCTGGAGGAGGAAACAGCAAAGCACTCCAGTATCTTTGCTAAGAAAATGCCAAATAGGGTCACAAAGAATGAGACATCAATAAAGAATTCAGCAACACCACCATCAACAATAGCCCAAGGGACTGGGATGTTTTCTACAAGATGAACTTATGCATAAGTAGACAAAATAAATGGCATAATGGACACTATAGAGAACTGACCCTCCTTCTGGAGATCCTTCTTCCAAATAAAGTGCAGCCTCTCAAGTACACAATGAATCCCAGGGAACAGGGCTGGGGAATGGACCAAGAGGCAGGGAGAACCATGGCAGAACATAAAACCTACCTGAATGGGAGCCAGGAGAGGCCCCATGGTACGACTACAGGAAAGTCACTGAACTTGGTTTTAAGCCTTGGTTTCCTCAACTTGAAAAGAGGAATAGTATCTATAACACTGATTTCACAGGGCTGTCGTGAGAACCAAGTGAAATAAGAGATAAAAAGTGATTTTTCAAATCTTAAAATGCTGATGGAGGGAAACAGATCATGGAAGAAGAGGAGGAACATGAAGGCAATAGTGACATTGGGTAGAACACTCTATCTCTTGGGGCCCTGTTTCTTTATCCATAAAATAAGGGCTTGTATTAGATGAACAAAAATTTTAGATGTAGAAGAATGTTCATTTAAATCCCAAGCCCCAATTTTACAGAGGAGGAAACTGAGGCTGAGAAAGGCGGGTTGGCCAAGTTCACACAGCAAGCAGATGGAGAGCCCCATCTAGAACACCAGCTTTCTGACCTCTAGTCTCATTTGCTTTCCATTACACATGCAAAGGTCAATTTCTGCTCCAAAATTCCATAATTCTAATGGGTGAAGCATCACTTTGTTCATATTAACTTAGGGTCTTCACAAAACTCTTACTATTGGCTTAATAAATTTCAAATTAGCTTTCATAAAAAGTGGTGACCAGCTATTACTTTGAGCAATAAAGCTAACCATAAGAATGGTACACCAACATAGAGTCTTGACAAAATCTCTGAAAGTTTGTTCATGTGTAATCATAGAGCCTATGTGTCTATACCAGCGATACCCGCTGCATGTATTTATCACAAAGGGCCCTTCCCTGATTGGCTTTAATGCTCCAGTCTAATTAGGTCTTCACACTTGAATACATCAAAGCTCAGAGGTTGCTTTGTTTGAAACTTCCCTGTAATTTTGTAGAAAATCACTCCTTGAACACTTGATAAATGACCTTCAGAAATTGTTGTATTGTTCATCTCTGAACTTTAATAACGTGCTGGTTCTCAGATAGAGGAATATGGTCTATTCCTGGGCCCACAAGCAAAGTCTTTGTGGTTTGGTAGGCCCTTTCTCCTCACAGGCATCAGAGGACACTGCAATGGAAGCCAACTTCATATCCTGGTCTCTTTCTAACAAGAGAAATGACTTGGTTAGGACCACTCAGTTAAGCTCTAGTCTCTGAGGTAGGCAGGATTCAAGCCCAGGTCTCTAAAGTGGACGTTGCTCTAGCCATGAAATCAAAGCAAAGGCAAGACAGTAGAGGAAGGCAGAAACAGAAACAACCCAAACAATAACACACCAACCAGGAATCAGCTCAATTAAATCTATCTTGGACCATAGGAAAGGGAGGAAAAGTTTCAGAATTTACCCAGCTTCAAGAAGGAGACCTGGCTATGGACATATAAGTCTGGTCCAGAATTACAGAATCATTGGTTCATAAAGACATTCTATCCAATGAATGATTTAGAGTGATAAGGCACATAAGAGGTCACCTCAGCCCACCCCCCTCCCACTACAGATGAAGAAACTGACGCCCAGACATGTACAGTGGTCACACTGGTTATCAATGACAGAGAAGGGACCCAAATCATGCACTTGTGATGCTAAACCCAGTTCTCTTAACACTGTACAATGCTACCAGGAATGACAAAGCTTACCCCCTCATGTTAATGCAGCCTAAATTAAAATATCCCCTAAAGAAATGTGAACTCTCTGTATCTGGTTACATGCTTACCAGGGAAGGCCTCCAATATTCATTTGGTCTCTCTTGGGTCTGCCAAGCCAGTAGGGTTGGGAGAAGGACACAGCAGAGGAAGGTGACTTGTTTAAAAGAAGACTGATAACATCTAGCCAGGTAGATCTCACACAGATAAATATATTCTGCCTCCCTTGTGAGGATACCACTAGGGAGAGAGGTGTCATCTGGAGAATGCAAGGACAGTTTTGATGATTAAATTACAGCTTTCCTTGTAAATTAATAATTGGCTTTCTAGTTTACAAATCCATCTCCCATGAGTAAAATGAGACTGCGTCAGTCTGCCAAGACTTGATCAGTTCCCAATGTAAATGACAAGTTCCCAGATCCAAATCGCCCAGGGGCTAAAAAATTGGATTACATAACTAACCAAGGCACAATGCCCTTTAAACCAAGGGTTTCCAGACTGTCTTCAATAGAAACCTGAGCCTTTTGCAGAAACTTCCCAGAGGGAATTTTCTAACTCAGTCCAAGTTTGGTCTGGGCTATCGTTAAATTCCTAGAGGGTTTTTTTTTTCATATTTCAAGCTTGCATGAAGATGCTATTTTGGAAATTAGTTCTTTCCTCTTCCTCATTCTATAAACTACATTCTCATCTTCCTCTTGTAGCTATCTGTGTATCTCTTTTTATCTACAGTCAAAGATTGTGCCAGAAAGGCAGATACCCCAAGGATGCAGCTTTATGGGTAAGAATGTGTGTGTCACCACTCATGGCACCTCAAAGCTAGAGGTTAATCTAAACCAGCCTCCCATCCAATGTTGGATTTCCTTCGAGGACTTTTGCTTGAATACTCCCAGGTACTGGAAGCTCATCACTTTGTAAGGTAAGCTGTTCCTTTTGTGGACAGCCCTATCCATCCATCCATCCATCCATCCATCCATCCATCCCTCCATCCATCCATCCATCCATCTCTTATGAAGTCATTTCACAGATGGGAGTTGAACTACACATTTGTCTAACTTCTATCCCTCTGATCCAAGTTATGCCCTCTCAAACAATAAATAATATAAGGTACATCTACTCCCTCTTCCATGTAATAGCTCTTTTAATTTGCATAGATAACTATAATATCTTATTTTCCATCTTCTCATTAGTATATCTTGGCCCAAATAATGAATGTGAAAAGAAAAAAAGAGAAATTTTAGTACAGCCCTAGCAACTTCCATCCATAGTTTTACTACGCTAATTTCCCTTTGTTACTAAAAACAACATTTATAATTAATGATTGTTGTTACTCAGTTGTGTTGGACTCTCTGTGACCCCATTTGGGGTTTTCTTGGCAAAGATACTGGAGTGGCTTAATATTTCTTTCTTCAGCTCATTTTACAGATAAGGAAACTGAGGTAAAGAGAGTGAAGTGACTTGCCCAGGGTCACACAGATAGTGAGTGTCTGAGGCCAGATTTGATGAGTCCTCCTGACTCCAGGCTCAGCATTCTATCCAGTTCACCACCTATTAATAATACATGCATAACAACAATTAATTAGATGATTCCTCTGAAGTGCTCCTCAGATATCTCATTACGGCATGGAGGTGACCCTGGATTCTCAAAAGCTTAGCCAACAGAACACTAGAAGTACTAGATGGTTCTACACAATTGGAAAGGCTTTTATTAAAGTCTATCAATAAGCATTTATTAGGTGTTTACTATGAGGCAGGCTCTAGGAGAACAAAGAAAGGCAAATAATGCAGCCTCAAAACAAAAACTTATGGCTCCTACCCTCACATCATATTCTAGTGGAAGGAAACAAAAATGAAGATAACTATGTATTCCTTTAACATAGACTCTAATATAACTCTTTCAATATAGACAGAGGAGATGGAAAGTGAGGAAAGGCAGGGGTGGCTGAAGAAATCTGAAATCAAGGCCTTGGCAGCAAGACTTGGTCATCAGAGACCCAGCCCAACCAACTTGGAGGAAGCTCATCAACTTTCAACCACCTGTGGCCAAACCACAGAAACAGGCACATCAATTAGCAAAAGGGAGCACCCAAAGGGATGAAACCAGTGGCCTCGGTAGTAGTTACGTGTTCATATTAATCATTACTGTTAATTACATCTTTCTCCTACTAATACTATCTTGTTGTACATCATGGAACAGCAACACCTCAGAGTCTTTTGACTCTGCAGGAAAGATTAATAGGACCCTACATCTAGAGCTTCAAGATGAATATGGAAAGGATATTGTGTCTAATGTGTCTCAGATGCCATTGTGCCTAATCCCTTCATTTTACATGAAGGTGAGGAAACCAAGGCTCCAGTAAGGGTGCACGGGGTGGTGGTGGTAGCATGACCTAAGGCACATGGGAAGGGGGGATCTGAAACTGGGTCCTCTAACTCCAGAGGCTCAGTAACACAATGCCTCCTGAAAGACCAATGGAAAGATCCATGGTAAGTATTAAGTAGGATAGAGTGCAGAACAAAAGATGATTCTATGTGCATGGAGTAAAGGCAAAGGCATCATTAGGAACCCAAAGGACTGAAAACAGGGCATACAGATGGAGAGCTAAAGTGTTACACTTACAGCCATAAAATATTCCTTTAAAGATACTGCAAAATGAATGTTAGAAGTCATTTAACACATAATCAGGGAAAAAATAAGATGTTAAATAAATAATTCCAAAAATGGATAAATATTTGCAAGAGAAAAACCATCCAAGACAATGAAGCAGATTCTCTGTGGAAAATGCATGGAAAGATATAAACAAGAATCACTCACGGCAAAGTGTGGAAGAGTTGTGCTCTGCCCCCAGTGAAAGCAACAACCACAGCAATGTGATCATAGAGCCATTTAAATGACAGAAGATAATTACTAAGTTTGAGGAAGCTCATCAACCTCAGACCATCTTTTAACTGTATCATTGGCAAGGGACTGGATTGTATTTTGCTTTATTTTAGAGAAGGCTGACCTTTTACTGCTTATTCAAGATCCTGCTATTTGATATATATGTACATGTACATATGTATGTATATATGTATGCATATATAATATACACACATATATGTGAAGAGAGAGAGAGAGAGAAAGAGAGAAAGAGAGAGAGAGAGAAAGAGAGAGAGAGAGAAAGAGAGAGAGAGAGAGAGAGAGAGAGAGAGAGAGAGAGAGAGAGAGAGAGAATATCAAGGTTATCTTCAAAGCTGAGGCTGGGAAGTAGCTAGGTGGTGCAGTGGGCAGAGCACCAGACTGGGAGTCAAAAGGACCTGAATTCAAACTCTGTCTCTGATGCTTGCTAGTCATGTGATGCTCAGCAAGTCTCATCTACCTGCCAGAGTTGTGAGGATTAAAAGAGGTAAGTAAAAATCCTACAGAAATCCTTAAAATCCTACAGAAAAATGCTAGCTAGTATTATGATTAATGCAATTATCATCATCTGATATGGTGATTCCAGAAGATTTGAAAACCCATTCTCTAAATCTGGTAACCCTATACTCACTATCACCATAATTCTACTAACCTTGTCTTTCTTATAGAAATCTCAAAGCATCTTTTATAAAAAAGCAGTACGTTCATCTTTATATTATCCCTGCAAGGCAAAGGATAGAGACTGTTTCCATTTTAACAGTCAGATAATCTCAGGCACAGAGATGTTAACACTTGTTATTACTTACTAGGTTTGGAAATTCAAGACCAGGCCAAATAGTGGATGAGCGTTTCCATCTTGGCATAGTGCCTACAACCCTGAAAGTCGCTACCAGGTAAAGAGTAATGTCTGTTAATGGATTGCAGTACATGGGATCCCTTCAGGTACTGAGAGCTATGTATGAGAAGTAAAAACAGCCAACTACCTCTATAATTATGCTCTTCCTATGAAAACAGAACACTTTATTAATGCAATAATATGAGTCATAGATAGATCCCTAATGACTACTTGTTTTATAAACTCAAGTCAAGATAAAATATAGAGCAAGATTTAAAGAAATACAAATACCTACAAACAAATTAAGCATCTACTTCCACTGAACTTCAATTATTATTAATCCTTGCCTGATCTAATTTTAAGGTTCTTTCCATGGCTTAAGTAGAATTCACCCTTACTTAGTGCCTAGAATCAGAAACAGGAACAGCTTTCATTCCAATGGGTTTCAGAACAGTGCTTAGCTAGGTACAAGTGTTGGACTGTTCTCCTCAATTAACTCCAACCTTCCTTCTGACATAAACTACCTTCATTTATCTACTTATCTTTACTAACTCAGTCTGACACTTATCTATTGATGAGTCCATTCCAGGAGACCTAGTATCACTAGATGTAGTTCTCATGATAATAGAAATTTGCTGCTTGAAACTTTCCTCCTTATGCTTTTTTTTGCACTCCACCATGCATTCTTTTTCTCTTCCTGTTGACAAAAGAAAAACATGATTATAGGGAAAATCTCCTCTCTTCATCAATGGTGGTCTTCCAATCAAGAAAAGATTCCTGTAGCAATCAACATGCACCATTTTGTTCCCACTTCTTTAAAATTCCCTCTTTTTGTACAAGCTTTCTCCTACATGACAGTAAACATTAGGCTTCAATTAGCTTCCAAAATTTGCTGAGTAGCTGAAAACTAGAAGAAATAATGCATCTGTGATCCTTTTCAAGCTTCATTGAGGGAACTGGCTTTTTCCTGTCTGAGGGCCTTTTAAAGTACATTTAAACAGCACAGAATCTAAGCAGTTTGGAAAACAAAATCATGTAATGCTGCCTTGCTCAGTGTCTCATCATCAGTGGTAATGTGAATGAAAGCAGACCCTACCTCTCCCAATAAGGCTCCAAGAAGACACTTCAGACTTGGTTTTAACACTCAAAAATGCATCATGCAATGATAAATCTTTGGTCAAAGTAATCAGCTAAATACATGGTGCACTGGGTTAGGTTTTGTTTTAATTTACTTCAGTTGATTTTTTATATTCTCATTCTATATCATATTAACCATCACATAAGCCTAAAAGATTGTAACTCTGTCATTCGCTTTACTTTTTTCTATCTATAAATTGCTTCCGTGACAAAAGTGTTCTCTCTCCAGTGTTCTTTTGTTCTTTCTTCAGAAGTACATACAGAGTTTCATAATGGGCAGAACTCTTTACTCTCAGATTCCATCCTCACTGCCTACAAATGCACCCTTGTCTCCCCTTCCTCCCTTGATCATACTATCACAACCTTGTCATCATGACAGTGATAACTCCTCTCATTATTATCTCTCCTTTTCACAACCAAACACCGAAAAAAAACTATTGCTGCATTCACCTCCCTTCCACTCATCCACTTCTTAGTCCTTTGCAATATGTCTCACAAATCTCTATTCAAAGAAACTTCTTGTTCCAAAGTTGCCAATGGCTATATTTAATATTTTCTTATCCCTCATCCTTCCTGACCCTTCAGTAACATTTAAAACTACTGAATACCACCTCCTTCATTAGTTTTGGTCACACTGCTCTCTCCTGGTTCCCCTAACTGTCTGGCTAATCCTTCTCAGTCTACCTTGCTTTATCATAATCCATTCTTGGAGGGACTTGGCTACCACCGCCACCTCCTGCCATGGACATTTTAAAGCATATTTAAACAAAAGGGAATTTAAGCAGTTTTTAAAACAAGTTACATGGTGCTGCCTTGCTCACTTCCAACATGAAGGATTATCATCTTCCATGGGTTCATTAATTATGTCTTTGCAGACTCCCAGCCCTACATGCTCTCTTGAGCTCCAAACCTGTATCACCAACTTACCTGTTGGGCATCTCCAGCAAGACTGGGTTTCCTGTAAGCATCTAAAACTCAAAACATCCACCACAGAACTCAGGATCCTCTCTGGTTCTGACTTGAACTTGGACTTCTTCTAAACTTGTCCTGTTTCTGTTCATGAAACGTATCCTACTAGTCATCCATGTTCACATTCTCAGAGTTTTCCTTGACTCTTCATTCTTTCCCTCACTTCCCATATCCAATCAGTATCAATGTCTCATAGATTCATAAAATGTCTTGTCCATCTGTCCACTCACCTGGTCACTTTTATCATATTTTACTTGTTTAATGATAATGGTCATAATAACATAATAATAGCATTTATATAGCACTTTAAAGTTTGTAAAAACTTAAAAAGGCCTTGCAAAGAACTTTGCAAATATTTTTTTCTCATGAAATAACCCTGGGGAATAGATGCTATTATTATTTCCACTTTACAGATGAGGCAACTGAGGCAACCAAAGGTTAAGTGACTTACCCAAAGTTACACAGTTGTTAAATGTCTAAGGATGGAATTGAACTTATCTTCCGCACCCCAGGTCTGATGCTCTAATCACTTAGCAACCTAGCTGCTTCTGCAGCTTTTGCAGCAGCCTCTTAATTGGACTTCGGGCCTCTGCTCTTTTCCGTCTTCTAACTATCCTCCACAAAACTATGAAGATACTCTTTCTAAGGGTTGGTCTGACCATATTGCTCTTCAGATCAAGAGCAGTCAATGACATTACCCTTTTCCATTCATTCAGCATCCCAGCCCTATAGGTACATTTGCAGTTTCTATATCTTGGAATCCCACTTTCTGTCTTTGTAACTCTATCTATGTTGGCCCCTATAACTCTCTATCCTCCCTTCAACTTTGAGAATCCCCTGGGGTGCCATAGTGCATAGAGTGCCAGGTCTGAAGTCAGGAAGATTCAAATCCAGCCTCAGACACTTACTAGCTCAGTTTCCTTGCCTGTAAAATTATCTGGAGAAGGAAACGGCAAATCTCTCCAGTATCTTTGCCAAGGAAACCCCAAATGGATGGGACTAAAAAGACTGAACAACAAACGCTTTATCTGACGTGTCCTCTCTGCAAGGCGCCTTTCCTGTTCCCTCTAGTTGTTAATGTCCTCTTCCTCCTCAAATTATCATGCGTATACTTATCTATGTAAGTATTCTCCGACTGTAACAGAATGTAGTAATAATAATAAATAACCTTCATATAGCACCTACTATGTGCCTGGCACTGTGCTAAGCACTTTACAATTATCATCTCATGGGATCCTCACAACAACCCTTCTAGATAGGTGTCATTATTATCCCCACCTTACAGATGGGGAAACTGACTCAAACAGAGGTTAAGTATCTTGCCTAAGGGCACATGGCTACTAAGTGTCTGGCCTAGTGCCCTGTGCATTATGGCACCCCCAAGCTGCTCTCCTTGAGAGCAGGTGCTAGTTTTCATTTTGATCTCAAATCTCTAGTTCCTTGCACTTAGTAGGTGCTTAACAGGATCACAGTTTGGAGACAAAAGGGATCTGCAAGGTCATCTAGATCCATACTTTCTTTGCATAATTAGTGAAACTGAGGACCCAAGAGTTGAAGTGACTTGTCCAATGTTACTCAACTAGTAAGTGCCAAGTCAGTATTTGAACTCAGGTCTTCTGACTCTAAATTGGCCCCTTTTCCTACTTCACCAAGATGCATCCTAGTAATAAATGCTTGTTGGACTGGATTAAGTTTAGTAAGTACTTGGATGGAGGGGTTTCTGAGGATAGAGAAACTAGAAACAAAAGAAAAAAAATCCTCATGTAGCTTATAATCTAATTTGAGACAACAAATATGACATTATTCTTCCTCCAAACCACTCCAGACAGAAACACATTAAGAGTAAGTGTTTTGCATTTCCATATCCCTTTTGCTGGGCTGTTGGTTAGGAGCCAGATCCATCTTGTTGCCCCATCCAATCAACCATCCAGCAGCAGATGTTTAGTTTCTGAATCTACTCAGGGCATAAAGCCAGTGCCCACTTCTTTTTTTCTTCCAAAGCACAATTGGACAGGTGTTTCTAAGGCTAGCTGTTGCCAGTTTGTTTTTTTTTTTACCATGAAGGTAAGGATGGTCACCAGTCCAACTGTTGGGGTCTAATAACTCAACCCAGAAACCACATGAAGAATCCACATATGGTGGCTTTGCTTTATTCCACGGTCTCTTTATAAATTAACTTATTTCTGTTAATATCAAACACTTTCTACCAAAGCCTAGATTATCTCTTTCCACCACTGTCATGTACCACTATGACCCGACTTGGCTAATTGGAAAAGTTCTCTGGATTAGGGAATTAGGTTTTCTCATCTGCCTCCTACTGCAGGTAGGCTAACAAGGCAATCTTTATTATTTTTCTTCCACACCTTTTCTGGCACCCTAGCATAAGAAGGATTTCAATAAACTCACAGTGAAATTCATAATGCTAAGGTTCACCATAATGGATCTTTTTTTTCTTATTTCCTTTCTTCTTCCTTTCTCTTTCTTTTTTTACCTTTCTTGCCTCCTTCCTTCCTTCCTTCCCCCGCCTCTCCTACCTGCCACCATTGTTACCTTGCATTATAAAACACAGAAATTTCACAATAACAGCCAGCACTTAAATAGTACTTTAGGGTTTACAAAATGTTTTACAAAAAAATCTCATTTTAGCCTTAAAGCAACCTTGGGAGGTAGAGACTATTATTCATTCGAATTTTACAGATGAGAAAACTGGGTCAAGCAGAAGTTAAAAGTAATTTGCCCAGGACCATATGCCTAGTAAGTATCTGATGCCAGATTCGGACTTCCTGACTACAGGTCCAGCAGAGATCTACTGCATTGCCTAGCTGCCCCGAAATTTAGTTTAAGAATGCACTTAGTAATCATCTAGTTCAGTCCTCTCCCTTTACAAGTGAAGAAACTTGAGGCCTAGAGACATGTTCAAGGTCACAGATAACTTACAGGACATCAAAAAGGCGAGGTTAATTTATTTTGCATGTGAAAATCAGATCCTGAATAGATTCTAAAGTCATGCCTTACTGAGAGAGGGTTGGCTTTTTTTCTGAACATAAAAGGGTATGTTGAATTAAAATAGGAATTCTTAACCTTTTTTGGGTCATGGGCCCCTCTGGCAGTTGGTGTAGTGAAGTCTATGGAGCCTTTCTCAGAATAATATTTTAAATGTATAAATTAAGCATAAAACTAAAATATAAAACATATAACAGGTTAACTAAAACATATGATTATAATGAAATAGTCAGAATTTGATAAAACAAATAAACCAACCAAGGTCCTAAGCCTCAGGTTAAGACATTCTCCTTGCCAGCACCAAAGGCCTACTTTTGTATTTGTCTTACAAACCACACCTCAGCATGTTAAAACTGCAATTCGATCAGCCTGGCAGACTCTGAGTTAATCATATCACCCAAGATTTAAAGGTAGAGGGACCTTAGAAGTCCTCCCTTCTAATATGAAATGATTCAGTGTGAACCATGCAGAACCAGGAAACCAATAGGATCACTACAATGTAACTGGAAAAAAATAACCCTCCAACATGAACTCGACGCTGTGTTTATAATGCTCAAACTTAGCCCCTAGAGAAGACAGAGAAAATGGACCTCCCTCCTTTTCCCATCCCCCACTTTCTTTGCAGAGTGCGGGTGTCAAACTGTTTGAGTTGCTTTTCAGCCATGTCCAACAACTCTCTGTGACCCCATTTGGGGTTTTCTTGGCAAAGATACCGGAGTGGTTTGTCATTTTTCTTCTCTAGATCATTTTACAGATGAGTAAACTGAGGCAAAGAGTGTTAAGTGACTAGCTCAGGGCCACACTGCTACTAAGTATCTGAAGCTGAATTTGAATTCAGGTCTCCCTGGCTCCAAGCCAGGTACTCTATCTATTCTGTCACCCAGCTGCCCACCAAACGATGTATATCCTATGGGATTCAGTTCATACATTGGTTAGTTTTGCTAAAATGATTTGGTTTACTTCTCCTTTATCACAAGCAATATAGGGAATGGGGAAGGATATATCTGGAAATGAAAGTGATGAAAAATTAACTTAGCCCTATTTTATAGTAATTTTATTTTTCCTCATTATATATTAAAACAATTTTTAAACTTTTAAAAAAGTTCTGAGTTCCAAATTCTATCCCTTCCCTCCCCCCTTCCGGAAACATTAAGCAATCCAATATAGTTTATACATGTCGCAATGATTTTAAAAAATCTCATCTAGTACAACTCCCTCAGGGTTTTTTTTTGGAGGGTGAAAGGCAGGACATTTGGAGTTAAGTGACTTGCCCAAGGTCAAATGGCTAGTAAGTGTTAAGTGTCTGATGCCGGTTTTGAACTCAAGTCCTCCTGACTCCAGGGCCCGCACTCTATTCACTGTGCCACCCAGCTGACCCAGCGCTCTCATTTTATAGATGAGGAAATTGAAGGACAAAACAGTTATGTGATTTGCTCAAGGTTATAAAGATAAAAAAGTGGCAAATTCAATATCTGAACCTGGGTCCTCTGAATTCTCTGAATCTATGACTTTTTTGCCATTAATTTTCTGTATGACTGCGCTCTTAAACCTTCTAGGTCTCAACTTTGTGATTCATATGAGACGGTTGGATTAGTCAGTCTTCTTTGTTTCTCGTGTGTTTATTCACAGAATCAAAGAACTTGAGATGTTGAAAGGTCTTCAGTCGATCATCTTGTCCAATCCCTACACAGCAGGAATGCCCATTACCTCGTGCTCAACAAGTCATCCAGCCTTTGCCTCCAAGGAGGGGGAGCTGACAGCCATTAGATATAGCTCATGCTGCTTCTGGGTAGCTTGAACTGTTAGGAAGTTTTCCCTGACTTCAAAGGTACCTCTTTGTACCTTCTACCCATTGTTCTTCATTCTATGTTCTACATCCAAATAGGACACTTCTAATCCCTCTTTCACATGAATACTCTTGAAACACTTTTTTTTCTTTTTGGAGTAGGGAAGGCAGAGCAATTGGAGTTAAGTGACTTGTCCAAGGTCACATGACTAATAAGTATGTCAAGTGTCTGAGGCTGGATTTGAACTCAGATCCTCTTGACTCCAGGGCCACTTCTCTATTCACTGCACCACCCAGCTGACCCCACTCTTGAAATACTTGAAGAGAAATACCATGTCTCCCTCAGTCATCTTTTCTCCAGGCTAAACATCATTGATTCCCTCAGTTAATCTTCATATAATATGGACTCAAAGGCTTCCACTACCCTGGTTGCCCTCATCTGGACCCTCTGAGGCTTATCAATATCCTTGCTAAAATGTGCCCCCCCCAGAGTTGAATGTGATAATCCAGATGAAGTCAGAGTACAGGGAAACCATCTTTCCCTGCTCCTCCAAACTATACCTCTCATCAAAGACTGCTATCATTAACTTTCTTTGGCTGACTCATATTGAGATTGTCAGCCACTAAAACTCCAGGACCTTTATCAGAACAACTTCTACCTAATAACGCCTCTCATCTTATACTTGTGAAATTGGTTTTTTGTATCTCAGTACAAAATGATCTTGAAGACTTACTAACTTTTACCTTTTTAAGTTCAGACCAATGGTTTAGACTGTCTAGAGCTTTTGGATCTTGCCTCTTCATCCAGTGTATTAGCTTTCCCATTCCTAGCTTTTCATCATCTGTGAATTTGATGAGTGCACCAACAAACTCCATTGGGATAAGAGAATGGTCCATGAAACCAGTATGGGAGCCACATCTCCTCTGGTCCTTACTTGATACCACAAGGCTAACCTAGCAGCATGCTCTGCAAGGCACTTGATAGATGTTTGCTGATTCAAAGGGTTTATGAAGAGTGGTCTAACAATGATGAAAATAACTCCCCTTTCTGTCTCAGAAAGCAGGGGAAACTGTAAGATGGGGAATAAAATAAGAGAAGGTAGGAATCTAGAATAAAGCAATCCTCATTAAAGCAAAGCTAGGTCAGGCCTATTTGAAGGAAGTCCACTGCTTCAGTGATAAGACAGAACCCATATGAGTTGGGAGGAGGGTCTCTTGTAAATCATTCATGAAGTGGACATGTACCATGTACCAGACATGGTAAATAAATCACAGCTGCATTACTAGTAAAGAGTATTAGAAAATCCTATTAAGTCTATATAAATTGTTTGACTTAAGTGATTATGGAAGTACAAAGAGTCTCTGAATTAAAAATGAAAAACAAACTCAAATAAACATCTTGCTCCTACAGCCCAATTTCTGCTTCTTCCAAGGCGGGGGCAGAGACTCCACACTTGTTGTGAAATTGCAGGTTCTCAGCACCAATGGCTTGGCTTTGTTAAGAACTCAAAAGTTACAATAAACTGTATGTGGCAACTTAAAAGAGATGGGATTGTCTTTTGGGGGAACTGCTTAAAATGCTGACATGGCTACCTGAATCACCATCACCAACATATCAGCACAGGTTTACACTTAATTTTATCTCCTCAATTTCCAGTGGAAATAACACTAAGTAATAATAATAATAGCATTTATATGGCACTTTAATGTTTGCAAGGTGTTTCACACGTATCATCTCATCTGACCCTCACAACTACCCTGTAAGTGTTGTTATGATCCCTATTCTACAGATGAGGAAACTGAGGCAAGCATAAGGTAAATATGTCCAGACGTACACAGCTAGTAAGTATACAGGTCAGGATTTGAACTCAGGTCCTATTGCATCCCAGATCATCACCAGTGTCTTGACTTTTGTCTTGCCACTGGAGCTTCGATGACTCTGGAGGAGAGAGTAAGGCTGGTGACTTTGTACTTCTCTGTTTCACTTAAATCCAATGCACACCCAAGTCAAGAGATCATCTTTGTGATGCCATGGGTCCCCTTCAAGAAGAGAATGAAGGATAACCAATAACACTAATCTCTTCCAGACTCCATGTAACGTACTCTATGTGCTAGGCATCTAGCTGGCTCCTGGAAGCATTCAGAAATATATCACCACACTATTCCCAACTGTAAAAAATCTTACAAGATGGTAGAAGCGTGACTACCCAGAATGTGACTTGAAAAAAAGCTCTGATGATGTTACTGGCTCAATATGAGCAAAAGACCAAGAAAGCTAATGTCAATACAAGCTGTATTAAGAGCTTCCAGGACTAAGGAAATAAGAGTGTTACTGTTTCTGCTAGTCAGACCCCACATGGGCAGGTGAGTGGTAACTGTCCAGCATTAGGTAGCACATTTCACAAAAGACACTGACAACAAGAGCCAATAGAATCTTAGCATCTACAGAATGCTTTAAAGTTTTGTCAAGTTCCTTAATCATAGCCAGCATTGATATAGCACTTTAAGGTTTGCAAAGCATGTCACAGATGTTAACTCACTTGCTCAACTCAAAAGGAATTGTAAAGAGTTGGACATGACTGAAAAATGACTCAACAATAACAATTCATCACTATTATAAGCCCCATTTTACAGATAATGCTATTATTATTATATTAAGGTTATTATATTATATTAAGGTATTATTATTTTACAGATGAGGAAACAGATTTTTCCAGAGTCACACAGCTATTGAGTGTCTGAGGCAGGATCCAAACTGAGGGCTCCCTGACTACAAGTTCAGAACTCTGCCCCACTGAAGAGTGTTCAGCAGCAGAGAAACCAGGAAGGTGAAGGACTTCAGGTTTATGTCATAGGAGGATTCACTGAAAGCACTAGGAATAGTTAACCTGGAGCAGAAAGTGGAAAGGGGACATAACAACTATTTTCAAATATGTGAAACAATCCCATGTGAAGGAGTAAGGTTTAGTCTGTAATTGCAAGCAAAGCAAACCACCCAGAGGTTTCCCAAGACTTCGTGGTATATACACAGGAAGTGGGCTGACAGGGGGGCCATGGGTTCCACCTCAGTGGCTTTCAGTCAAAGCCTGCATGATCTCACACTAGACATGTTGGAGAAGGGGCTCTTTTTTAGTTTGGGGTTCAGCCTCCAAGAGCCCTTCCAACTTAGAAAGTAGGTGCCGGCAATTTTGACTGTTTTTCCTCCCAAAGCTCAAGGGAGGCCATTTCCCTTGGCATATGTTCTAAAACCCCAGAATGCTCCTGACATTGTCATTTTAATTTTCTATTGTTCTCCTAACTGCAGGAAACCTATGAAAGCCAGACATAATGACTGTTATGACTTTTTTCAGTAACAAGAAGTGAAATCGCCTGTCAAAAGATATGCGTTCTCCCTTTTTGCCATTATGCTGCACAAATATCTTGGTAGGCAAGTGGCTGACTGTTTCGGAAAGCCTAGGACTTTGCAGATCCCGTCAACCACCCTCTTTCAAGACTTATCGGCTGTTTCCCCAATTCAGAATCCAATCGCCCACCTCTGCATTTGCACAAACCAACTCCCTGTTCTCCTTCCTCATTTCTACCTCTCAGAGCACTGAAGACATCTACAACTAAAAATGTTTCAAACGTAACTTATTATCCTTCCCCGCCCCCAGCTCTATTCCAAACCTCACTATTTCTACCGAAGGAACCTCTATTCTTCCAGTCTTCCAAGTTATCCTCAAATTCTTCCCTCTCCCTTCACCTCAGGTATCCAATTAGATGCTAAATTGCTGTCTCTACCTCTAAAATGCCTCTCAAAGCACAACTCCCTTCATCTAGAACACAATCACCCCTTTATCTCAGGCTCCCATCAGTTCTCACCTAACAGCCTCCTAATCGGCCTCTGGGAGTCAAGACTTTCCCCTGTACCAATCCGCCTTCCATGAAGCTATCAAAGGATTTTCCTTGAACTCAGAGCTGACCTTAAGCTCAGGTCACTGCTCCCCTACTCAGTAAATACTAGATTACATCTAAGATAAAAATGTAAGCTTTTCTTTTTATTTTTTAAGCCCTTCACAACCTGGCCTCTCCCTATCTTTCCAGTCACAATAGACGTTACCTTTCCTCTCCTCTCCCATATGTACAAATTGGTCTCATTTCTATTCTTCACAGACAGCTCCTCTGTGACTTGAGTAGTTGCCAGGAATGCATTCCTTTCTCAACCTCTGCCTCATAGAATCCCTCTTTCTTTAGCACACAACTCAAGCCTCACGAGGCCTTTCCTGATCTCCCCTTTCCTTGTCCCTCCCTCACTACCTTCTATTCATTTGAATTTATACTCTATATAATTATATAGGTACAGATTGTCTCTTTTGAAACAATATAAACTCTTTGAAAATAGGAGTTGTTTCATTCTTTCTTTTTGTGTTACCCCAAGCCCCTGGTACAAAGTGGGGGCTTAATACATGCTTTCTGATTGACTGATATTCCTTTAAGGGTTAACTCAGGCACTACCTCCTCCATGATGGCTTCTCATATCTCCCCTAGTTCTCAACATTTTTTCTTTCTCCAAATTACTGGGAACCAATTGGTGTAGATATTGTATCCCTCCTTGGAATGGAATCTCCTTGAGGTTAAAGGCTTTTTCAGTTTTCATCTTTGCATTCTTGGCCCTCAGCCCAGTTCCCTACAAATGGTAAAGGCTGGACAAATGTTTGTTGAGTCAAAATCCAAAGACACCCCCAAAATGTGGTTGTTCCTTTTTTCTACTTTACTTTGTGGCCAAATGGATTTCTTGGTTCCAAATGAACTAGGAGTCTGTTCCTGTTATCTACCCATTAGCTAGAGATGGATTCTACTCATTTCTCAACCCAGGAATGGATAAGAAATTTGAAACTATTTTTTTTTCTCAGAGCCCTAGACAAAGGGGAGCAAAGATCACACATTAGAGCATAACAAGGTCTGATAGGTTTTCATGCTTTAAAGTAATAATAGTCCCCACCTCCTGACCCATACTTCTGCAGATTTCAGCCTTCATTTATCTCTAGAGACACAATTAGGTGGCATCCTGATGTAGGGAAAAGGGCACTTGAATGGGAATCAAGAGCACCAAAAATGGTCATGGGAGCTGAGTTCAAATCCTAGTTATACCTTTACTACCTGTGTGAATGTGGGAAAGACAATTTTTCTGAGCCTTAGTTTCTCATTTTCAAAATGGACTCTAAGGAATTTTCCAACTCTAAAACTATGATTCTCTAATCCTAGGAGCCGGTTCTAGTTCTGATCAGGTTACTAATTTGCTATGTAATCTTAGGAAAGTTACTTTATGGCTTTGTATGTCTTCCCCATCCTTGTTTTCTCTTCCTTTACATCAATAATAGGTTCTATAAGATGTCTGCAAAGAGGAGCCATGACAAAGGGTGTAAAACAGAACCTCTGCTTTCTACCCCTGGAACCTGCAGCAACCATTCCCCCAAACAGTAAAAATTATCCAGGGGTAAGGCTAGCTTTGGTTTTCTAAGCCCATTCTGAATCCATTCAGATCTATGCCAAGCCCCAGGATGCTACTGGAGCAAGTCCCTTGAGGTCAGCCATGCTTCCTGTATCTTGTTTCCTTTACTCCGGGCCATTCAATTGAACTACTTATCTCTACCTGTAGGCCAGGCCCAAAAGATGAGGGCAATTCTGTTCCTGGATAGGAATAATTAACAAGAATTACAATAATAAAAAATAACAATAACAATTAGTATTTCAATAACATTTTTATATTTGCAAAGTGCATTATATACAGTGTTTCATTTCAGAGAAATCTGCGAAGTCCTGAATGAACTGATGCAGAGTAAAGTGAGCAAACCAGAAGAAAAATGTATCCAATAATAACATCACTGTGAAGGCAAACAACTTTGAAGGACTTCAGAACTCCGAACAACACGATGACTGACCATGGTTTCAGAGGACCTGTGATGAAGCAGGTTACCCACCTCCTGACAGAGAGCTAGACTCAAGGTTCTGAATGATACACACATTTCTCAACATGACCAATTAGGGGATGTGTTTTTCTTGAATCTAAGTATTTTTTTAACAAGGGGTTTGGAGAGAAAATAAATGTTGCTGACTTTTAAAAAAAATTTAATTAAAAAAATAATAGTTGTGACAGTAAGCCAGGATTGTCATATCTATGGTGATTATAGAAGGAACTCATGCCTAGAAATTGACATAAAACTGAGAGATGGACACTGGTATCCTACCCAGGGGCACACACTGGGCTTTTAGCTCTGTTACCAGAGACCCACTTTCCACTGGGAGGAAACAGTATAGGACAGCCAACACAAGAAATCCTTCTGTCCTAGTCATGAAGAACCTGGCTCCCTCTCAGCCTCTGGAGAGTGCTGCTGAGCTATGCTTCTAAGAGCATACTCCACAGGTTTGTGTTGGAATACATTCTGACCTGCAGTATTTGCTGGCTAGATCCCTCTAACTGTGTCAGGAGCCTGAACATTCCCTTCAAGGCCAGCCCCCTGGCTTCTTTCCAGGGACAATGGATTTGGACTTTGTAATTCTGGGAAAGCACAGGTCATTTTCCAGTATCTGCTTGTTTCTATGTATTCCTATGGAACTGAAGGAATTTGTAGGGAGGTCCTGTATCTTGTCCTAAACTTTGGACATTTCTCTACAGATTTTTCCCCTTCTACTCAACTGGAAAATTTTACAAAAGAAAAGGGAATAAACTGCTAAGCAAAGTAGCCCCAAAGTAAGGACTAGTTCAGGTCCAAGCCCATAATGCCTGACAATGCATATGGTGGCTTAAGGGAGGGAGGTCATGAGGTCTATTCTTTCATTCCATTTTGGCAGGGATAAAGCAACATTGTAAGGATTGATGGCTGGTTTTCATGGAAATGGGGTGGGCCACACAAGGGAGGGGAAAGCAAGAATAAAAAGATAATTATGAAGAATTATAGGTGCAGCAAAGAGAAGCTTGAATCCTGTGGGATGAAGCCAACCAAAAAAGTATACTATATTCATGTAAAGCTTTCGTATCCACATGTGACAAAAGAGGTTGCCCCTGAAATGTGATGGGGATCTTTGGGCGTATTTAGAGAGTTGGATGGGATGAGGTCAGCGTGTCTCAAAGGGAAAGGTAGATAGTTGTCCATTGTGGCTTCTGTGAAGTTGAGCACAGAACATAACTTACTCCAGTGACCAGCCTAAGTCAAGCGGAACGATAGGGATCCTTAGGAGAATCTTTCCAAGTTGTCTTCTCGATATTATTTTGTACCTCTGGCCTTTCATGGGATGTGGTAGAGGAAGGTCATGACTTTGATCTTCCCAGCAGAAGGAGGCTAATAACAACGAGGGTTGTGCCCTTATCTGACAGCACCAGTTAAGAAGTGCACAGGCTTCTTTTTGTTTTAGCCGTATTCAACTTCTCATATAAATGAGCTTTGTAGAGGGTAAAGCTGCTTGCCTCTAGTTGGAAATCTCAATGTACATGATATAACAGATCTTGATCTCTCTACTGCAACCACCACCAACTACAGCTCATTTATACTTCATGGATTTTTTTTTATCTTGGAAAAAAAAGGCAGGAAAACAGAAAATCTTGGTTAAATAAATCCAGTAGTCCTGGTTAGTATTCACGGGATTGGATGGGGGTAGGTAACTATAATAAAAGCTTACAAATTTAACTAAATTGCAGGGTGGCATTTGAGTATACCATTTTTTTAAAAGAAGTGAAGTTCCAATACTTTCTCTAAGTAGAATAATTCAAGTTAAATGCTAATAAAATATAATTAAATAGAAGTCCTCCTGGGTCGACTTTAATGACTAGATAAAAAGCATGCACAATCAGCACATTAATTATTAGTAATAGATGCTGATGCCCTAGAAAACATTCTCCCCTCCCTCCCCCATCTCAAGTAACTAAGAACTTCCCCAATAATCTTCACACAGTTCATTTATTTAGTCAATACCTCATTGGTAATGAAAGAAAAGACTTCAGCCCTTCTCTGGACAAATCATCACAAATTACAGTTTGGCAGAGTCTAAATTAATGAGGTTTGACTGTATGAAGGGTAGGGGATGGAGCAGATGGTTGCTACAGACTGCACCTGAATGCATTTTAAAAGGAGTTCGTACTTCATGCCACGTGGTAGTTATTTTGCTAGGAACACCTTTGTGTGGAAAGTGGAAAGTGGAAAGTGGAAAGTGGAAAGGGACCACTGAATGAGGAAGAATATTGAGTGAAGAGCTGTTTTCTTTCATCTTTCCCTCCCCTTCTACTCATTCCTTCCTTCCCTTCTTTTCCATCTTCTTTTTCCCTTCTCCTTTTCCCTCTACCTTGTTCTTTCCTTCTTTATTTTGCTTCCTGCCTTCCTTTCTCTCCTTTCTTCCATGACAGTGATTCTCAACCTTCCTAATGCTGCAATCCTTTAATACTCATATGTGGGCATAACTGCATGTGGGCGGACCTGCCTGGAGACAGATAGAGGAGTGGTGTCTCAGTTTCTAAGACCATCAGAAATATGTGTTTTTCGATGGTCTTAGGCGACCTCTGTGACCCCTGTGAAAGGGTCATTCGACCCCCAAAAGGGTCATGACCCATATGTTGGGAACCATTGTTCTATGAGGTCAAAATTTCCTCCATGTTTTAGAACTTCCACATCAAATGAGTTAATATTTGTAAAAAACTTAGCAAAGTGCCTGGTACATAGTAGGCATGTAATTAATTTTCTTCTTACATCCCTCCCTCCCTTCCTTCTTTCCTTCCTTTCTCCCTCCCTCCTTCCTTCTTTTTTTCCTTCCTTCCCCCCCTTTTCCCTCTTACTTGTGGCCTAAACTTTGGACATTTCTCTACAGATTTTTAAGACTAAGAGTTTAATTTCTGGCTCCTTTCTTAGATTTTTGTCTCCTGTGCATTTATGAGTCTCTCTGATATTATTCTTCCTCCTTCTCTGTAGCTATTCTCTACAGTTTATAGTTTAGGTTTAGACATGGGCAGTCTTCTCCCTCCCCATTCTTTTTAGCTAAAAGTCTTAAATCTGGCCACCATGATTTGAGAAGGATGCTGACAAGCTAGAGAGTGCCCACAGAAGGGCCCCCCCGAGGGGTGAAAGGCATCTGACTCCATGTGATATGAGGATAAGTTGAAGGAATTGGGCATGACTAGTTTGAGGCAAAGAAGACTCATGGGGTCCTGATAGCTATCATCAAGTATCTTTCAAGAGCTAGAATGTGAAGGAGAGATTAGAGGGCAGAATCGAGGGTAATGGATAAAAATTACAAAGAGGAAAATTTAGGCTTGATGTTTGGGGGAAAAAAAACCTTCCTAACCAGCAGAGCTGCCCATAAGTGGAATGGGCAGATTCCCCCTCCTTATAGGTCTCTTGGCAAAGGCTGAACAACCACTCATCAGGTATTTTATAATGGGGATTCGTTTCATGTATGGGTTAGACTAGATTGCAACTGAGGTCCTTTCCAATCTCAAATTCTGTGATTGCCTTTTCTTTTCTTTTTTGTCAAGTTGTAGTAAACTATTCCTATCTCTCTCCTCTCCTTTCCTATTTTATGCCTGAAATGCTCTGAGAGAAAGTGCTACATCTTGTTCAAGCTAACAAACTTAGGGAAAAAACATTTGTAACCAGGTTTGGGGAGGGCAGGAAATCTGTGTGTTGGCTGTGGTTGTATTATTCTGAAAGAAAAAACAGGATCTACAGCAAGTGGGACCCAAGATTGAGAGACTGAATACTAGAGTCCCAGTTAGTTACCAGGAGGAAAACCATGTCTTGGACTAGTGACCTTCAGACCTGTATCTGACAAATCAGTATCCATTTAGCAAAAAAGATACTATCCAGATGAAAAGTGCACTGTTAACCTTAAGGTGCTATCTATGTAATGGCTGCTGTTTCATTCTCTATTGTTGTACCATTTAGGCTAAGCACATAGCATGCAATGTCTTGGTTTTGATGACTGCCTAAAGGAAGGCTATCCTACCTCAGAATTTCTTCTTCTTAGTCAGTAAAATGTGAATGATCATTCTTAAAGATGGGAATTATCAGGATATGCTAATAGGTTACTGAACACAAAATATTATGGCAGTCCTTTATAACATTCTTCCACCCAAAATGAGATGGTGCTTTAAAGTTTACAAAGCACTTTGCATATATCATTTCATTTGAGTCTCATAATGACCTTGTGAAATAATGATAGTGTGATTACTGTCTCCACTTTACTTAGAGGTAAATAGATCCCTCGTCCTACGTGAAGGAATAGGCATATGAAGAATATGGAGGCTCCGTTGGCGTGGAGGTTGCGGATTAGTCATCCATAATTTACGTCGCGACAGATGTGGGCGACTGATGAGAAGGCTGTTGTTGTGTCTGAGGTGTAGTGTATGGCTAGGAATAAGCCTGTTAGGATTTGGATTACTAGGCAGATTCCTAGTAGTGAGCCGAAGTTTCATCAGGCCGTAATGTTAGATGGGGCGAGAAGGTCAATGAAGGAGTGGTTAATGATCTTTATGAGAGGTGAGGCTCAGAGACATTACTTAGCTTGCTCATGGTCACATAGTTAATAATTGTGTCAAGGACAGAAGCTGAATTCAGGTTTTCTGGACTCCAAGTCCAAGAATCTACCCACTAAAATCATGTTGCCTTTCATCTGGTCACCCTGGGTAGTCAAGGGCTCTGTCATCAGAGTTCAAGCTCTGACAGCTGGAAAGATGGAAAGAGTCTGAGTAAGAGCCTGATTATGGACAAGTGACCAATAAAGTCATAGCGTAAGTTTCACTAAACTCAGAGAGTTTCATCTCCTGGACAACCCTGGAATGATGCATATTTGCAGCCACAGCAACCCAGGAAGACCAGACATTGAAGGAAGTGGAGAGAACGAAAGGCCAGGTACAGTTGTGTGGTTCAAGAGCACCATAGGAAGGTGCTACAGGGAGAAGGCACAATCTGGAGTCAAAGGATGGAGATTCAATTTTTGACTGGACTATCTACTGCTCCAATGACTCACTTTTCCTCTGTGGGCCCCGATTCCTTATCTGTAAAAGAGTGGGAGAATGACATGAATTCATTTATGGATAAGGAATTCATGCCTGGCAGAAATGTGAACAATGGGATTGGACAGAGATGAAGTGAATTGCCACAACGTGTATAGCTAGTAAATGTCTGAGGCAGGATTTGAACTCAGGCCTTCCTACTTCTAGCTCCAGAGCTCTTATCTACTGCTGCATCTCCCAGATGCTTTTATATACAGACATACATTGAATAATCATACTCGTATCAGACTTGAATGTAAGTTTTATATCTGGGAATGATAGATGTTCATTCCACGATGGGATCATTCTCTTAGTTCACAAAGTGCTGTCCACATTTCTCTATGCTAACCAAATTGTTTTTAATACAGTAGAATTCCAGGGCTTTAGATTCCACATTTGTTCAGAAATAAGTCAGTGAATGACTTCTCTAATGGAACAGAGTTCAACCTCATGTTGTTTGAAGCACCCCAATTCTGAATCTCAACTCTCTTTTGTACGTAGGATGTCAACAACCTTTAATGAACAGTACTTTCCTGTCAGACAGAGACAAAGCAGAAGGGTAGGATGGGGAACAGCAATTAGACTGGCTGCTGTTCTAACAGCCAACAGACATCTTCCCAAGGGAAATGGAGGCCTCAAATCACTGCATCTGCTGTTGAAGATGACATAGTGTCTTTGTAAATTGTTTCCATGGTAATCACCACTGACCATAGGGGTACTCAATAATAAGACTTCCCCATTTAGCTCCACAAGAGGGTTTTACATGTTCAGGCAGTTTTTATTGTCTGTTTGTGGCTTAATTATCATTGGGTTTTTTAAATTCAGAACTTTTTTGAGGGGGGTGTTTTTAGATACAAATTTACAATGTCTCAAATAATTACTTTAATGAGTTTATACAATCTTGTAAGAATAGAGGTCAGGTCTTTTTATATCTGTGACAGTTTTAAAATTTCTGGCTCTTTACATCAGGATCCCACAAACTGACTGCAAGGGTCTCACAACCACTTACACAAACATATCATGGGGGATGGAAAGGGCTAAGAACAATTGTTAAGGATGCTATTAATGCTGACTTCGAGACATCTTTGCTGAAACTATTTGATGTTCTGCTCTGTAGCCAAGACCTTGGACAGCTCATAGCCCACAGGACTCCCTTTTGACTGCAAGAAACAGACAAGGATGACTTCCTGTGGAAAATAACCCCAAAACTACATTGTCACATAGAAGTTTCTCTTATCCTATGTAGCTCTCTGTTTCTGTCTGTTTCCCTGTTTCTGTCTATATCTGTCATTCTTTTTGAGACTGTCAGACTCTATCTCTATCACTGCATCCATCTGACTCCCTGCCTCTGTCACTCTCCACATCTACTTTCCATGTCTTTCTTTCTTTCTCTCTCTTTCTTTCTCTCTTTCTTTCTCTCTCTCTCTCTCTCTTTCTTTCTTTCTTTCTTTCTTTCTTTCTTTCTTTCTTTCTTTCTTTCTTTCTTTCTTTCTTTCTTTCTTTCTTTCTTTCTTTCTTTCTTTCTTGTCTCTCCTCTTCCTCTGTCATACCAAATCATCTCTGCAACTTTAGCATAACAAACCAGATGATAAGAAGCACCAGCCTAGAGGTTCTTATTCTCTCTACTTTTATCTATTGCCTACAAGTGCTTAGAATAAGGAGAGAATCTAGGGCTCATTTTAGAACTGACAACCATTGTCTTCCCCTCCCTACAATCTTTCTTTCTTGCTTCCTAATTGTGGAAGACACTCTGCAACAATAGTGACAAATCTGAACAGAAATGGGGGCCACTAGTCCATAGATAAGGACATGGTGGGGTTGCATGTTGACTTCGTTTTAAAATGGAATGTTATCCATGTTTTCTTACATTTTTATTTATTTGGGTAAATATTTTACAATTACATTTTACAATTGACAATGACATTTTGGGCTACACTTGAGAGTGTTTGAGGGTATATGCAGCCCATGCATTTGACACCTCTGCTCTAAAACCTTGATTCTCACTAGATAATGGTGAAGTTGATGTTGGGGTCTTGTGACTTGCCATAGATACACCATATCAAAGAGAGGAGGAAGGTACTGTGAAGGATACAGCTTTTACTGACCTTATGGTTCAAATTAATCACAAATAAATACCACATAAGATGTTTCTGGTGCCTGTAGGTTGTCAAGGGACTTTCTTTGCAAAATTGTGCTTTGAAGTACAAAATTTTAACTTACTCTTGACTATCTGTAGTCAGTATCTCTATCTATCTATATTATTCAGGTGTAGCTAGTAGAATCAGTCTAGATCAATGTTTTCTTGGGTAGGAGGAGCTTCCAGCAAGAAAAGTCCCTGTACCAATACAGATGAGCAATCAGGTAGCTTAGATAACTGTCATCTATCTATTATCAAAATTTCTGTATATTTATCAGTCTTAAAATTTCTATGTAGTTGTCCATGTCAATACAGAAAAATAAGCATAACTGTGTCTATATAAATATAAAGTTAGCGTCATATAACTATAGCTGTATAGAAATATACATTTATTGTCAGAGTAAGGTGCAGTTTTGGACTCATAAGCAAAGTTCTGCACAAGTGTCTTTGAACAGCCTTTGGGTACTATATATGTACACAAGCAAGCATGCATATATACGTGTGTGTGTGTGTTTGTGTGTGTGTGGACAGATTTCCAAAAACGAGAGAGATCTCTAGAAGGTTATTTTTTTCTTTGTCCACAGTCATTTTATGTGTGTTGACCAAAACATACAACTAGTGCTCTTAACAACAAGGGAGGAAAGTACCTAGAGAGTGCTTATTATAGCAATTTGAATGGTTATTTCATTAGTGTTTCATTTCCTCCACCAAAGTAGACAAGATCTCTCCATGACTTACTCAGTAAACAGTTTTCTAAGCTGCTGTGATCAAAAACCTCCCCACGTCACCTACTGATCAACCTCCTGGTAACGAAGTTTCTGTGCTTAGCTATGTGAGTCTTCAGCCAACAAGACTCAGTCTGCAGGTCAGCCATATCTTAAAGCCTTCTCAGCTTGTCTGGACCTGCCTGACTTGGTGCTCTGACTTTTGAGAATCCAAGATTACCATGATACCTCCAAGTAGGCTAAAAGAATATGTTTAAACAATCATTGCAAACATTTCTGAATGCTAGTTGGTTTGGGCTGGAGTAATTTAACTAATATTTTTTCATGGGATCCCAAATTTAGAGCTGAAAGAAACCTCAGAGGCTAGTTCAGCTCTTCATTTTCCACTCAAAAGTTTTAGGAATTCCTTGTTTTTGTTGAAATAATACTCAGACTCATTTGCCCGACATCCAAGTTTCTCTCTAACGTGGCGAGCCTACCTTTCCTTTCAGGCCACATCTCATCTCCCTCTGTCCATCCAATCAGAGGAGACAGCTCTGTCCCCTAGACATGCTCTGAGCTTTCCTATCTTCATGTTATTTCTAGCTCATTCTCTAGGTTTAGTATGGACTGACTCTCTACCCCTTTTCCTGTTTATTTCCTACATTTCTTTAAACCCCAGATTATGAATTCTATTCAGTTCAACCTATACTTATTAAGTGCACACTGTATACAAAGCTCTGGGGCTACAAAACCAAAATGAAAGTCTCTGTCCCCAAAAGGCCTGTATTTTACTAAGTGGAACATCATATGTACATAGATAAGTAAATACAAGGACATTTGAGGGAGAGAACATGAACAACAGGGTTTGGAGGAGGGAGGGAATCAGGAAAAGTTTTAAAGCAGAGGTGGGTGGACCTTAAAAGAAGACAAGTAGTACATTCCAGGCATGGAGGATGGCTTATGGAAATATACAGACACAGGGTTCAAGAATAGCTAGTAGTCTCACTTGGCTGGAACACAGAGTACATGATGGAGACTGATGTAAAATAAGATAGAAGGGTACATCAGAGCCAGATTTGGGAAAGTCTTTAAATGCTAAGTCGAGGAGTTTGTAAGTTACCAAGGGAACAATTGGGGTCTGACGAACAGGGTACTGAAGTGGTCACATGTATGCTTCAGGAAGATGATTTTGGCGGCTGAATAGAGTGTATATCAGAGAAAGGAAACTGGAAATAGCAAGAAGAGTTAGGAGGCTCCTGCAATAGACTAGGAGGGAGGTGATTAGGTCCAAGACTAGGATAACATGAGCAGAAAGGGATGAATAGGAGAGATTTTGTAGAGACGGAGTCATCCATAAATGAAGTCACCCTGATCCTAATCCACCCCTGACCTCTGCTCAGTAGCTATTCAGAAGTTAAGGAGGGGGCGGAGCCAAGATGGCGGCGTAGAAGCAGCAAAGCACCGCAGCTCCCACACAAACACGCTAAAAAACTCATAAAATGGGACGCTAAACAGATTTTCAAGCTCCAAAACTCTCCACAAGATGGAAAGCACTACAGGCAGCGCAGCAGGCGGG